>VMDO01000345.1:0-22353 GCA_007922755.1 Pedetes capensis | reverse complement strand
GCCACAGGGCTATGGCTGCAGGCTTCCTCTGAATGCCCACGCTTAAATCTAAAGCGTGGACTCTCTCTTATCCCTAATGAATAAGCTTGCTAATTTCCTTTCACTGTGACTCATCTGGAACTTCTTTTGTGTGACGGAGCCAAGGACCTGGCCTCACCTGAGTAGAGGTCCCTGAGGTGAGGGACTCCTCAGGCTACAGGTGGCAGCACTGGGCTGCGTCCCCCGACTGCCACTGCCATGCTGCCAGCCCCAGGGTCCCCCACTGTCCTGCATTGCCAGCTGGGCCCCTGGCCTGACACACAGGCCCTTTCCTGTGGCTGCTGCCTGCATCTCTGTGCCTGTTGCTAAGGCAGGATAGAAAGATGGGGAAACTTGTGGAAGGTTAGTAGGTAGGTACGTCAAAGTGAAGGGCTTTTCTTTGTCAGAGATGTCCTTGTTGTTGTTGTTAGGTGCTGTTGAGTCGGGTCTCACTCATAGTGACCCTCATAGGGTTTTCAATGGCTGATTGTTTCGGGATTGCTTTGGGAGTGGGTTCCAGGTCCTTCTCCCCTGAGATGTCATTAACAGGGTGAAAAGGCACGCTGCCTTTTCACGCTTCCTGCTTTTCACGCTTCCTGCAGTGCCCACCTGCAGACTGTGACCAGACCCTGCCCACCTGGAAGGAGGCGGCAGGTGTCTTGGCACGGAGGGACTGACTGTCCCTGCCCCTCACCTAAGCCCCATGTATCGGGGCATGCAGATCCAGCCTGGGCTCTAATAGAGACAGCGGGAGCCTGTCAGAGTGGCGGATGTGAGAGTTTGACAGTCCCATGTGTAGACCAGTGAAATTCTCACACCTGTGGCGGGAGTGTGATCACCTGGAGAACTCGGTAGCAAAATCTTCTAAGGGGTGTGCACCTCGGGGTTCCACGCGAGAAGTGAGGTCATGTACTTAACAAAGACGCCTACTATGTGTCCAGAGAGGCAGGTACAAGAATGTTCAAAGCCCACACCAGAAACCGCCCAACTGTGTGTCAGCAGGAGAATGGATTTTGTGCACGGATGCGCCATGCCGTAGCAAAAATGAACTCGTGTTTCCTGTGATAACATGGATCCGCTTTTCAGCCCGAGAAAGAACTCCGCTTGTCTGGGGAGTAGGGAAGGTTGTGACAGGGAGGCTCCTGGGCCTGATCCTCCAGAGGTAGTGTGGCGTTTCCCCGAGTGGCTTTTGCACAAGCAGGTTCAGTGTGCGATGATTCGCACATTCCGGGGTGTGCTTTATTCGTGTGTGTCATGCAGCCTGTGCCACGTGGTGCTGCCTGGTCAGCAGTGGGCCGCACCCTGGACGGTGGCTCCCTGCAGTTGTGCTGCCTAGTGATGTTGTGGCCGTCTTTGTGCCAGTGCATGTTGTGAATTGCCTAAAGACGCATTCCTCAGAACATACCTCTGTTGCTAAGTGATGCACGCCCATGCTTCAGTGCGTGTTTATGAATAGCAAACCTGCGTTCAAGTGGTCTGACCACGTGTGTTAAAGCCAGTGTGGGTGAGTGTCTGATTTATAATACAGGGCAGATGCTGATGGAAGCATCCAAAGGCGACTAAAAGCAGTGGATGTGCTCACACGGCTGCAGACGTGTGGCTGGGTTCTAGCTGGCGCTTTATCCTTGAGGCCTGGCCACTCTCACTTCTGTGGTTCTGTTTTTGTTGGTGGTACTTGTGAGTGAACCCAGGACCTCACACTTACCTTGCAAGTGCTCTACTACAGGGCCGTACTGCCAGCCCATTTTGTATATTTTTATTGTGAGTCAGGGTCTCACTAAGTTGTGCTGGCTGTCTCTGGCCTTGAACTCATGATCCTCCTGTCTGTGCCTCCAGAGTCACCGGGACTCTAGACATGAGACACCACGCCCAGCAAAGAAAAGAAAAATGTAGTGCTCTTCTAGTCAGCTTCTCTTGGTGAGCCTGCAGCTGGTGATTCACCCTCATGGTCGCAGAGTGGCTGCCACCACCACTCCAGGCTACGCGTCTTTACTCTGATTCATACCAGCAGCAAAGAGAAGCCTTGGGCTTTGGGACGCCTCTCTCCCCCCGAGCCTCTCAGTCATAGCCAGGAGGATGGAGTCACTGTGGAGCACACAGGTTGGGCTTAGAGAGAAGCTACTCAGGGCATCCTCAGGGCTTGGTTTGAATAAAGGGTGGAAACATGTGTAGCACATGACCGGCCACGGCCGCTCGAGATGTGGAAGTACCCTGTGGTGTATTTTCCCGGTGACCCCCTCACTCCTAGTGGGTGTGGCCAGTACCATCTGGGGCTGGCCTTGAGAGCGCCTCGTGCCAGGAGCTGGTGAGCAGGCCCGAGTACCAGGTGCTCCTGAGCCCCCGGTGAGCAGGCCCACCCTGGGAGGCCAGGGAAGACATCTCCGAGGGAGGAGCAGGAGGGAGCCTGGCCAAGTTTTAAGACCTCTGGCAAGAAACCAGGAGCAAAGTCTTCCTTACTCAGGACAGCAGAAACACTGAGTGTCCAAGAAAAACGGTGCCAGTCGGACTAAATGAAAACGTCAAACTTCTGCTCTTGGAGACGTGAAAGGATGAGCCGCAGGCTGGGGAAAAAAATCATCACACCTGTATGAAAAAAGGAGTTGAGGAGAGAGAAAGTTATTATGAAGTGAGCAAGAAGCCTGAACAGAGACTTCACTGCAGAAGAGGTGCCTGGGCAACGCGGAAGGTGTTGACCATCACTGACGGTCAGGGAAATGGAGGCAAAGCCTCACCCAGCAGAATGACTAATACTTATGTTGTTGTCGTTAGGTGCCGTCGAGTCATGTCTGACTCATAGTGGCCCTCATAGGGTTTTCAATGGCAGATTGTTTCCAGATTGCCTTGGGAGTGGGTTGCCACCTCCTTCTCCCATTTTTGCAGTGCTGGGAATCGAACTCAGGACCTCAGAGACTGCAGAGCAGCGCTCTACCAACTGAGCTAAATCCCAGCCCGACTAACACTTATAGATTGGCATTATTGAGTCATGGAGGGGAAGACATATTTGGAATTGCCATACATTGCATTTGGAATGTAAAGTGGGGTCACCTCTCTGGAAAAAGATCTGGAAGTTTCTTAGAAAACTAAACCTATACCTACATTATAGTCCAGTAATTCTGCTCTTACATGTTAAGCCATGAGATATCAAAGCATGTGGTCCCCCACATATTGTGCAAAATATTTATAATGAGCTTTATTCGCCATAGCCCCCAGCTGGAAGCAACCTAGATAATCATCAGAGGTGCCTGGTGTAACAAGCCGGTATACCCACATAGTGGAATACTACTTGGCAAGAAAAAGGAATGATTCATGCCACACTTGGCTAAATCTCAGAAGATGTTGTTGTTGTTGTTAGGTGCCGTCGAATCGAGTCTGACTCATAGTGACCCTCATAGGGTTTTCAGTGGCTGACTGTTTCAGGATTGCCTTGGGAGTGGGTTGCCACATCCTTCTCCCATTTTGTGGTGCTGGGAATCGAACTCGGGACCTCAGAGACTGCAGAGCAGCGCTCTACCAACTGAGCTAAATCCCAGCCCCCAATCTCAGGAGACGGTGCACAAAAGTGTAGGTCCCAAGTGAGTGCGTGCCCAGGAAGTCCCAGGACAGACGCATCATCCCTAGTGAGGTGGTGGAGCCTCCCACGGCTGGGTGAGGAGGAGGGAATGGGCTGCAGGAGGCCCCAGGAAGCACACAGGTGGTGGAAATGCTCTGTATTTTTCTGGGAGTAGCAGTGTGGCAGCAGCCAGATACCCTCGTCAAGGTCACGGAGCTGTACTTTACATGGGTGGATTTTATTTTATGAACTACATGCCAGTAATGTTCATCGTAAAAGTAGAATGAGGACACAAGAAGCATGTGGAACTCCAGGCAGGTTAGCCCTAGAGCCTGGGTTCTTTCTGGCCACCACGGCCACCTGGCCCTGTCTGGATCTGTGTCCACTTTCTGTATGGTGACCGCAGCTGCCAAAGTCCTGTGAGTCTTTGGGGCATAGATGCAGATTTGCATACGTGACAGCTTTGCGTACACAATGCGCATGTGTATGCATGTGTTTGGTGAGCGTGAGAGGCCGCGTGGACTCCCAGTTCCTTGTGGTCCATGAGGCATCTGGGGAAGGGCTGTGTCATCTTCTAGCCCTGCTTTCGAAGAGCCTTGTGTCCAGGCTGGCGCAGGGGCTCCATCCGACTCTTGTCTGACTGTGCGTGACATTGCCCGCTGCAGACACCCTGGACTGAAACCTGGCCCCCGCGCTGCTGGAGGGCCCTGGTGGGGTACATTGGATGACTACTTGTCCCATGTCTGCTTCTGGTTTTCCTTTTCCACTGCTACGCTCCACGCTGAGCCGTGTTGGGGCTCAGAGCGCCAAGCCCATCTGCGAGGGGAGCCCTAGTACCTTACACATGTGGGCAGACCTGGCGAGTGAGCAGTAACTGCATAAATGTTTGTTTTTCTTTTTCTCATCCAGGGTTACCTTCCTGCCAACGTGGACCGAAGACCAGCCACTCTGCAGAGAAAGCAGAAGGAATATTTTGCTTTTATCAAACACTATTACGACTCTAGGAATGATGAAGTTCACCAAGACACGTACAGACAGGTGGGAGTCCTTCTCCTTTTCCCCCTGTGACTTGATACTTTGATTTGGTGATGGTTGTAGGAGGAAGCCTTCCATCTAGTAAGTCCCTGATTGGCTTGCAGATTTTTATTTTCTAATAAATAAATACATTTGAAGACAGCTAATGGCAAATTTTCTTTGAGGGTAATACTTTCCTTGCTTCAGTTCCCGCTACAAAAGTAAAAAGGATTTTTTTTCTTTTTTCTTTCTTTCTTTTTTTTTTTTTAAGCAAGATCTCTGCTGTGTGGCTGAGGGTGGCCTCCAACTCATGACCCTCCTGCCGTGGCCTCCTGAGTGCTGGGATTACTGATGTGTATCATGGTGCCCAGCTTAAAAGAGTGTTTTTCATTGGAATGACAAAGGAGATATCCAAGATCTAGTTCACTATGCCCTGTAGTCTGCCTTCGGGTCATGGTGGGCTGCGATGGTTCGTCTTCAGTGTCACTTTGAGTAGATTAAGAGAGTCCTTGGAGTAGTGAAGCGCACCTTTGTACTTGTCGATGAAGGCATTGCTAGAGAAGCCTAACAGGGCCAGGTTGCAGTGCAGACTGCTCTGCCACTTGGCCCACGTGGTCCATTGAACCTGGTGGTATGTCAAGTGTTGATGGCAGATAGGGATGCTGTCTGGAGCCGTGGCCAGGCCACCATAGGTGAATGACAATGAAGGCCATTGGGAATTTGGAGCAAGGTCCTGCCATCATCTGCAGAGAGAAATTGGAGAGTGAACTCTTGGCTTTCCTTTGGACCTTGGGGGAAACTGAATGTTTGGCCATGGGCCACAAGGTACCATGAGACCTGAGCGTCCCATCATGAACTAGGTGTTTGTCATCTGACCCACCAAGCCATAAAGTCAGTGTGCACAGCAGCGGTCCATCATCACATGGAAGTGGTATATGTGAGGTAGGGCTCAGGCAGGTCCTGATTGTGTTGTTGTTGTTAGTCCGACTCATAGTGACCCTCCTAGGGTTTTCAATGGCTGATTGTTCTTTTCGGGATTGCCTTGGGAGTGGGTTGTCACATCCTTCTCCTGTTTTTGTGGTGCTGGGAATAGAACTCGGGACCTCAGAGACTGCAGAGCAGTGCTCTACCAAATGAGCTAAATCCCAGCCCCAGGCAGATCCTGAAGGGACAAGTAAATTACAAAGAGAAGTGGCCCAAGTGCCCATGCTTCCTACCCCTGCTAAATGCCTTTTGTCCCCCAGCATGCACCTATAGCCTCCTGAGGTGTGCCCTGTGGTCAGCTGACTGAAGAAGAGCAGACTAGGCTCTCGTTCGTTATAGATGGCTCTGCGTGTTAGGCAGACACCACCTGAAAGCGGTCAGTTGCAGTTCCCTTTGTGGAGCATCCCTAAAGGACAGCGGTGAAGGGCCTTCTGGGCCGTGCCTTTGGTTGTATATTTTGCTTGGAAATGGCTGGGTGTGCATCTATATACTAATTCATGGGCTGTAGCCGGTGGTTTGGCTAGATGGTCAGGGACTTGAAGGAGCGTGATTGGAAAACGGTACCAGCGAGTGGGTTCATTGCTATGCAGAAACGTAACCACGGCTTCTTAGGCTTATGGAACTTGTTTTTGGGACGAATTTAGAAGAGTTTGGCCATGTGGGCCAGAGAAGCCTGGCAGGGCTTGGAGGGTAGTTCTTATGGCAGTCAGGAGTGTCACTGGTGGCATGGCAGAGAGGTACAGCTGTGTGGCCCCCTTAGCCTCAGGAGTTCCTCTATTTTGGACTTGCACTCAGATTAAGCCAGGTCCTTGGCCTTGTCGCAGCAAAGAATCTCAGGACAAGTCAGAGACAGTGAAACAAAATGATAGGATTTATCAAGTCCACACTGTAGAGTGCACGTGGGCCCTCAGAGAGGGAGAGGTAGGCGTCCAAGACACAGACGAGAGCTTACGAAGGGAGCAAAGCGCTGGAAGCCAGAAAAAGGCTGGTGCACGTGTTGCCTCCAGTTCTGTTCAACCTAGGGCACACCCCGTGTGATGTCTGTCCGGGGTGCCTAGCTCTGGGTGCCTGGTGTGACGTGAGCATAGAAAGGCCTGTCATAGGCTGGGGATGTGCCAATAATATCCAAAGAAGAAGCTCCATTATTTAGGGTTTTCTGTTGGAGGAACTTCCCTTTAGTAAACTGCGATTACACGTTGTATGGGTTTAAGAAAAGACTCGTGTGGAAGTTGCCCTCCATGTCTCAAAGAAGCAAAAAATTACAGAGGGGAAGGCAGATCATAAAGGGTTACATACATTTTTACTCCAAGCATGGCTTACTGCTATTTTACCATTTTCATTATTCAAAGTGTCTCTCAGAAAATAACGTCTCTATGCAAGCGGTCCGCTGAGCAGTCTTCTTGGTAGTTGTGTCAAAGTTCTCAACTCTTGGCTGTTGAGATTCAAACCAGGTCCTGGGGTGAAAGCTCTTTCCCTTTCCATCTCCCCCAAATTTCCCTGTCTTTCTACCCTGCCTCAGAAAGACCAACACACCATCGCCTGGACAGAAATGTGGACAGGGCTCACAGGGTACTAGAGGAAAGTGGGGAGTGTGTTGGCCATCGCACTGGAGGCATTCAGGTTACTTTCTGGCCAAGAGCTTGTGTGAGTTCTTCCCTTGTCTTAAAGACTTGAGTGAGGCTGTCCCGGGCAGCGAGAGCTACAGTGAGCTCTTACTGCCTTCACCTAAAGAGCCCCCCTGTTGGGACCTCCACTCATGTGAAAGCCAGGTCCTCCGTTCAGTCTCAAAAAAGAATTTTAAGATGAGGCAGTAGGAGAGTGAAGCAGTTTGAAGTTTATTAGTTAAAGGAAAGGGGTGGTGGCACATGTTTCAGAATGAAGCATGGGTGCACAAAAGGAAGACATGAGAAAGAATCATAGTATACGTTCAAGACGCGGACGCTTCTCAGAAGAGAGAAGAGCACATGAGTGTGTGCACCCTCTAGTTTTATTTAACCTAGAGCTCGCTCCATGTGATATCAGTACTGGGTGCCCAGTTCTGGGCCCCAGTGTGACGTGGGCCTTAAAAGTTCCACCTGAAAAGCACTTGGGGTCACGTTGTTAAAAAGATAACAACCAAAAATTCAATCCAAAGTTAAAACAAAAAATGAGGGACCCAGTCCCTCCATCACAAAGAACTTCCCCCTGTGCAGATGAGCCTGGGAGGCAACTTTTACAAGATCCGTTGTTTAGGGGAGTGCCACTAAGACAGAAACATAGATCAAAATAGGTAATAGGTTAAAAGAAGAAGTTCCATTGTTTAGGGTGTGAAGTAGAAACATTTGGTATACTTTCTATTGGAAAAACTTCCCATTTGTAAACTGAGATTACTAGGTGGCCCAGGAGGTGCATTGTATAAGTTTACAGATAAGAAAACAGTCACCAGGGAGCTGCCTGGGCATATCTTGACTGTAAACATGGCTCATAATCCCTTTTGTGAGGTTCTCAAAGAAGCACAGAATTACAGAGGGGAAAGTACGATTAAATTCAATGGTCACATAAATTTTAACTCCAAGTGTAGCTATTTTAACATTTGCATTTAAAATATTTCTCAAAATAATGTCTCTATGCAGGCAGTTTTCACAGCAGCTTTCTTAGTCGTCCTGTTAAGAGTCCTTGATTTTTGGCCAGTGAGACTTAAACCAGATCGAAGGGTGAAGGCTCTTTCCTTCCTATGTCCCCTTTGCTTTTCTATCCTGCCCCAAGACTGAATCTAAATTTTTTTTTTTTGGTACTGGGGGTTGAACCCAGGGCCTCACGCTTGCATGCTCTGCAAGTGCTAGACCACTGAACTGCACCCCAAACCCATTTTTTTCACTTTTGTTGAGACAGGGTCTCGCTAAGTTACGCAAACTGCCTCTGGTCTCGAACTTGCAATCCTCCTGACTCCACCTCCCCAGCGGCTGGGATTACAGGCATGCACCACCATGCCCGGCTTAAGAGTGAATCTAAAATTAATGGACTAATTAATTTGGCAAAGGGACTATCAAAAAGGCATAATGTTTAGGCTGTATGTTGGTTGTTGCTTGCTGCTTTTAGCCAGATTTATGAAGAAAATGTGGAGCAAAAGGCACATGAAAAAGATCTGAAAAATGTACAGTTTAAAGCGGGAAAAAAGCTGCAGTTTGTCTAAGGTTACTGTGGACAGGGCTGGTTCAGGCCAGGAAGGCTTAACTGTCAAAGAGATAAAGCACAGTGATAGGGCACAGAAGGAGTCAGCCAGACCCTTCCCATTTAAGGCTCCTGGGCGTAAACTGGCATGCACATTTGAAAAGGGAGTGTTTAGAAAGCTCCCTCCAGGATGCCCTGCTGAAGGGGGTCCACACAGGGAAATAGTTTCTTGGGGCTTCTGTTGCAGCCATATCTAAATGGGGCTAATTACCACTCAAGTTTAGCTGCAACCTTTGGCGACGTCAGTGTGGTGCTGGTTTTTCAGACATGCATAAAGCAAAAGTTAAGGTGCTATGGAGACTGCCACCAAAGTTTCAGGAGATCACCTGTGAGGCTGGGCAGTGTGTCCCAGAGTTGAGTTCCCGGAGGAGATTCTCCTGAAGGCTGATGTGTGAACCTTTATAGGTGGAACCCAAACAGCAGTGGAGACCCCTGGATGTTAGCAGTTAACATCTGCGGAAGGAAGCTCTGGCAAAAAGTAGAGGCAGCCCAGGAGGACCATTGTGCTGTGGATGGTAGGACCACAGGAGTGGAGCCACATAAGCCTGTTGGAGCCCAGAGGATGGCAGATGCCACATGATGTCAGGTGTGTCAGGTGCCAGACTTAAGCTGACAAGAGTTTGTCCAGCAGGATATTGTTCTTGCTGTGGACTGATATGTCCTTCTTGGGGGCCCCCATTCCTTTCTTTTGGAATGGGAATGCTCACTCTGTGCCATCGTGTGTTGTTGTTGTTAGGTGCCCTCCAGTTGTATCCGACTCATAGCGACCCTCATAGGGTTTTTAATGGCAATTTGTTTCGGGGATGCCTTGGGAGTGGGTTGCCACATCCTTCTCCCATTTTTGTGGTGCTGGGAATTGAACTCAGGACCTCAGAGAGTGTAGAGTGGCGCTCTACCAACTGAGCTAAATCCCAGCCCCCATTGTGTGTTAGATGTACATAATCTAGTTTTTGCTTTGCAGGGGCTCCCGGCTAAGTTTGCCTTGAGTCTCAGTGGAGACTTTGGCCTTAGCCTTTTGGACACAGTTGAGACTGTTAAGACTCTGAGGACTCTTGAAGTTGGACTGAATGCATTGTACGTTCTGAGATGGCCATGACCGTTGGGGGCCAGGTGCAGAGTGTTTGGTTTGGATCTCAGATGTCTCCCGGAGGTCATGTCTTTTGGTCCCCACCTGGTGGTGCTGCCCTGGGAGGGTATGGGATCTTGAGAGGCAGATTCTAGCTAGACAAAGTAGGTTACAGGGGATAGGCCTTTGGAGGTTTTTATCCAGAGCCCTGGGCCCAGTTGCTCCCTTTGCTTCCTGCTTATGAAGACATAAGGTCATCTGCTTCCTGCTGCTGCCACACTTGCCCCACTGCCATTATTGGCTGATCTACCCACTGTGAGCGTCCAATAAACTGCTTTCCTCCATAAGTTGGTTTTGGTTAGTTTTTCTGTCAGAGCTATGACAGCTAATACATGGGCATTTCGTGTCATGGGAGAATTAAAGTGTATTCCTGAAGGGCAGGACCAAGTGTGGAGTCAGATGACATCATGACAAAGAGACCCCACTAAGCTGGATAGCATTATAATCTTTGGTATAGTTAGGGGTAAAATACAGGTAGATGAAAGGCATATCAGCTTAATTTGAGGGGGGAGCACATTCAGGCCATAGCCAAAGGTATAGCTGGTTTATCATTTTGTTATGCAGTGTAATAAAAAATGGGTATAATTAGATCTTCTTGAGCAGTCAACAGATGATGTACCTAATGGGAGAAACACTTAAAATTGATTTACAATTCACAGTACATCTAGAATTTGCTGTTAGAACAGCTCTTTAGGACCTTATAACTCCTAGTCTCTTTGTAATATGTGAAAGTTCACAATGGTAGTTCTCGGTTGGTTTCATGGCCTCATATCTGAAATCATCCAGTTTTCTGGGCCTGTCAGTATTGAGGAGTTCTCTTTGCAAGCCCTGCTTTTAGGTGGAGGAGCTTGGCCAATTATTTTCTCCTAGATAAGGTGTATCCACACCTCGTTGTCATTCTGGTGTAGGTCTGTTAGAAAGGTCTGAAGACGGCCTTGCCGCTAATTCCCAGTCAAGGGCTGTTTAGGGGAAGTGGTTTGTTGGGAGGCATCTTCCTCATAAACATGCTGCTGCTGAGGCTGGGGAGGAGCAAGGGCTAGCTGTAGAAGGAGGCAGCGGTAGGCTGGCCAGGAACCCCTCCCGGCTCCTCCTAGGGCCACCTCACCTCAGGCCACGCTGTACCCTGGTCCTCCTGGGCCACACCAGGCCACCACCCAGAAGCAAGTGCAGGGTAGGCCGTTCCTGGGGATTTTGGTCCTAATAGAATTACTGATGTTGGTTGTTGTTGTTGTTAGGTGCCATCGAGTCGTGTCTGACTCTTAGTGACCCTCATAGGGTTTTCAATGGCTGATTGTTTTGGGATTACCTTGGGAGTGGATTGCCACATCCTTCTCCCATTTTTTGAGGTGCTGGGAATCGAACCAGGGACCTCAGAGACTGCAGAGCAGCGCTCTACCAACTGAGCTAAATCCTAGCCCATAATTACTGACAGGAATCATTAATTGTTCTTACATATTTTTCTTAATGTAATATTGATACATACAGCACAATATATGGAATGTGTGTGTGTATATGTATGCAGTGTAAACTCATGATCCACTCCTAAATTTAGGCACTAAGACCTCACCAGTGTTCCCAGTTGCTCTGGGAAACCCATTGGACACAGAGTGTGTTTGTATCTGGGTAGAGGAATTTTGGCTTATCTGGTTTATTTTTCTGCTTCGCTGGTTTTAGGAAATGGAGACGTGTGGTATTGTTTTGAACACGTGTTTGATGTATTTTGATTCAAGAAAGACTGAAAAGGGTGACACTCGCATCCTCCGGCAGGATTTTCCAGGCTACATTCTGTCGTGAGTCACGAAAGGGAGAGTTCACTGCAGACAGCTGTTGGACGTCTTCCCTCAGTCACTGTGATAGGTGTCATTTTGAGTTCCCCAAATGTTACCACACTAACGTGAATGAAACACGCTGTCAGGCGCTGTCAGCTCTCCCGCCTGCCTATCCGCTTTGCCTGCCAAGCAGCTGCCCCTGGGAGCTGCACCCTGTGCCTTTCGGCTGTTGCTGTTTCGGGCAGAGCGGTGGGTGGGCAGCAGGATGGAGGTCCTTCCACACGCCCCTCCACGCGCTCGTCTTTCCTGCATTTGATCGTTACCTCTCTTCTCTTCTGCTGCAGCTGGTGTGTCAGGGAAGTGGGTCAGAGCTGACACGTGCCTGGTGTGCCTCCCTCTGTTGGTCAGCTTTGCAGACTTGGGCCACTCGGTGGCCTTTCCCCACTTGTCCATTCCCATGCCTGAGGCGGCGCGCCGGGGGATGAAGGAGTCACACAGCCCCCACGCAGTCCTGTGGCTGCCCTTCCTCCCGTGATGGCAGCGTGTGCCGTGTGCCAGCTGCGCTGGCCTGTCTGCACAGCGAACGTGCTGCCTGCGGGTTGTGTCAAGTGCGCCCTGCTGGTCCTGGGCTTGCAGAGTGGGCAGACAGGAGGCTTTAGGGGATGTTGTGTGTCCACAGGGCGTTGCTCAACAGCCGTGGGGCTGCCCTGTCATTGCAGAGAGCAGTGGGCCAAGGATGGTGCTTCAGGACCCCCACGGGTAGACCTGGGGCCCCTGGGCTTCTGCACATGACAGCCAGAGTCTTTGACCCTGAGAGTCTTCATGGGGTGTCCCTGTCCGGCACGGCTCCCCAGAGTCCCCCTGTGTGCGTGTCCTACTTGCATTTCCTGACCCTGCTCATCTTCATGGGGTGTCCCTGTCCGGCACGGCTCCCCAGAGTTCCCCTGTGCGCGTGTCCTAGTTGCATTTCCTCAGCTTGTTCCGTTGGGCTGTGGACGCAGGCTTTGTTGGTCTTCACCAAGAAGCCTTGGGACGTTGCAGAGCTGGCCTTTTGTGGGTGAGGAGGCTGAGCCTGGAGTCCAGGGTGTTAACCCAAGGCTGCAGGCCAGTCAATGGCAGAGTGAGACGATTGTCCAGTCTCCGGAGACTTAGAAGCTTCCATGGCCGTTGGCAAGGACCAGCTGAAATGAAGCTGCCTTGTCTCACCCCTCTTGGATTAAAACTTAATGCATCTTCTGGCCTGTCTGGGCTCATCAGTAATTACGTGGGCTGGGATTTAGCTCAGTTGCAGTCTCTGAGGTAATTACATATATGTAATATGTGTGTATATATAGTATAAACTCATGATCCGCTAGAACCCCACTGGTATTTGCCAGCTGCATGGACAAACCTGAACCCCGCTGATGGTGCTGAGGCGCCGCTCTGCGCTCACTCTTTGGCAGCCCCTCCCCACGAGCGGGGCCAGCCCCCTCCTGCTGTGCTGGAACAGCAGGAGTGGAGCCTGTGGCTGTGGTGGCGTATTCCCACGGGATGTGGGAGCTGGCCTGTGAGGCCAGCTGTGCTCTCAATGCTCCTGTGTCGTTGCTTCTTCGACCCACAGTGCTCTCCTGCAGTGTTGGGAATGTGGTTTGTGACTGTCGTGTCAGATGGGTGCCGGGCTGGAATTGGTCAACCCTAGCAGAAACTTTCAAGTGCTTCCCTGAGGACCTTGCGCGGTAGAGGAAAATGTGGCCTGTGTTCAAGAGGGCGCTGTCCCAGCTGAGACCCTGTGCCCCGTTGACGGACTTGAATTGCTCTCTGTGTCAGAGGCTGAAAATCAATGTTTACTAATTGCTATGGATTATGTTACTGAGCGGCTGAGGGCCTGCTGTGTTCCTAATCAGGCAGCAAGCCCCGCGTGGTTGGGGAGGGGTCATGCAAACCTGTCATCCGAGGGCGGGGGCCTCGGCCAGGTAGAGTGTGCACTTGGGCACCTCATCCCGCTGAGGCCTGGTGACAGAGTTCATGCCCTCCGAGGGAGAAGGGTAGGAGGTAGAGTAAGCCCACCACCTCGCCCTGCTCTTTGACCTAACACTTGGCGCGATGTCTGTCGTCCTCTAAAGTAAACGTGTCTTTCTCCTGCATCTCCAGATCCACATAGACATCCCGAGAATGAGCCCCGAAGCACTGATTCTTCAACCCCGGGTGACAGAGGTAAGCGGACGCGTGACTGGGGAACTCCAGCTGGGGGTGGGGGTGGGGGTTCTCTCTTTTGCCAGTGCCCTATGCTTACTGTAGATGCACTTGATGGGCTTTACCCAGAAGCAAGTGCAGGGTCGGCAGATTCTGGGGATTTTGGTCCTAGGAGACGTAATTACTGATTGTTGTTGTTGTTGTTGTTAGGTGCCATCGAGTCAGTATTCGACTCATAGCGACCCTCATAGGGTTTTCAATGGCTGGCTGTTTTGGGATTGCCTTGGGAGTGGGTTGCCAGGTCCTTCTCCCATTTCTGTGGTGCTAGGAATTGAACTCAGGATCTCAGAGACTGCAGCACAGCACTCTACCAACTGAGCTAAATCCCAGCCCCTGTAATAGGAATTGCTAATTGCTCTTAAATATTTTTCTTATGTAATATTGATACATCAAACACAATACATGTAATGTGTGTGTGTATATGGTATAAACTCATGATCCGCTAGAACCCCACCGGTATTTACCAGCTGTGTGTGCAAACTGGAACCCTGCCGATGGTGTTGAGGCGCCACTCTGCGCTTGCTCTCTGGCAGCCCCTCCCCAGGAGCGGGGCCAGCGCCCTCCTGACTTTATGTTTATGATTCTTCATACCTTCAGTACTAAGCAAACAACACGCTGTTCAGTGCTGCATCCTTTGAAGCAGTATCGTCCTTTGCACAGTCCATTCTCTGCAGCTGGCGCTTGCCTCTCCACATGGTTTTCTAAGATTCAGCTAGCCTGTTGTACCTAGTTGTCTAATCGTCTGCCGTTTAAACATCGCACACTCTCTTCACCTGTTTCCTGTGGGTGGGCATTTGGGCGGTTTCTAGTGTTCTGCTGCCGGG
This sequence comes from Pedetes capensis, assembly GCA_007922755.1. Classification (NCBI taxonomy): domain Eukaryota; kingdom Metazoa; phylum Chordata; class Mammalia; order Rodentia; family Pedetidae; genus Pedetes; species Pedetes capensis. The sequence goes on along the minus strand of VMDO01000345.1, from coordinate 7,626 downwards.
GACAGTGTTGCTGGAATCTTGGGGTCTGTTTCTTCTCATTTTGAGTCATGCCGCATCAGCAAAAGGAGGTCCCATGGACTTTACTCCAGTCCTGCATTAAGGTCAACTCTACTTTGAGGAGGCAACCCTTCCCCAGTCATTTCTTGAATGCCTTCCAGTCTGAGGGGATCATTTGCTGGCACTGTATCTGACAGTGCTTCTCTGCTATTTATAGGGTTTTCAGTGGCTAATTGTTTTGAGAGTGGGCTGCCAGGTCCTTCTCCCTAATCTGTTTTACCCTTGAAGCTCAGCTGAAACCTGTCCTCCGTGGATGGTCCTGCTGGTATCTGGAATACTGGTGGAATATCTTTTAGCATTTCAGCAACATGCAAGCCCCCACAGCACGAGAAGCTGACAGACACTTAGGGGATGACTATATATAAACACACATGCACGCATACACACACACACACACTCTCTCTCTCTCTCTCTCTCTCTCTCTCTCTCTACCTTTAAGGAATACCTATATTCTACATATAAGTGAAAACAAATAGAATTTCTCTTTTTGAGACTAGGTTGTTGTTTGTTGTTAAGTGTTGTTGAGTTGTGTCCAACTCATAGCAACCCTCGTAAGGTTTCCTTTTTTTAATTTTTTGCAGTACTGGGGGTTGAACCCAGGTCCTTGCGCTTGCGTGCTTTGCAAGTGCTGTACCACTGAGCTGCACCCTCAGCCATTTTTTTTACTTTTTGACACAGGGTCTTCCTAAATGATGCAGACTGCCTCTGGTCTTGAACTTACGATCCTCCTACCTCCACCTCCCAAGTCACTGGGATTATAGGTGTTCACCACTGTGCCTGTATCCTCAGGGTTTTCGATGGCTGATTGTTTTGGAAATGATTCTCCAGACTCTTCTCCAATTTGTGTGGTGCTGGGGATCCAACCCGGGTCTTCAGGAAGTAAGGAGCAGTGCTCTATCAACTGAGCTAAACCCCATCCTGACACTGGGTTATTTCACTTAAAATAGTGATCTCCAGGTCCATCCATTTTATTGTGAAATGTGATTTCATTCGTCTTTATGGCTGAATAGTATTCCATTGTGTAAATGTACCTCATTTTTTAATCCATTCATCTGTCCAAGGATATCTGGACTGACCCTTCCTTATCCTTGCAACTGTGGGAACAGTGCTGTGATAGACACAGAAGTGCAGATGTGTCTACAATGGTAGTAGCTTAGCTTCCTTTGGGTATGTACCTGGCTGTGGTGTAGCTGGATCATATGGTAGTTCTATTTTTAGTTTTCTGAGGAACCTCCATAATGATGTTCATAGTGGCTCTCGTAGTTTACAGTCCCACCAACAGCGTGAAAGGGTTCCTTTCTCCCCTGCACCCTCTCCAGCATTTGTTGTTGTTTGTTTTGTTGACATTAGCTGTTGTGGTTGATGTGAGATGGAATCTCAGTGTAGTTTTGATTTGCATTTCCTGATGGGAACAAAACAGAATCAAACGTTGAGCATTTTTTCATATACATATAGGCCATTTGTATTTCTTTTTTTTTGAGAACTGTCAGTTCAGTTCTGTTGCCCATTTATTACTTGGATTATTTGTTATATTGGTGTTGAATGTTTTTGAGTTCTTTATAAATCCGAGACACTAAGTGCACTTTTAAACTTCAGCATCACTTGTCTGTGCAGTAAATCTTTTAAAAAATTCCAGCATTGTTAAAGCACAAGTACTAACAGATTGTAGAACATGAAAGGAGAAAACTAGTTTCAACAGAAGTAGCTGTTCTTAGATACTCCCTTTGATTGTCCTTTTCCGTGTTGTGTGTGTTGTTTCTGGAAATAAGAGACAATATATTTCCACCTTCTTGTTACTTAGCTTTTTTTTTTTTGCGGTACTGGGGGTTGAACCCAGGGCCTCGAGCCTGCATGCTCTGCAACTGTTGGACCACTGAGCTGCACCCCCAGCCCTTTTTTTTTTTTTTTTTTTTTTACTTTTTGAGACAGGGTCTCGCTAAGTGACACAGACTGCCTCTGGTCTCGAACTTGCGATCCTCCAGCCTCCGCCTCCCAAGCTGCTGGGATTATAGGCGTGTGTGACTGCACCCAGCTACCTACCTATTTTTTAGTGGACTATAGACCTTTGACTCGTCTTTCTATAATTTTCCTACCACTTGCGGTGTTCCTTAGTGCTAAACTTGGAGTCCTCCTTCTCAGACTGTGGCCAGAGTCACCACCGGCTGGAGTCGGCTGGGCATTGCCTATGCTGTTGGGCTGTGGTCCTGCTGGTTTGGAGCACCTCCCTGGCAGTGGGCCTGGCCCAGCCCCTGTGTCTCCACCATCAGAGGGCTGAGCAGGCTCTTGGTCCTAAAGGCTTCAAGTGCCTCCCTGGCGCTGGGTCTGGCTCAGCCCCTGCACCTCTCTAGGAAGTATGGGTGCTGGGCAGGGCTGCGGGGCTAAGCGGGGGCAGCTGAGCCTCTGGGGAGGAGACCAGGCTCTTGCAGGTTGGCTGAGGGCGAGGAGTGGGTACCTTGCGTTGGGGATATGACACGATGAGCAAGGGTGTCGGGGAGGATTGAAACGTGGTCTTACATTAGCCAATAGGTGACATCAGTTACAGCTTCTGGCGTTGTGGAGGTCGGGCTCAGATGTACGCAGAGGCAACAGTAAGTCTCTGATTGCAGTGGCTTCACAAGACAGGGGTCTACTGCTGTCTCCGGGACCAGCTCCTTGTCAGCCAGTTGGTTGCTCCTTTGTGCTTGACTTCAAACTCAGGGTCTGGGTCCCGGGCTGCTTAGCGCTCTGGATCGCATTTGTTCTCCGCTGGCAGGGACTTGTTATTTATTAGCCACGGGCAGGGCAGGGCGTGCTTCTCCCTATAAAGTCATGCACGCTCTCACAGCACCTCTGCTCATTTCCTGGTACCTATGCTAATGACAGTGGTTCCCGGCTGTACAGGGACCAGGACATGACACTTCGATCTCGGTTGGTCCTGTGCCCTACTAGGGTTTGGCCTTCTAACTAGGCAGAAAGCATTCCTGCCAGAAGCGCTCCCCTCTGTCCGTTCATACGTTTGTTTATTCACTCAACCTGTGGCCATTTCCTCCTCCTCCTCCACTTCCCCCTGCCTCCCTCCCTCCACTTGTCCCCGCTCCTCCTTTTCCTTCCCTCTTTCCTCCTCTTCCTCCTGTGACCTCTGTTGAGGTCTGACTTTTATACAATAAAATTTGCCTGTTTTAAGCTTACAATCCTGAGTGTTCCGACGCCTGTATCGACTGGTCTAAGAAGCCCCGTGGACACGTCCATCACCCTCTGTGTTCCCAGCTGTCAGTCTCCTCTCACTGCCCTCTGGCGCCATATGGAGTTTTGTACAAATGGAATCATGCTTACTGCAGGCCGCGTGCGGCTTCCTTCGTTTATGTGGTGCTTCCGAGGCTCACGCTGCTGTGCACGTCAGCAGTGTGGTTCTGTTCCTTGTTTAAGTTCACCACAGTGGGCACTTGGGTTGATTCCAATTTTTGCATATTACAAAGTAAATCTGCGATAACCTTTACGTACCCATCCTGATGAGGGTGTCTATTTTCTGCCCTCTCCACCTGACACCCCTACCATTAGCGCCTAGGAGTGAAGTTGCTGGATTATATGGCAAGGGTATGTTTAGCTGCATAAGAGCTTCTGAATAATTTTATAATTGATTATATTCACGTTCCTATCAGCAGTGTATGAGAGTTTTAGTTGGTCCACATTCTTGACAGCACTTGGTATGGTCAGCCTTTCGTTTATTATTATATTATTATTATTACTATTATCATTAACAAGCAGACTTTATTTCAAATTAATGTATTTAAATGTACAAATTAATGTTTTCAAATTAATGTATTTAAAACACGGTAGTTTCTTCTTTTTCTTTTTTTCTTTTTCTATATTGGTAAATGGGGCTGGGATTTAGCTCAGTTGGTAGAGTGCTGCTTTGCAGTGTCTGAGGTCCTGAGTTCGATTCCCAGCACTACAAAATGGGAGAAGGACGTGGCAACCCACTCCCAAGGCAATCCCGAAACAGTCAGCCATTGAAAACCCTATGAGGATCACTATGAGTCGGATACCGACTCGACGGCACCTAACAACAACATATTGGTAAATGTTGGTGGGGTACAGAGTAATACAACATTGGCTTTTTCCATCATGCAACTATTACATCACTTTTGGTTACACTTTTATCAGCTTGCAAGGTTTATGGAACTTCTTGACTAACATGTAGTAAAACTCATGTGCATATGTAGGCTGTGTTCCCTTGCTTGTCCTCTGTACTGATGAAGTCGCACCATATACACCCAGGTTATCCTTTCCCCCTTTATCCTTCTACATTGATTCTCCTCCCCATCCCACTTTCTGCAATCTTTGCTTCCTTTTGCTAGTTCCCTCCCTCCTCCTTTCTACTCTTCATGTTGTCCCTTCTTTGCTAAGTTTAACTGTGCATTTTTATATATCAACTGATGTATAGGATTTTTTTCTTCCTTTAAGTAAGTTTCAGCCCCCACATGTGAGAACATATGGTATTTCTCTTTTTGAGCTTGTGTTCATTAGGTTAAGATGATATTCTCCAGTTCCATCCATTTTATTGCGAATGGCATTATTATTATTATTCTTTTGGATTTTTGAGACAAGGTTTTACTGTGTAGCTCAGGCACACTTTGGATTTGTGATCCTCCTGCCTTAGCCTCCCTGGGATTACAGGTTTATGCCACTATACCTGGCTTATATTGTAAATCTTCTAAATTCTCTTCACAATCACGAACATATGGAATCAATCAAGATAGCCATAAGCAGAGGAATGATATATACACACAATGGACTATTACTCAACAATAAAGAAGAATGAAATTATGTCATTTGTAGCGAAATAGATGATGCTGGAGAATGTCATCTGAAGTGAACAAACCCAGTCCCCGAAAGAGAAATACTGTATCTCTCACTCATGTGAGAGCTAAACCTAACTTAAAGGAAGAAAAATAAAACTATACATATGTAGATGCATAAAAATGATCAACCATACTTATCTAAGAAGGGAAAATAAAAGCAAAGTTGAAAGAAGCGGGGAGGAGATCAGTGGGTGGGAGTGCAGGTTGGGGAAAGGGGGAAGAGGAAGGGAAATAAGTGGAAGAGGAAACTCAATATATGAATACATGGGCAGCATGTTTCTATAAAATATGTAAGCTGACAAATGTGTAAGCAAAAATGATGTAATAGTTGCATAATAAATTTATCAGAAGTCTTATTGCTCTCTACCCCACCAACAGTTGTAAATAAAAAATTTAGCCATTTTTAACAGGTGTGTGGTGATATCTTAAGGGCTATAATTTGCATTTCCCTATTGACTAGTGATGCTCTGCATCTTTTTACATGATGTCTTCCTCTGAGTACATCATTTGTGGTAAGGTGTTTTCCCTTTCTTTCTTTCTTTCTTTCTTTCTTTCTTTCTTTCTTTCTCTCTACTTTCTCTTTTCTTTGTTCTTTCCACTGCTAGGGTGCTGAGCTCAAGGTCTTGCACATGCTTTTGAACCACTTTACCACTGAGCTTCACCCCCAGCTCCCTTTTTATTTTATTTTATTTTATTTTATTTTATTTTATTTTTTTGTGATACTTGTGGGTCGACCCCCACACGTCTATCAGTTTGCCATATAGTGGGGTCTTGTGTGTTGTGAAGAGGCTGAAAGCTATGCTACTGGTATTATAGATACCAGTGGGTCATCCATGGAGAACAGGGTTCAGTTGAGCTTCCAGACTGAGACAGACTAGGGTCTAGGACCTGGAGGCCCACTCCCAAAACAATCAGTCCACGAAAACTCTATGTATAGCAGAGAAAAACTGTCAGATATAGTGCCAGTAAATGAGCCCCCAGGTTGGAAGGCACTCAAAAGACGTCTGGGGAAGGGTTGCCTCCTCAAAATAGAGTCTACCTTAATGACGGGAATGGAGTAAAGTCCAGGGGACCTCCATTTGCTGATGTGGCACGACTCAAAATGAGGAGTAGCAACTGTAAACATCCATTAATAATTGGAACATGGAATATATGTAGCTGAATCTAGGAAAATGAGAAATTGTCAAAAGAGAGATGGAATGCATAAACATTGACATTCTAGGCATCAGTGAGCTAAAATGGACGGGCATGGGCCATTTTGAGTCAGACAATCATATGGTCTACTATGCTGGGAATGACAACATAAAGAGAAGTGGGGTTGCATTCATCATCAGAAAAGACATCTCAAGCTCTGTCCTGAAGTACATTGCTATCAGTAATAAAATGATATCCATACATCTACAAGGAAGGCCAGTTAATATGGCTATTATTCAAATTTATGCACCCACCACTAAGGCCACAAATGAAGATAGGGAAGATTTTTACCAGCTTCTACAATCTGAAATAGATTGAACATGCAATCAGGATATCCTGATAATTACTGGTGACTGGAATGCAAGAGTAGGAAACAAAGAAGAAGACTTGTTGTTGTTGTTGTTAGGTGCCGTCGAGTCGGCATCCGACCCATAGCGACCCTCATAGGGTTTTCAATGGCTGACTGTTTCGGGATTGACTTGGGAGTGGATTGCCAGGTCCTTCTCCCATTTTTGCGGTGCTGGGAATTGAACTCGGGACCTCAGAGACTGCAGCGCAGCGCTCTACCAACTGAGCTAAATCCCAGCCCCAAGAAGAAGACTAGTAGTTGAAAAATACGGCCTTGGTGATAGAAAACATGCTGGAGATCCTATGTTAGAATTTTGTCAGACCAGTGACCTTTTCATAGGAAATGCATTTTTTAACCAACATAAATGGTGACTATACACATGGACTTCGCCAGATGGAATATACAAGAACCAAATCTACTACATCTGGGGAAAGAGAGGATGGAAAAGTTTCATATCAAATGTCACAATGAGACCAGGTGCTGATAGGGGATCATAACATCAGCTGCTCATATGGAGGTTCAAACTGAAACTGAAAAAAAATTAGAGAAAGTGTATGAGAGCCAAGGTATGACCTTGAGTATATCCCACCTGAGTTCAGAGATCACCTCAAGAACAGGTTTAATACATTAGACACTAATGACAGAAGACCAGATGAGTTGCGGCATAACATCAAAGACATCATTCCTGAGGAAAGCAAAAGGTTATTAAAAAGAGAGGGAAAAAGACCAATTTACATGTCAAAAGAGACTCTGAAACTTGTCCTTGGATGTTGAGCAGCTAAAGTAAGAGGAAGACTTGATGAACTTAAGGAACTAAACAGAAGATTTCAAAATGCAGCTCGAGAAGATAAAAACAAATACTATAATTCCATGTGCAAAGAGCTGGAGACAGAAAACTAAAAGGGAAGAACATGCTCTGTGTTTCTCAAACTTAAGGAATTGAAGAAAATATTCAAGCCTCAAGTGGCAATTGTTGTTGTTGTTGCTGTTAGGTGCCGTCGAGTCGAGTCCGACTCATAGCGACCCTATGTACAGCAGATCGAAACACTTGCTGATTCTGTGCCAGGCAAACCATCTTATTTATGTTTAAGCCCATTGTTGCAGACACTGTGTTAATCCATCTGGTGGAGGGTTTTCCTCTTTTCCGTTGACCTGCCACTCTTCCAAACATGATGTCCTTCTCCA
>VMDO01000344.1:257253-324492 GCA_007922755.1 Pedetes capensis | reverse complement strand
ACTCATGCCATGGTATTTTCAGTCGCATCGTATGGTTGTGAAAGCTGGACATTGAACAAGAGAGACAGAAAAAGAATTGATGCTTTTGAATTGTGGTGCTGGAGACGTCTATTGAATATACCATGGACTGCCAAAAGAACCAACAGATCTGTCCTAGAAGAGGTACAACCAGAGTGCTCCTTGGAAGCAAAAATGGCCACACTGCGTCTTACATATTTCGGACATGTAGTCAGGAGAGAACAATCCCTGGAGAAGGACATCATGTTTGGAAGAGTGGCAGGTCAACGGAAAAGAGGAAAACCCTCCACCAGATGGATTGACACAGTGTCTGCAACAATGGGCTTAAACATAAATAAGATGGTTTGCCTGGCACAGAATCGTCAAGTGTTTCGATCTGCTGTACATAGGGCCGCTGTGAGTTGGACTCGACTCGACGGCACCTAACAACAACAACAACATGTTCCATCTGGTGAAGTCCATGTGTATAGTCACCATTTATATTGGTGAAAAAATGTATTTGCAATAAAAAGGTCATTGGTCTGACAAAATTCTATCATGTGATCCCCAGCATAATTTCTGTCACCAAGGCCATATTTTCCAACTACTGAGCCTCCTTCTTTGTTTCCAACCTTTGCTTTCCAGTTACCAGTAGTTATCAGTATGTCCTGATTGCATGTTTGATCTATTTCAGATTGCAGAAGCTGATAGAACTCTTCCCTTTCTTCATTTGTGAATAATAATCATATTAACTGGCCTTCCTTGCAGGCATATGGATATTATTCTATCACTGACAACATTGTATTTCAGGAATTATCTTGAAATATCTTTTTTGATGATGAATGCAACAACCTTTCTCTTTATTTTGTCATTCTCAGCATAGTAGACCTTATGATTATCTGACTCAGAATGGCCCATGCAACTCTGTTTTAGCTCACTGATGCCTAGAATGTCAATGTTTATGTGCTCCATTTGTCTTTTAATGATTTCTAATTTTCCTAGATTCATACTACGTACATTCCATGTTGCAATTATGAATGGATGTTTACAGTTGTTTCTCCTCATTTTGAGTTGTGCCATATCAACAAATGGAGGTCCCTGGGGCTTTATTCCATTTCTGTCATCAAGGTAGACTCTACTTTGAGGAGGCAACTCTTCCCCAGTAGTCTTTTGAGTGCCTTCCAACCTGGGGGGCTCATTTTCCAGCACTATATCTGACAGTGTTCCTTTGCTATTCATAGGTTTTTCAATGGCTAATTGTTTCGGGAGTGGTTTGCCAGTGCCTACTCCCGAGTCTGTCTTAGTCTGGAAGCTCAGCTGAAACCTGTCCACCATGGGTGACACTGCTGGTATCTGAAATTCCGGTGGCATAGCTTTCAGCCTCATTATAACACACAAGCCCCTACATGCAGCAACTGACAGATGTGTGGGGGAATGTGAATTATAGTCTACTGATTCTGCCATTTCTTCTTATAAGCTCTCCCCCACCCCCGGCACTGGGGCTTGAACCCAAGGCCTCACACATGTGAATCCTGTCCTCTACCAGAGCTGCACCCCTCCCTGCTTCTTAGCAATTCTCAATGGGCCTTATCCCGGCCTGGACTCCTTGGAGAACGGAATCTGAGATGAGGCCTCTGTGCTCCCTCTGTGGAGAGAGCAATCCTAGGGTGCAGGGAGAAGGGAGAAGCAAGTAAGGCAGGCAGGTGGGGACAGCAACTGTAGGGCATGGCAAAGTGGCCCTGGCCCTGCCTTCACAAGCTGGGGACCACAGGAGGAGGGAGGAGGAGCAGCACTCCACCACTGATACATGACCCCTTCCTTGGACTCCATCCACTGTCCACAGGTCAAGGCTCCCTCTTCCTGCCTGTGCTTTGCCCTCTGACCCCTTTCGGGGAGTTGTGTGTGGAAGGACATCAGATCATCCACATGGGTAATCCTGCGGTGAGGTGTAGGAGCGAGGAGAGGGATGAGACCTGGTAATGTGGTCCTGGTACAGACTCTATCATAACCAACACCACCAGCCTCCTGACTCCGAGGAAGGCTCTCCAGAACCAAGGCATTCTGTTTGGGTTTCCCTCCCTGACATCGCATGTCTGTAGCCACAGCACCCTGGCATCTGATCCCACCTGATCTTGGAAGCTAAGCAGGGTTGGCCTGGTTAGTTCTTGAATGGGAGACTGCCTGGGAATATTGGGTGCTCCAGGCTAAGGAAAAGGATCTGGAAGCCCACTACCAAAACAATCAGCCATCGAAAACCCTATGAATAGCAGAGAAGCACTGTGCCAGGTATGGCACAGTGTCGGGGAGTGTTTTGTTCTGTTGTACATAGGGTCACTATGAGTCAGGCCCACCTTGATGGCACCTAACAACAATGACATCGCATACTGGGAAGATATGAAGAGGAAGAACAGCCAGTGCTGCCTCAAGATTTGGCTGCTTAGCCTCTTATGCCCCTTTGGGTCTCTGGATTTCTTTCCTGAGCCCTGCTTTTCTCAATTCTCGCTTGCCCTTGCTGACTATAAAGGGGTGTGTCTTCTGTTCTAAGTGCTTAACTCCTTTGGGAAGAACATTTTCATACTTGCTGATTTTCTCCATTCCCCAGGGGGGCAGAAATCCTTACTCTTATTTCCCAGAGAGGAAACTGAGGCTGGAGAAGCTAAAGTGTGGCTGATTTCACAGAGCAGGTTAAGGTAGACCCAGATCTTAACTGAAGTCTAGAAGCTTTTCCTCTTCCAGTGAACAGCTATTACTAATAAAGTTAAAACTTCGAGAAAGTAAACAGGAAATTATCCATAAAGTTCCTATGGCTGAGGTCTGGTGAGGTCTGGTGGGCCACTCCCTCCCTGGTCTTCCCACTGAGCCCTATGCAGCTTGTGGAACTATTGGTTTAATATATTAATTCTCTGTAGGTGATGAGTTTTCAATAACATTCACCGCTGCACCCCAGAATCATGCCTGGCACAAAATAGGTCAAGGCTCTTAAATGACTCTGAACAGACATTCATGACCAGATCTGCAGTCCTTGCCCTTTAACACTGGCTAAAGATTCTCCATGAGGCAAACTTCCTGAGTTCATGAGTCCACTTCCTAAGTCCACATGTGGGACTTCCTGGGTCACTGTTAGGGTGCCCAAACCCCAATACTTCAGGGGACTGGAGAGGCATGGAGGACAGAGTCAAGGACAGCAGTCCTTAGGATGCCTTTAGAAACATAGCTCTCTTTATTGTACAGAACTTAAAAGTGTTGCAGTTCAAAGTGTTACAACACAGCTCTCAAGTGCTATATAGTTCTGAGGGTTGTTTATCCGCGATGGTGGTCTCTTATGATCTCTGTCTTGGTCCGGAGATGGTGTGGCCTCTGCAATGGCACAGTTTCCTCTCTTGATCTGGTGATGGTGTGGCCCATCTGTGGTGGAGTGGCAGCATCATACGGAGCGGTGAGCAAGCTCCACTTATATAATGTCTAGGTGCCTGCCCCAAGACAACCACCAACCAATCAGGAAGTGGCATGAGTGACATTCAAATATATGGTGAAATAGGATGTCACTTGCTGGCCAGTCAGGGGATATTCTCTAGTGGCCAACCAGGGGGCAGGGTGAGGGTTGGGAGCCATCAATCAGGTGGCAGGGGGCCCAAGAGGGCAGGGGCCATCTTGGCTCACTTGAGGCCAAGAAGATCCGGATGTGGAACAAAGGTCACTGGGAGCCCTCTGGGCCCTGGAGGATAGGCGTCACTTCTCCAGGCGGGCTAGATAGGCCCCTATCCTAACCATACTTCCTCTCTATCACCTGGAGATCCCATAATATTCCCTATAGGTCACCAGCATTTCTGTGTGTCACTGTACCTCACTACCTGTATTCCATTCTGATGACATGGAAGCTCCTTATTCAGGAAGAAGGCTGAAGACTTCACTCAACAAAGCAGCACCAAGGCTCCCATTTTCTGTGCCCCCTTGTGGTCAGGGTGATTTTGGAGCCTCCTCTCAACACTCACAGGGTCTTGGGATGAGCACAGACCTGGAAAACATCAAACCCCAGCTGGCAACTCAGATACCACTTTGGTGGGCTTGCTGTGGCAGCCTGGATTTCTGTGTGTGTTGCTCAGGCAAGGGGCATTAAGAGTGCTGTGATTGCTTAGTGATGTCTGCCTTGAGCAGAGCTGGGCAGTGGAAAGATGAGGATCATATTTGCTAATTCTAACCTGATTGCTAACCCTTCGTGGTTTAGATTAGGGAACTCTCATCTAGAGAGGTGCCTGCCTTTCTTCTGGAGATGTTTAATAGATAGCTCTGCGTAGTAAGAGACAGCCAGAAACAAAGCTAAGACCCTCTTACACTGAGGCTTACATTGAGGTGGGGGCTTGGTGGGCCTCACACTTCAGATCCATCCGGGGTTTGTTCAAATGTAGTTTCTGGGCCATGCTACTTAGATAAGCTGATCCAGCTGGATTGGATGTGTCTCAGCAGCTTCACATTTGCAGTGACTTCAGCGAGTACCCAATGGTCTGAGAGGCAACTTGAGGTGGCTGTGGAGGTAATGCTAGGAGAGGACATGTGAGGCTGGGGTGGGGCCATATTTGTGTGTGTGTGTGGGGTTGAACTCCAGCCTAAAGAGAATTGATGTTCAACTTTCAATGTAAGCTGCCAAACACTCTCATCTGGGCACCTTGTCCCATCTGCAGCTGGAGGCATGCACTGCTAGTTTATCCCTCTATGTTTTCTTACCACGCGGCCAGCCTCAGGATCCCTCCTAAGGGTGTTTCCAGCAGCTGTGACAGTTGGCCCTTGTTGAAAGGGCATGCCATCCACATGTGTGCCTCTTGTCACTCAGCTTGGAGTCCCCATTGTCTCTCAGCCAAGGAGAAAGGGAAAAAAGCACCCCAGAAAAGGCTTCTATGAGCCAGAAGTAGTAATTGAGACCATTAAGCAAATGTCTAATTAGCTCACGATAGTGCCCCAGTGCCCAGTCTGCCTGCTTCCCAAGGCCATCTGAGTGGGCGCTGCCTGCCTTTGGAAGCTGGTACCACATGGCTGGCGACTTGGGGCAGAGGCAGTGTTTGTTTTCCTATAATTTTTAACGTGTTAATAAGAACAAAGTGTGCTTGCTCCCATGCACGCTGAGAGGTATTTATCAGGGGCAGGACAATCCCTCCACGCCGTGCCACCACAGACACAGCCGCACTGGGCAGGAATCTGCATCAGATGCCCAGTGCTCCTGAGGACTGATTCTCATCTGGCTGTGATAGCTGCCCTCTCCCCTAAACCCAGACTTGGTCATTAAACTTTCAAGAAGGAAGAGGAGCAGCAGAAAGCAGGTGGCACTGTCCCCATTGCATTTGCCAGATGAGAGGGACGACAGGGTGGTGCGGGCAGGTGCAGGTGGAGGGGGCAGGCAGGGGTGACTTGGGGAACAAGCTGCTCCTCGCCGTGTGGCTTAGTTGGGGAATGTGAGGGTTCCACCCTGGTGGCTCTGCTGGCTGGCTTTGCGGCTTCAAGGACTTCAGTTTGTAGCCCACTGCTTCAGGCATGGTTTCATGCTGGGAGACCCTCTCCTACCTCTCCTACCTCCTGGACTCGGGGAAGCAGAGGTTCATTATAGCATAACTCCTGCCCATACCAACAGCACACAGGAGTCACACATCAGTGACGGCCACCTGTCACCTGTGTGCCAATCTTTGCCCCCCTCTGACACTGACCTTGGCCCCTGTGTCCTAGAAAGGATTTCTGTGTTTTTCCCACTTCAAGGGCCTGTTTGGGACATGCTGCCTGGATTCATGATACCGAGGTAAGATTTCTAGGGCAGTAAAACAGAAGACTAGACATCATTCGGTGTGATTTTAGAAGTCTGAGTGAACTGCTGCTACAGATACATGAGCCACATCTATTTTTGCCACAAATAATTAGTAAAGCTAGTTGCTGTTGTTAGGTGCTGTGAAGTTGTGCCTGACTCATAGCGACCCTCATAGGGTTTTCAATGGCTTATTGTTTCAGGATTGCCTCAGGAGAGGATTGCTACATCCTTCTCCCAAGTAAATCTAGTAGCCAATACTTAAGCCTACCTGCACTATGTAATGGGCTGACACGACTACAGGTGGCCTCATCAAACAGGTCTCTGTGAGAGGTTTACTACCCTGACTGAACACACCATGAGGCTGATGCTTGAGGGGTTAAGTCTCAGTTCAAGTTCAAGCAGCTGTGGGAAAATGACCCAGTGCTTTAACTCAAGTCTCTGGCTCTGGTGCCCAGATCCTTCCTCAGCACATTATATGCCTCCCCTGTCCTTCCAAGAGTCAAGCACTTAATTGCTTCTTTACTTCTGCTCTTCTCTTTGACCCTTCAATTCTTGAGCAGGTAGAATTTTGTTGATTTACAAAACAAAAAATAATTTAATGGAAGTATAGCTTGTGGATGGTGGAGCCAACTGGCTCTGGCTTCTCAAAACCTGATTACTAAAATTTTAGACTCTTGGGCATCAATTGTTAACATCATTAAAAATTACACATACACTCACAATTAAACTTAAAATTACTACATTATATTAAAAGCAAAGGCAATAAATATCCGAGTTGTTACTCCCCATTCATCTGCCACGTTTCCTGTATCTGTGCTCTTGAGGTTGTTCACATTGATTGTGTCTACTGCTCTTCCTCTCTGTGTTCATGGCCAGCTTACGGTGGCTACGGGGGCAAATCTTTATACCACAGAAGTGGGCAAACATTGCAAATTAGAGAGCTGGTTGTTATGCACTTAAAGCACACCACAGGACAGCAGCTTGGGCTGCCTGACAGTTCCAGCCTGCCTTTGTCAGCTCCTACCATGGTGGAAAACAATTCCTTATAATAAATTTCTTGATATCAAAAAAAAAAAAAAAAAAAAAAAAGCACACCACAGGGTATGACAAACACAAGGTGCATAAAACTTGAGTGTTATATCCTATATAATTGCCACCCAGCTCCACTATGCAGGTGTCAGGAGAATCCCTCATGCCTCCTCATAGTCCCCACTAAAGTAATGGCACTGTAATGTTTCTTACTACAGGAAAAGTTCTCCTGGTCTTGACCTTCATACAAATGGGTAATACAGTTCATTCTCTTTTGTATTTGGCTTCTCTTGTTTGCCAGTGCCTGACATGCCTCAAGATGCTGTGTGTACAGTGGCTCATCACTTTTCATTGTAGTATTGCATTCCATAGTATGAACAGCAAATCATTGATTACCCTCTGACATCTCTCCCTCAGTGGCTCCACCAATTCTTCCCTCTCCTTTGCCTTGTCCATATCCTGTTTATCTGGCAGTTCTCCTAAGAGCCCAAGAGTCTGTTGCGTGGAAAGATCCATTACTCCTCTAGGCTAGGCATGCAGCAACTGTAGAATTGATACTTTGGATCCAGGATGAATGAAGAGCTCTAAGTAAGGATTTCCCCAAACCTACACAAGGCCAGCAAGTATCCACAGGAGAATTTAGAGCTCTTTCCTGTGCACTTAAACTAGGGTTACTGTGATGGATAATTTTATGTTTCTTCTTGGTTGGGCCCTGGTGATCATGTGTGGGATCAAACATTATTCAAGATGTTTCTGTGAGGTTGTTAATGGATGAGATTAAAATTTAAACCAGTAGACTTCAAGTAAAGTGGATTGCTTTCCCCAGAAGCCTGAACAGAACAGAGACTGATCTCTCCAGAGCAGGAGGGGTGCAGAAGAAGACAATCTTTGTACTTGGCCTGCAACATGGGCTGGCTCCTAGGTATTTAGTTTGCTGGCTTTGAACTTGAACCACAGCATCTGCTCTTGTTTGAGTCTCCAGCCTGCTGGCTCACCCTGAAGATTTTGGACTAGGACTTGCCAGCCTCTACAATTACTTGAACCACTTTCTTAAAACCAATCTCATTCTTTCTCTCTGTGCACATCCTGTTAGCTCTGTTTCTCTGGAGAACACTGACTAATGTAGGTACCTGACCTATCCCAACCTATACATGTATTACTCAGCATTGCAGAAGTGAAATCCTCATTGGCAAAAGAGATTTGTGTTATCTGGAAAGGGCCTCATGGGCTCCCTCTTTCCACAATAAACCCAAGGGCCAAGAAGAGACATAGAAATTAGGGCAAAGTCCCCTATAAGACATGCTTGAAACAGCTCTAAAAATAGAAAATCTATCAGACCATAAGCATATCATGCAAACAAAGAAGAGATAGATATGTAGATTTTAAGGGCAGACTAGAAAAAATATTGTGTGAGCATTTTGGGTTAAAGAAGGCGCTGGGATAAAAGTGGCACTATGCTCTTACTTTGCCAAACCAGAGACCTTCTCAGACACAGACACTGAAATGGGGACAGGCTTTGCATGTGAGCTTCAACGCTAAGCCAAGCATGCTTTGGGACAGAGCTTGAGGACAAAACAAGATGAGTCCCAAACAGATGTATGGTCCTGCAGCTCAATAGCAAAGTGGTCTGGTCCCCACCCAACTATTGAGTGACAAGAACTCTTGTGGGTATTGTGAGCAGATGGAGTAAAGATACAGAAAACCCAAGACAAAGAAAAGTCAAACTTCAGTAGATGCGGTGCTTTGAGGAAGGGAAATCACCTAGTCCCCCTGCCTCATCCTGAAGCACTCAGGATTTATCTGTAAGTATGCGCAGAGTTTGTGGCCACTGAGAACTTGCCGTGGACACGGACCTGCTTTCTGCGCAAAGCCTGCTGCCCACCCCTCACTTCCTTCTTGGGGTAAAGACACCACACAGGTGGGTGGTATTTCAAATAACCCAGAGGTTTTCCTGATCTGTAGGTGACCTCATTGTTTCATGTTCTTGACTTCTGTACATTCATGAGAGGAGGACCTGTGTTGCAAACATAATGCATGCAGGCCAGAGGGGCCGTTTCCTGAGGCTACAGGGGACACCTCTGATCGTGGTCCTACCCTGTCTGCTGTGGTTCTTCCTGTCTCCCCCATCCCACTCCTTGCAGACACTTGATAAAGATCTTCACCTCAGGCCTGACACTCTGTGGGCTAAAAGTTCCACTAACATGCAGAAGTCAGAGTAGACCCTGCCAAAATTCAGTTAGACCCTCCTGAATGGTTACCCCAGTTTCCCTGATATCCCATGAAATTGGCAACAGGGGGGCGGCTCCAAGCAACTGTGAGAGCCTCACGGGCCAGGGTCTCTGTGCCCATTCCAGCCCTGCCCCAGCCCTGGCCTGACAAGAAACCAGGGGATGGGAAGATCGCTATGTGGAAGACTTCAAGGCATCAGCTAAACAGCTAAATCACCCCTGTTCCAGGAATTCCTGACCTAATGCCATCCTGTTATCCACCCCCCCCCCAGCCACCTCCCTCCCTGCAGGGTCTCTGCTCTGTCCTCCTCAGTGTACCCTTGGATCCACACCAGCACCTCTGCCTTTCCTGGGGGAGGACACAGTAGGCTGGGTGGTCAGACCCCAGGGGATCTCAAAGGCCCTCCTCTTTCCTCCCCGGGTCCTCAATCAAGAATTGAAGACTTCGGTTTTTCTCATGATTCCCTGCCAATACCAAATGCAGAGAACTCTCACTTTGTTCAGAGAACACAGAACCCCACTAAGGATGATGGCATTGACATCCTCAAGCCTGGGCAGAAAGTGACGTAAGTGTCAAAAGACAGGTGACAATGTTGCCAGCACACTGCCCATTATTAGGGCATAAATTACTTTCCTGATACACTGAAGGCCACCCAGACTCACCTAGACCCTCACAGAGGACAGCAGAGAAGCTGCTGGGCTAAGCTGGGTATTGGGGACCCCACTGCTTTGTGCTGAGCAGAGGAGCCCTCTGCTGTGGAAACTGCCCCTGGTGGCTCAGCCCTAGGGTTGTGTTGGACAGAGCTGGACACGTCCTTGGGGGTTTGACCCTGCTTCCTGGACACCATCAAAAACCCATTGGTCCGGTGGCCAAAATGATCCCAACTGTCCCAGGCATGACCTGCACCACAAGCTTGTCAGTGTCCTCTGAATGTGATCTTGGCTCCCCACGTGACCCCAGGCTCTTTGTGCAGGACAGGTGTGACCACAGAGAACACGTCACTTTCCAGCCAGCCTCTTGGCCTCTCAGGTCATCCTAGGACTCCAGCTTCGCACATTGCCATTTAAGGCTGCAGCCCCCAAATCCTGAGCATGCCCCTTGTAGGGGAAGGTACAGTGTCTGCCATGCTCAGCTGAGGAGCTCCCCTACCTGTTGGGGGTCACACAGCCTCCTGGTGAGCCCTGGGCTCATGACATTGGCTGATCGATCAGACATCAGATCCATGAATGGGGCATATGTAGTGGGATAGGTGTCCCTGGTCTGAGGCCTCCCTTGGAACAAAGTCCTCCACTGGAGGTAAAGGCAGCGCAGGTGGTGAGACACAGGTTCTCTGTCTCCCGAGTGCGTCAGCAAAGCCAGAGAATGTGTGTGCAGTCAGCAAGCGTGCCACTGGGCAGCATGTGGCGTCAAGATGCTTTGGAAACAAAAGGGTGTTCTTGTATTGGGGTTCCCTCGCTTGCAATCAGGCTTCCATACGCCCTCCCTCAGGTACGTCCCCACCTCCCTCTCCAGTCATTTGCAGTCTTGTGCCTGTCCCCTAGAGCCATATTTTCTAAGTCTGAAATCATGATGATGTATTCATTTTTTCCTGTCTCTTTTTTTTTGAAACAGTCTCACTATGTATCCCAGCCTGGCCCCAAACTTCCTATGTAGTCCAGCCTGGCCTTAAGCTCATGATCTTTCTGCCTCTACCTCTCAGTGCTGGGATTACAGGGGCACACCCATGTGCTGGGATTATAGGCGTGCACCTCCACACCCAGCTCACATTCCATTCTTGATGAGGAGTTCCTTCTCCTGACCTGTAAGTTCCACTAAAGGAAAAGTCCTAAGAAGATATAATTTTCAAAAATCAAACTTAAAAAAAAATTTCCACTTGTTATAGTTGCTGTTAAGTGTTGTCGAGTTATGTCTGACTCATAGTGACTCTTCTAGGGTTTTCAATGGCTGATTATTTCAGGATTGCCTCCGGGGTGGATTGCCATGTTCTTCTCCTGCTTTTGTGGTGCTGGGGATCAAACCCAGGACCTCAGAGACTGCAGAGCAGCACTCTACAAACTGAGCTAAACCCTAGCCCACTCCCCCAAATCAAACTTAATAGTACATTAAACATTCACCTTTATCAAAAAGCCCACAATTCTCTGATTTCCTTAACTCTGTGATAGCAATGGCATACTTCCTGCTCTGGGAACTTCCATGCATGCTTTATTTTCCCTACTGGCTGCAGACACAGAGAGGGTTGCATTAGATGCACTTTTATGTTCCCTGCCTGGGTGACCAGGTCGTGTAAGGCAGATCTTGCTACATAAGGTAGACATTGCTACTTAAAAACCAGCACAGTTTGCTGGGAATTTCTCTTAAATCACCAAATCCCAAGAAATAAGTGAGTTTCCTTATTAGCTTTTCCAGACCCTGTGAACAGCAAACTAAACCCAGAGGGCACAGTTCATGCTGCCCCAGCTGGTGGGAGCACAAGCTAGTTAACTTAAGCGCCTGATTTGGAGCCCAGAACATTAACCTCTAATTAAATTATATCCTCCTGATACCTATAATGGTAGGATTATGGTAATGCATGAGGTTATTAATTATATCTAATTCAATTAACGAAGAGCAAACACCAGTGGAGCCAAAAGTTTGTGAATGATTTATGAGAAAAGTCGAGTTTGACAAGCTTGAAGCATGCTCCTTTGTAGCAAGAGGGAGGATTTTCCAGGGCACCAGGCAGCTTCCAGGGAGGAGGGAGGGATGCTGTCTGGTCTTGCGAATCAGCCTAGAGACTTGCGGTTATGATGCCACTTGCTTGCTATGGTCCACCATGGTTCGTTCCCTTGCAATGCATATTACAATTTCATCCATGTGGTGAGATATTAAGAGATCGGACCAGCTAGGACCAGTAGGGGGTGAGTAGGACTCTTCTCTCACGAATGGATGAATTCATTCATTCAATTAATGGATTAATAGGTTGATGGGTTTTTCCGAAGGGGGGCTGCCTTGAGAGTTACCTGGCTGGATCTCTGGCACACTCCCTGTCACTCACCATGTGATGCTCTGGGTTGCCTTAGGACTCTGCCAGCAACAAAGCCTTCACCAGACGCAGCCCCTTGTGCTTGGACCAGACCAAACTTAATAGTACATTTAAGGTTCTTGACTTTGGGCCAGACAAAAATGAAGCTCTTGTCTTTATAACTGACCCAGTTCTATGGTATTGTGTTATTAACAACAGAAAATGTTGTGCACAGGAAAGGCCAGGCTGGCCAGAGGACATGGCAGGCAATGACATATCCTTCTTTCCCTGAAGCAGAGACAAGTGCAGGTCCCAGGCCCAGGCCACTGTCTGTGGCCAGGTGGGGCCTTTCTGGCCTCTTGACAAGTGGGGCTTGTTTAAAACATCGACATGTGTCTTGAATGTTGGTTGGGTTCTAGTTAACATAGTGAGAAAGTTGTGCTTTGCAAGGAAACAAGGATAGAGGGATTCCATGTTAATTTGGAAAGTAACAGGAAAGATGTGGATTTTCACCTGAAGCCAGTTGATTCCAGGCTGCGCAGACTTCCCAGGGGTTTGTTTGCAATGGGAGAGGTTCCTGACCACCAGCTTCCAAATGCTGGCCTCCCCAAATCAGACTGGGCTGGTAATCCCATCAGAGAGGCCATTCCCTTCCTGGTCCTTTCAATGATGCCTGAAGGCCACTCACACATCTTATCTAAACAGCAGGACCATTCCAACCAGGGACCCCGGCACAGCCTGGCTTTTCCCTGCCTCAAACCTTCTCTGTCAGGGATGAAGCCCTGGGATGTTCTGAATTGGAGAGCAGAACAGAGATCTGGTGAACCACACCTCTCCCATCACCAGACAACGGCCAGAGACCACATACTGTGGGACAGGGGGCTTAGGGCCACGCTGAGGGAATGCTGGTGAGAAATGCCCGCTCAACTCTTTTGCCCATGAATGTAGAGGGAGCAGCTTCCCTTGCTCTTCACCTTACCTGCCATTTGGATGTGTCATTGGCCAGAAAACAAATGAACTTTGACCAACTAGAGTAGCATGGGTTATGTGTATTAGAGATTATGATTTCAAATGCAATTAAAATTTCCAGGGAAGGGGGACACTGAGTTTTTTCAAGATACAGAAACTAAAATTTGCTGATAAAAATTTTGTATGATTTCAAAAAAAAAATTAAAACCTGTTTACCAAACCATGGAGTGATACATTTATCCCAATCACAGTCAGTTCTCATCTTTATCAAAATATGCACTGCCACATCTTTCTCACTAAAAAAAACTTCTATACAAGTGCCATACCCCTTAGTATTTTAGTAGTTTTATTTTCTATTTTGTTAATATGAAGAATAAACTTTTATTATTATGCCAAATAAAGTTGATGAAGTTATTTGTGATTTTAATAGCTGATTTTTGATTATTTTCAACATTAGACCAGACAACTCCAAATGTCCAGAAATGTACTTTTGCCAAAGGCTTACTAAGAGTTTTATCACACATTTTATTTTATAAGTAATAATTTGGCTACATAGGACATTGCATTTTAACAGGTTCAATAATGAGAAACAGCATTTACTCATCTTGTTTTACACTGTATTGTAAAAGATATGAACTAATTGTACTAAGTCTTTACTATTTTAATCAGTGGTAAAGAAAGAAAGAAAGTAATCTTTCTCATAAGATTCATTTCATAATTTATCTCTCAGTGATTTTTATGCCATTTCTTGAAACACAATTTGCTCATTTATTTGAGTTGAAAAATGGTGTACACCTTCGCCTGGCGGAAAGTCTCATCTGGCTGTTGGCTTGAGCCAATACAAGCTGCAAAACTCGGATTTCCTTGCATGCCAACAGTGGCATCTCCATCATTTGGGCCAGCAAAACCTCAGTGGCATGGTCTTCCTGAAAACATACTCAAAGCATATGATAAGACAAAGTCTGACACTCTCTCAGTGGGTTGAACTGGTCCTGTGGACACAGGAGAAAAGGCCAGCATGACAGTCCTCGGAGAATCTCATAAGGAGGCTTTGCAGGGAGACTTCCATGAGGTTGAGCAAGAGTGACTTGAATGATTGGACAAAAAATCCCTCAAGTGGTGTTCAGTTCTTTGCTTTTGGCAAAGTTAAATGTGGATCTAATTGCTATAAATTAGAAGACATCGTAAGAACTGAATGACTTTGGTGTAACAAAATTCTCACCTACTCTCAGATGCAAATAAAATTTCTTAGTGTTTACAGGTATAGAACAAAAGCACTAAAAACAAAAATGGACAATAAAATTGGTGCCAGATCTCCCTTACTTAATTCTAGAAATAAGCACTATG
The DNA here is from genome assembly GCA_007922755.1 of Pedetes capensis. NCBI lineage: Eukaryota > Metazoa > Chordata > Mammalia > Rodentia > Pedetidae > Pedetes > Pedetes capensis. The sequence continues at coordinate 310,132 of VMDO01000344.1, read as the reverse complement.
GACTCAAGGCAAGGCCCTTGTTGAGGAGACACTTCACAGCACCCCCAGAAAGTGTGAACCATGTGGCTGGGGAGGAAGGATCCCAAGCTCTCTCTGGACAACTGAATCAGTCCCGCACATCTGCTATCTCTGCTGTCTCCTGAATCCAGGGGACACACACCATAGCCACTTGGGAAAGAGAGCAACATCTATAAAATCATCTCATTAGGAGGAGTATTCCCAATAAAATCTTATTTTTATACAGAATAATTTATCAAATTTTCTATTACAGTATCTTGAATTGCTCCATTCTTTATTGATTAACCATTCACCATGGTAAAGATAACTCCAGAAAAAAATTGATCACTTGGAGCTTTTTGGTCAGAGGAAATAAAATAATTTCAATTTATATACAGTTTGGTTATAAAATTTTATGAGTTGGTGATAATGAAGCACTTTTGAGCATAAAATTCTATGACATTAGAATAAAATTCTGCAAGGGAAGTAAAATGAAACTGTGATTTCCAGCAGAATAAATAAGGAAGTGATGAAATTTCTGGCTGTAGATTACACCTATATTTTTTAATGGCTAATAGTGGGTTTCAAGTAGCTTGTGGTGGTTATTTTCCATTGCATAAATTCTAAAGAGAGAGCTAACAGTTTTATTTTAAAATGCCAGCATTTATAATATATGAGAAATTGTAGGTTTATGTGAAAAAGTTAAGTACTGCCTTAAAATATGGGAGGGAAGTGTCAGAATTTTGTCAAGATTCTTCAAAGAGATGCACACAGTGGTTGACCAGTGGCCAAGGGAGTGGAGGGTCTGGGTGGAGGCGGCCCTGCCTGGACACAGGCTGGGCAGAGCCCACCCACCCTTTCTAGGAACTGCGAGGAGTTTGGTGTTCTTAGATCCAGGGCAGATCTGGATGACAGAAGGCAGAAGCATGGGCCGGCAAGCAGGATGATGTCTAACCACAAGGCCTCAGGTGAGAAGCAGGGATCCTGGAGTTCCCAGGAGTATTTAAGAAGCAGGCCAGAGGTGGCAATGGACCTGTGGAAAGTGATTTGGTGCTGTGATGATGAACCAGTGGGCATGTGGAGAGGCAAAGGGACCGGAAGCAGGGATGTGAGAAATGGGGCAGAAGAGTCAGCGGGGAGGAATGGAGGTGGAAGGCAGGTGCTTGGCAAGGGGCACCAATGGGTGTTGGTGACTCCCAGGAATGAGGCTGGGTAGAGGGTGTCCAACCAGGTTTCTGACTGGCACTCTGGGTACAGACACTATGGGGATGCTAGAAGTGACCTGAGGTCATTAGAGGACACCTTGAACTATGAGAGAGCACTAGAGTAAAATGAAGTCCTGGCATGACTGCCTTTACTTTGCACATTGTGAAAAAAATATATAGATTTTCAACTTTCAGTTCTGCTTTTAGTCATGGAACAAGTGGGAGGAATCCAGAATGAGCCCACTCCCTGGAGGGGTGTGCAGTATGTCAGCTGAACACTGGACATCAAAAGAATATTGAAATCTACCCAACTTCTTATCTTACAGATGGGGCAGCTGATACCCAGACAGAGAACATGACATACAAATCCATATAACAAATTCGTTGGCAGTTTTCTGAATGAAGTGAGTAATAATTTATGTTATGTGGGTAGGAGGTAAAATAAATGCTCCACTTTAGTTACATCCAGTGGAGAATAAAGGCTTGGGAATGGGTTAGACTCTCCAATTAAAAAGTGGAGACTGGGAGACTGGGTAAAAAAGATTAAGCAGCATGATGACTAATGAATACCCTTTAATTTTAAAGATGCAAAGAGGCTGAAGTGAAAATATGGAAAAATACAATCCATGCAAATAGTAACCTAAAGAGAGATACAGTGGATATACTGATATCAGACAAAATAGACTTCAAGACCAAAATGGTTCTTGGAGACAAAGAAAGACTTTTAACGTGATAAAATGGGAAATCCATTAAAAATACATAACTATTATAAAGACAACAACAGAATCTCAAAATACATGAATACAACCTAATAGAATGAAAGAGACAAACAATTCAGCCATGATAATTCAATACCCTACTTTAGAGAATGGATAGAACAAGTAGACAGAAGATCAACATATAACAGATGATTTGAAAATAGCATAGAGCAATGTCATCTAACATCTACACAACACTCTGCCCAACAGTAGCAGAAACCACATTCTCGTAAAGACATATGGAACATTCTCCAGGTTAGATCACATGTCAGGATGCAAAATAATGCTTTATAAATTATAAAGGATTGGAATAGTACAAAATATATTCTCTGATCACACAGAATGAAATTAGAAATCAATAATGGGAAGAAATTTGGATAATTCACAAATATGTGGAATTTAAACAATATACTCCTAAATGATCCCTAGGTTAAAAAATATCACGAAAAATATTTTTAGATGAATGGGAAAAACCTCTACAATATACCCAATTCATGAGATGCACTGAAATTAGTTCTCAGAGAAAAACCAATAACTGTAAACGTCTAAATTAAAAAGCAGAAATATCTTAGGTCAACAACCAACCATCCATCCTATGAAACTAAAAAAAGACCACTAACTCCATAACAGATACAGGAAGCAAATAATAGAGTGGAAATGAATGAGACAGAGAACAGAAAAACAACACAAAAGTGCACAAAAGTTGTTCTTTGAAAATATTAACAAAATTGACAAACCTATAGCTAGATTGACCAAGAAAAAAGACAGAAGACTCAAATTACTTAAATCAGAAATGAAAAATAAAAAATTTATGAGGAAATGTTATAAAAATCATGTCAACATATTAGATAGTCTGTGAAATAGGCAAATACAGAAACACACAAACTACCAGAACAGACTCAAGCAGAAACAGACTTATAACAACAAATAAAGTTTCTACAACAAAAGCTCAGAACAAGATGGCTTCACTGGTGAATTCCACCATATCCTCAAAGAAGAATTCTTATCAACCCTTTAAACACTCTTTCACAAAGTAGAAAAAAAAGGAGACTGTCTCTATGGGGTAAGTCTTATCCAAAGCCAAAACAAGAAAAGTACATAGTTAAATATATCTTGTGAGCCTAAGTGTCAATTTCCTCAACAAAATACTATGGGATTTATCCCAGGAATTCCAGACTGGTTCAATATGGTAAGTTATTACAGCACATTAATGGAAAAAAAAAAGATGATAATGTGAATAGATACAGAAAAACACTTGACAATATTCTTTCATGATGAAAAAGAAAACATACCAACTACCAGAACAGACTCAAAAAGAAACAGACTTATAACAACAAATAAAGTTGGAGGGGACTTCCCAACCTGAAGGGCAGATGTGAAAACACCAGCGCTAGCTTTGTACTTGATGGCAAAAGACTGAAAGTCTTCCCTGAAGATAAGAAACAAATCAAAGATGTCTCCTCTTATTACTTCTATTAAAAGTTGTTCTGTAAGTCCTAACCAGTTAGGGCAAAAATAAAATAAAAAACGAGAAACATAAAGTTGGAAAGGTAAAAGTAAAAATATCTCTATTCACAGATAGTATGATCTTATATACCCCACATATCTGTCAGCTTGTCATGTTGTGGGGGCTTGTATGTTGCTGTGATGCTGAAAGCTATGCCACCAGTATCTCAGATATCAGCAGGGCCACCTATGGTGGATAGTTTTCAGCTAAGTTTCCAGACTAAGACAGGCTAGGGAGAAGGATTCAGCAGCCCACTCTTCAAACAATTTGCCATTGAAAACCCTATGAATAGCAGAGAAGCACTGTTAAATACAGTGCCAGAAAATGAGCCCCCCAGGCTGGAAAAATTCAAGAAATGACTAAGAAAGAGTTGCCTCCTCATAGTAGAGTCTCCCTTAATGATGGGAACGGGGTAAAGACCTTGGGATCTGCTTTTGCTGATGTGGCATGATTCAAGATAAGAAGAAACACAGTGGTTCCAAGAATGGGCTCAAATGCAAAAAGATTGTGTGCACAGCACAGTGTTGGGTAATGTATTGCTCTGTTGTACACAAGGTTGCTGTGAGTCAGACCTGAATCAAGAGCACCTAACAACAACAACAACAACAACAACAACAACAACAACTACAACAACAACATGATCTTATATATAGAAAATCCTAAAGAATGCACAGATAAACTATTAGAACTGATGAATGGCTTTAGCAAAGTTTCAGGATGCAAGATCAATATTCAAAAATCAGTTTCATTTTAATATATTCGCTAAAAATATGAGGATGAAATTAAGACAATTTTCTTTAGAATAGCACCAAAAAGAATAAAATATTTGTTGTTGTTAGGTGCCATTGAGTGGTCTCCAACCCATACTTGGCCCTCATAGGGTTTTCAATGGCTGATTGTTTCAGGATTGCCTCAGGAGTGGATTTTCCTCCCATTTTTGCAGTGCTGGGAATTGAACCCAGGACCTCAAAGACTGCAGAGAGTCGCTCTACCAACTGAGCTAAATCCAAGGCCCATAAAATGCTTAGAAATAAACTTATTCAAAGAAGCACAACATCTATACAGTGAAAACCATAATATGTATTAAAAGAATATTAAATAACAAATAAATAAATGAAAGAACATTACATATTCATGGATTGGATGAATTTTGTTAATATGCCAATATTCTCCAAATTGATCAGCAGATTCAATCCACTATTATGCTATTAAAATTCCAACATTTTGGGATGGAACTGGAGACAAACATTTTAAGTAAAATAAGCCAGACCTAGAAAAATAGAAATTATATGTGCTTTCTCTCATATGTGGATGATATATATATATATATATATATATATGTATATATATATATACACATATACACATACATACATATATACACACATATATACATATATGTATGTGTATGTATATGTATATATATATATATATATATATATATATATATATATATGGGCTGGGATTTAGCTCAGTTGGTAGAGCGCCTCTCTGCAGTCTCTGAGGTCCCGAGTTCTATTCCCAGCACTGCAAAAAATGGGAGAAGGGCATGGCAATCCACTCCCAATGCAATCCCGAAACAATAAGCCATTGAATACCCTAAAAGGGTCGCTATGAATCGGACATGACTCGATGGCACCTAACAACAACAACAACAACAACAACAACAACAACATATATATATATACACACACACACATCTATCTATCTATCTATCTATCTATCTATCTATCTATCTAGATATAGATACATAGATATATTTGTTGTTAGGTGCCATTGCAGAATGAAACACTCCTTGATACGATGCCAGGCACAAGATCTTTATTATGTTTAAGCCCATTGTTGCAGACACTGGGTTAATCTATCTAGTTGAGGGTCGTCCTTTTTTTTATTGACCCACCACACTTTCAAACATGATGTCCTTCTCCAGGGATTGGTCTCCCCTGACTACATGTCAAAAATATGTAAGACATAGTCTAGCTATCTTTGCTTCCAAAGAGCACACTGGCTGCACTTCTAGGACAGAGCTGTTGGTTCCTTTTGCAGTCCATAGTATATCCAATGTTGGTCTCCAGCAACATCATTAAAAAGCATCAATTCTTCTCCTGTTTTTGTTTTTCAATGTCCTGCTTTCACAACCACATGATGCAACTGGAAATACTATGGCATGAGTCAGGCGCACTTTCACCTTCAATGTGACATCTTTACTTTTAAACACTTTAAAGAGGTCTTTTGCAACAGCTTTATCCAATGCAATGCATCTTTTGATTTCTTGACTGTTGCTTCCATAGGTGTTGATTGTAGAAAGAAATAAAGCAAAATCCTGGACAATCTCAATCTTTTCTCCATTTATCATGAAGTTGCTTACTGACCCAGTTGTAAGGATTTTTGTTTTGTTGATGTTGAGGTGCATTTCCTACTGAAAGGCTGTGTTCTTTGATTTTCATCAGTAAATGTTTAAAATCCTCTTCAGTTTCAGAAAGCCAAGTTGTGTCATCTACATAATGCAGGTTGGTAATGAGTTTTCCTTCAATCAAGATGCTGCATTCTTCTTCATAAAGTCCAGCATCTCAGATTATTTGCTCAGCATAGAGATTGAAGAGGTATGGGGATAGGACACAGCCCTGATGTACACCTTTCTGGACTTTAAAACAGGCAGTATTTCCTTTCCTTTTAGAACAGCTCCTTCCTGGTCCATGTACAGATTCCTAATGAGTACAATAAGTGGTCTAGAATTTCCATTCTCACAATGTTATCCATAATTTGTTATGATCCACACATTCAAATGCCTTAGCATTGTCAATAGAACAGAGAGAGACATCTTTTTGGTATTCTCTGGTCAGCAATGATGTCCCTGTTTCCACCCCCTCTTCTGAATCCCCCTTCTGAATCCAGCTATATTTTCTGGTAGTTCCATGGCTGTAATATTGCTGCAGTTGCTTTTGACTGATTTTTAACGAAATTTTTCTTGTGTGTGATATCAATAATAATGTTCAACAGTTTTTACATTTGGTTGGATCCCCTTTCTTGGGAATAGGCGTAAATATAAATCTCTTACATTCAGTTGGCCAGGTAGCTGTTTTCCAGATCTCTAGGCATAAACAAGTTAGCACCATCATTGCTGCATCTGTTTGTTGTAACATCTTTATTGGTATTGCATTAATTCCTGAAGGCTTGTGTTTTACAAATTCCTTCATGGAAGCTTCCACTTCATCCTTCAGTACCATTGGTCCCTCCTCATATGCAACCTCTTGAAATGCATGGTTATCTACCAATTATTTTTGGTATAATGACTCTGTGTATTCCTTCCATCTTCTTTTGATGTTTCCTGCATCATTTAATATTTTCCCTGTAGAATCTTTCACTATGGCCAGTTGAGGCTTTAAGTTTTTCTTCAATTCCTTAAGCTTGAGAAAAGAGTGAATTCTTCCCTTTTGGTTTTCTCTCTCTAGCTCTTTGCACATCATTATAATATTTGATTTTGTCTTCCCAGTTGCCCTTTCAAATCTTCTGTTTAGTTCCTTAACTTCATCATTCTTCCTTTTTCTTTTATGCTCAATATTCAAAGGCAAATTTCAGAGTCTCTTTTGACATGTTCTTTGATCTTTTCTTTTTTTCTTGTCTTTTAAATAACCTTTTGCTTTCCTCATGAATGATGTCTTTGATGTCATGCCACAACTCACCTGGTCTCCTCTCCTTAGTGTCTAATGCATTAAACCTGTTCTTGAGGTGGTCTCTGAACCCAAGTAGGATATACTCAAGGTCATACCTTGGCTGTTGTACACTTGTTCTAATTTTCTTCAGTTTCAGTTAGAACCTGCATTTGAGCAGTTGATGATCTGATCCACAATAAGCACCTTGTTCTGACATTTGATATTGAGTTTTCCATCATCTCTTTCCACAAATGTAGTCAATTTGGTTCTTTTATGTTCCATCTGATGAATTCCATGTGTATAGTTGCTGTGTATAATGGTGTAAAAATGTATTTGCCATGAAAAGGTCATTGGTCTGACAAAATTCTACCATGTGATCTCCAGCATCATTTCTGTCACCAAGGCCATATTTTCCAACTACTGAGCCTTCTTTGTTTTGCATTCCAGTCACCAGTAGTTATCAGTACATCCTGATTGCATGTTCAATCTATTTCAGAGTGCAGGAGCTGATAAAAATCTTCCCTATCTTCATTTGTAGCTCTGGTGGTGGGTGCATAAATTTGAATAATATTTGTATTAACTTGTTTCTTTGTAAGTGTATGGATATTATTCTATCATTGACAGTGTTGTACTTTAGGACAGATCTTGAGATGTCTTTTTTGATGATGGATGCCCTCCCATTTCTCTTTAATCCATTCCAACATAGTAGACCATCTGATTATCTGATTCATAATGGCCCATGCCAGTTCATTTTGGCTCACTGATGCCTAGAATGTTGATTTTTTTGTCCTCCCTTTCCCTTTTGACAATTTCTAATTTTTCTAAATCCCCACCACCTACAATTTATATTCCATTTATTAATGGATATTTACAGTTTTTTCCTCCTTATTTTGAGTTGTGCCATACCATCAAATGGAAGTCCCTGGGGATTTATTCCATTCCCTTCATTAAAGAAGACTCTACTTTGAGGAGACAACTCTTCTCCAGTTGTCTTTGGAGTACCTTCCAATTTGTGGGGCTCATTTTCTGGCACTATATCTGACAGTGTTTCTCTGCTATTCATAGGGTTTTTAATGACTAATTGTTTTGGGAGTGGGCTGCTAGATCCTACTTTCAAGTCTGTCTGAGTCTGGAAACTCAGCTGAAACCTATCCACCATGGGTTACCCTGCTGGTATCTGTAATACTGGTGGCATAGCTTTCAGTATCATAGCAACCTGAAAGCCCCACAGTACGGCAAACTGACAGACATGTGGGGAATATATCTATCTATCTATCTATCTATCTATCTATCTATCTATATATATGTGTGTGTGTGTGTGTGTGTGTGTGTGTGTGTGTGTATACACATTATATATATATTGTTTTTGTTAGGTGTTGAGGAGTCAACTCATAGTGACTCTCATAGGGTTTTCAATGGCTGATTGCTTTGAATTGCCCTGGGAGTGGATTGCCATGTCCTTCTTACATTTTTTCGGTGCTAGGGGTCAAATCCAGGACCTCAGAGAGCACAAAGCAGTACTGTACCAACTGAGCTAAACACCAGCCCCTGTATATATAAAATATTCTAATATACATCATGAAAGTATTTAGGGGGAGAAAGAAGAGTAAAAATGGGGGAAGGGCAATAAGAAGAGGTAATGGGGGAAAGAGAAATATCATGTTTTCTCTCTTAGCCGGAATATATATATATATATATATATATATATATATATATATATATATGTATATATATATATATATATGTATATATGTATATATGGGTATAGGACATGCAAACAAAAAGGAAGCCATTAGTGTGGAGAAGCAGATCAGCAGGAGGAGGAGGGAGGATATGAGAGAGTTATGGGGGGATGAACATGAGCAATGTTCAGTGATAGATGTGTATCAAAATGTCATAACAAAACCCATTCATTTGGGTACACTAAATTTTTTTTAATAAAAAATCATAAAAATACTTTTGCAAATTAAATCTAAAATAGCCAAAATTATCTTGAAAAAAAATAATCAGAAAACTCAATCTTTCTTATTTCAAAACTTACTGCAAAGCTACAGCAATAAAGACAATGATATCACTCGTTGTGTCATAAAGATAGAACTGGCAGAAGGATGAACGTATAGGTAAGTGGAATAGATCTATCTAGGAATAACTCTATGCATTGATGGCTTTTTGGCACAAGGGTGCTGAGACTACTGAATAGGTAAAGAATAACTTTTCCAGAAGATGGTATGATGACAACTGAAAAAATCATGAAGTTGGACCTCACTGCAAACACTGTAGAAAAATTAATTAAAAGATTAAAGATCTAAATTTATGAGCTAAGTCCAAAAATTCTTAGAAGAACATATAGGGAAAATTTCATACTCTTAAATTAGTTAGCAATTTCTTAGATATGACATGAAAAGCACAAGAAATCAGAGAAAAAATAAATTGGACTTAATAAAAATTAAGAAAGTATGTGAGTTAAACGACACTATAGCCAGATGCATGCCTATAGCCATACCACTGTGGCGTCCAATCACATCAGATCTCAGAAGCTAAGTAGGGTCAGGCCTGATCAGTAGTTGGATGGGAGACTGCCTGGGAACAGCAGGTGCTGTAGGCTGGGGAGAAGGACCCAGCAACCCACTTCCCAAAAAACAATCAGCCATTGAAAACCCAGAGAAGCACTAACAATAGTGTTTCACCTGTTATACATAGGGTCACTGTGAGTCGGACACCAACTCAACAGTACCTAACAACAACAACAACATAGCTGGGTGCAGTGGCATATGGCTGTAATCCCAGCAAGTCCATAGGCGGAGGCAGGAGGATTACGAATTTGATGCCAGATGTAGCCTGTATGCCTTGGTGAGACCCTGACTCAAAACAAAAAATATAAAAAATGGGATTGGGGTGCAGCTCAGTGGTAGAGCACTTGCAAAGGATGTGCAGGGCCAAGTACTGACAAAAATAAAAATGAAAAAATAAAGGACACTCATCAAGAAAATGAAAACCCAACTCTCATAATGGGAGAAAATATTTTTGCACAGTAACAGTGTTGGCAAAGATGTGGAGAAATGGCAATAATCCCACACGGCTGGTGGATATAAAATGGCACAATTGCTAGGAAAATAATTTGTCAGTCTCTCAAAAAGTTATCTCTTGAGTTACCCTATGATCTGGCAATTCCACTTGTCCATACTCATCTTTGTAGAGAACAGAAAAGTTTGAAAGCAAAAGAATATAAATAAAAGTGTTACCAGAAGAAATCATATATAAATCTAATAATATCAGGCAATATACACTTCAAGGTATAAGACATTTGTTAATGAAGGACACTTAATACTAAAAAGGGCTTAATTATAAAAGGTATGTAATGATTCTGAATTTGTACGTACCTTATAATGCAACTTCAAAATATAGGGCCAAAATAGGTAGAACTACAAGGTGACATATTTAAATCCATAATGTGGTGGGGGACTTAAACATGCTTCTCTCCATTATTGAGATAAGTGGACAAAAAGTCCATAGGAAAATAGAGAATTTGAACAACATGATCAAACTTGACCCTAACTTCTGAGAATGTACATTATATTTAAATGCACAATAATCATGAAAATGATTTGTGTGCTAAGGGAGAAATCATATCACCATAAATTTCCAAGGACTGATATCATCCAGGGTTCATTCTGGGACAATAGTCAAATTAAGACACAAAATAGTAACAAAACCACTAGACAATTTTGATACATCTGGAGATTGACCAACATACTTCTGAACTAAGTTATGAGAACATGAAAAAATCACAATAAGAATCAGGAAGTATTTTGAGATTAATAATCTAAATTTTATAATGTTAAATAAAATGTGGGTTACAGCTAAAATTGTGCTTATGGAGAAAGTTATAACCTTTGTCCCATTTATTATGGAAAGAGGTAAGGCTAAAATTCATGATATAAATATCTGTTTCAAGAACTTTTTATAAAATTAATAGCAACTTAAACTCAAAATAAGTAAACTTTATATAAATAAATTTTAAAACTCATACGGCCCAGATGACTTTCTGGGAATATGTAAACCAGTGACATGGGGTGGGAAGAAGCTAGTTTTTCCCTACTCACTCTCTTGATCCATCAGACTCTTACCGTGCTCTTATCATTTTTGAGGCCTGCTGCCGTAGCCCTGTGGCATCCGATCCCGTCAGATCTCGGAAGCTAAGCAGGTTCGGGCCTGGTTAGTACCTGGATGGGAGACCGCCTGGGAACACCAGAAGTTGTAGGCTTGGGAGAAGGACCTGGCAACCCCCTCCCAAAAATCAATCTGCCATTGAAAACCCTATGAATAGCAGAGAAGTACTGACAATAGTGTTTCCCCTGTTGTACAGAGGGTTGCTATGAGTCGGATACCGACTCACGGCACCTAACAACAACAACAACAATCATTTTTGAACAAAAAATGGGCAAAAAAAAGTTTTATGGAAAATGCTGAGATGATCCTCCCATGCCTAGTTCTTATAAACCTGCCTAGATACTAACTGCAAGAGCAACTTTGAAACGGGAGCTGGGTGGGGAATGTGCTACTGCCGGCCTGGCCCCACCTGGAGGATCCTGTAAGACCCCAGGGGCAGGTGGAACTCCCAGACTGCAGTCACCCTATGAGGAACGATACTAACCTTAGCTTTGTGGTGGAATTCTCTTTCTGCCAGTGCCATGTAACCCATTCCTTCACCACGAAGTAGTAATAAAATTAGACTAGGAGAATGGTTTCTGAAATGAGAATGGTGATTAATACCCACTGCTGTCGGTCTTTAGCAGAGACTTGTCATAGTATTCAAAGAATTAAGTTCCTCCTCTATTAAAAATATGACTAAAAGAATTAATTTACAATGTAATAAGCAAGCAAGTTTTGCATAACAATGTGAGTTTCTGAACTTTTAATAAACTATTTCCCTTAAATGTTCTAATGAGGCTGAGTTTGGAAAGCATTTCTCTGATAATTACTAAGATCCAAGACTCTCCTAAATGAGCTATTAGGTGAAACAATTTCCAAGAGAATTGGTCTTGAGATGAAGACAAATGAAGATACAGTAATGTGGGAATCAGGAGTGGCCTTGGTACACGGGTATACCTGTGACCCTAGAGAACCACACCATCTGGTGACCTTGACCTTGTGGAGGCCCCTTTTCTATTGGCTCTGGGCTTGGCCATGTGACTTGTTTGGGATGGGCTATTAACAGGCGTGATGCAAGCAGAGACTTGATAGGTGCTTTCACACTGGGCTTTGTCTCCCGGGAATGCTCCCTTGTGCAAGCCAGGTGCCTGCACACCGTGCTGTGAGGAAACCTGAGCCTGTTAGATGGTAAGGTCCACAGAGAGGGAGGTCACAAGTCCAGGCAGCACCTAGCTGCCCTAGCTCCCTGCCCTTGCACACACTCCCTGAAGGGGAAGACCTGCCTGGCTGAGCCTAGCTCCAGTTTATTATTGTCATGTAAGCTGCTAAGTTTTGAAGGGTCTGATTATGCAGCAATAGAGAAGTGAAACCGAGGCCAGGGGCTCTAGCTGAGACACACCTTGAAAAAAAAGATGACAGGCACCGGAAGTAAGTGTGCAAGTGACAATCCTTTCATTCATAATGGGGTGCCAGCTCTCAGTTCCCATCCCACAGGACTCTATGGGGAACAGGGCAGCACTGACCCTGACCACTTGGCGCACGGTTCCTGAACCAGCATCCCTGGGGATCTCTGAGTCTGCCTCAGACCGCTGAATCAAGTCTGCCTTTTAACAAGACCCATAGAGAAACACAGGTCTGCATGAAAGAGTAGAGCTCCGTGCCTGAGGATGAGATTTGTAAGCAACACTGCTCACCAGGGAATGGGGCATGGCAAGGTCTGTGAGCTCCTGGAGATTTTGCAGAGGGAGTAATCCATCTGGACTCCCCGATACAGGCAGACCAGATCTAGGTGCACCCTGCATGCATGAGGCGTAAAGGGTCCACCCTCTGTGCGTGAGCCAGCTGGCTCTCTTGAATTTGTACGAACCAAACACACCCCATGCAGAAATGAAGCAGTCTTTCCTGTGGTGATGCTGATGCTAATGGCAGCCTCAATGTCCATGGTAGGAAGGCAGCGAGTGCTTGTGTGGATTGTCCACTGGCGTTAGCCTACAAGGTGGGGAGGAGGGAGTAAGGTGAGACTTCACTGGGGCTCTCAATGGCCAGGTGTTGAGTGATGAAGCCCAGTGTCTTCATTTTCTACCCTATGGTACTGATGACCCCCAGGGAGGTCACCTGGCTCCCGCCTCATTTTGTAGTGCACTCTCAGAGGGCACTCTCAGGAACTCCATTGCCACCTGGTGGCAGGGGCCAGTATAGGCTCTGTGGGATCTGGTCTCCCTGAGTTGCCCAGGAAGGCGAGATGGGGCATCCTAGAAACACCAGGGGACTGCTGTGTCATGGGATGAACTTGGATCAGTGGGGACGTGTCCAAGACTAGTCCAAGACTAGCCCAGCTGGTCTCACTGCAGAGGTCCTACAAGGCCTACAATCTGTGGCACCGGCCCCATGTGCACCCCCTTGGTTTTGGTCTCTCACCTTCTTTGCCTTATTTTTCCTGACGCACACCTCTTGCTTTCCTGAGGTTGTACTTCCCAGGATAGTGTCGCACGAACACTTCTATCTTAGGCTCTGCTTTTAGGGAACCAAAATAAAGACCAGCAAGACCAATTCAAACTGAGGCCTGCTTTGGTGAGGGCACGCGTCTGCGTTGTTCTCCCCTCTACCTCGCAGTGATGCCTCATGTGCCAGAGAGTTGGGCATCCTGGTCGTGGTCAGGGTGTCCCAGGGCTGAGGGACCTGAGCACCTTGTCCACCAGCCTGGGACAGACTCAACTTTAGGACCCAGGGAAAAGCTGCCTTGCTCTCTCCTGAGTCCTCACAATGTTGGAAAACTACCCAAGCAGGACAGTGAGTCCATCTTTCTACAGGCCTTTTGATATCTTTTCCAAATCCCAGCTTTTCAAAAAACTATATATCAAGAGAAGTTCTCTGTAATTTTTCCCAGAAAGATTCATCATGAATAGTTTAGAACATACTTGCCTATGACTGTTCTCTTCTTGGTGACATCCATATGAGGCAGAGTGACAAACTGCTGGCAGCGGCAGTTGTTCCATCTTAGGCAGCTTTCCTGAGGCATCCAGACACACACACCAGAGGCCACCTTCATTTGTTTGTTGTTTTTAGGTGCCATCGAGTTGGTGTTCAACTCATAGTGACCCTGTGTACCACAAGTCAAACACTATTGTCAGTGTTTTTCTGTAATTCATAGGGTTTTCAATGCTGATTGTTTTTTGGGAGTGGGTTGCAGGGTACTTATCCCAAGTCTACAGTACCTGGTGTTCCCAGGCAGTCTCCTATCCAAGTATTAACCAAGCCCAACCCTGCTTAGCTTCCAAGATCTGATGGGGTCTGATGCCACAGTAGTACAGCTGCAGGCTTCATTTATTTAGAGTTTGCCTAATGGGGCTCTTCTGGGAGGCCTTTTGCATCAGAGTTCTCACTCTCATAGGCTGCCTGGAAGCACATTCTAGAGCCAGAAGTCCCTGGAGCAGGAGGCAGGAGGAGATCCCAGGGCCCGAGGAGCCTGCTGCTCCTTGGTGTCTCCCATGTCAGGTTGCTGTGGCAGGCTGGCATTGGAGTCACCCTGGGGAAATCCTCCTCCAGAACATTGTGCAGGGACAGCACTTTTGTGTAAGCTTGCTCACATTATCTTGCACAAGTCAGGAGCAAAATATCAGGCATTTCTGGTTCTGAGTTTGTATATTTGCTCTTTTGCTATTATTGATCATCAAAGACTTTAAGGCTAGCCAGAGAAAAAGCCCGAGTTACATTTGGATTCAGAGATACAAAATAACACAGACAAACAGAGCTCCCAGAGAAGAGTGAGCTGCTGCCTCCTCTCATGTTATAATTGGCCATAATCACATCCTAGCTCACCGCCCAGGGCTTCCCACAGGCTGCACGCCCAAGCAAAGATGTCTTTGGAGAAATACAAATTGTTTTAGTCACTATGGCTGCATAACAACCTGCCCCAAACCTCAGCCACTTGAAACAATGATAGTTATTGCATTTGAGGGTTGTGGGTCAGGACTTTGCCGTGGGCACTGGAGGGACAGCTCATCATCTCTGGTCCACAACATCTGGGGCTCCAGCTGGAAAGCAGACCAGCTAGGCTCCGCAGCAGCCAAAGCTCCTTGTATTTTCTCCACAGGATCTCCAACAGGGTGACATCAGGGTGACCAGACTGTCATTTTGTGGCTATGGACCTCAAGAGGCACAGTACCCAGGAGAGAAGCAGTATGGCCTTCAAAGCCACATAGTGCTGCTTCCTCTGATCTGTTGGTTGGACTGGTCCCAAAGGCCACGAGGGCTCAAGGACATGGGCACTGCTCTCACAAGGTACTTCAGTGTCACACCATGAGAAGGATAGTAGGGATGGACACATCTTGGTGCAGCTGCCTTTAGGAGTTCATTGCCTGGGGCATTGCATTGTTTGAAGGTGACCTCAGAGGCAATATCAGCTGGGGCTTATATTGACAGGGATGTGTCACTGGGCCAGCAGCATCGGCTGGGACTGGGGCTGGTCCTGGGGAGAAGAGATTCTCTAGAGGCTGGCTTGGCCACCACTGCAGGGTGTCATGGAGGGTCCCTGGTCCACTGGGCCTGCCAATATCCAGTGCTGGAGTGGGCTACAAGGACTTTCTAGCAGCAGATGAACTGGGTTTAGGCAACTGCTCTCTGCTGCAGGGTCATTGGATCATTGAGATCAGGAGCAGAGACAGAAGGGGACAAAGCAATAAGAGTGGTGTGGCCACACCCCTATATCCTAGCCAAGCGTCTGAGGTCAGTCTGGGTCTTTCGGCTGGGCCTGTCCCCAGGGCCCCAGGCCTTCTGGCAGCGAGTCTGATCACAAATCTGACCATGGTGGGGCTGGAGTCTTTCTGCCTCTGGAGGGACCAGCCAGGGACTCAGGGTAGAGGCGTGGAGGGCAGGGCCTGCTCTTTCTGTATCTGAGGAGCATATCACCCCTGGGTCACAATAGACAAGCTAGAGAGAGAGCTAGAGGGTGCTGGGGCCAGCCCTTGCAGCTGGGCTTGGGCTCCACTTCCCCGGGGTGGTTCCAGGGCTCCAAGCCAGGCAGTAAACGTGGGCCTGGGGCCTAGGCGGTGCCTGGCAGCCTGCCATGCTGCTCAGCCTCTCTGCCTTCCGGATCCCCCGCCTCCGCTTTCCCTTTCTTCTGGAAGCCTGCAGTGACTTTCTGCAAACAGCTTGAGCTCCATCTTTCCCATGACAGGCTTGCGAGTGGGGCTGGTATGAGACCTGTCTCGCCACGTGGGGAGCCTGCCAGGCCACTCTAGGCATTGCTTTCCAGGCCCCTGAGCGCAGACCCCCATCTGGCCCTCCTGGGAGGGTGCCATGAGATACACAGCTCCGATGGGGTGCTGGGCTGTGAAGGAGGCTGCTCCCTACTCCCTGCTCTAAGGACAGCAGGGATTGGGATTTGGGGGAGTGCACAGAAAACAGTGGCATGTCTGAAGCCCATCCAGTTAGACCTCTGCTCTGCCAGGCTCTGGGCTGGGTCTCCTGTGTCCCCTGGACTCACAGAAACACCATGGGAAGATGGAGCAATGTCCTCAGGCAACAAGAGTGAGTGGCTGGCTCAGGTCCCAGCAGGGTGACACACAGGGTACTGGCAGATGTTGGAGGGGTTTTATGAAGCTCAGACCTCCAGCAGGTGGAAACTCTGAGGGGAGGAGCTGCCACTTGGCCCTGGAGGACAGTGAGCGCCGCCATTCCTGTGTGTGTTCCCCTGCAGGCACTCACAGCCTGAGCTGCAGGGCCCAGTCCTACAAAAAGAGTGGCTCTGCCAGAGGAGGACAAGTGCCCAGGCAAGACCCCGGGGACTCCAAGAGGCTCTTAGGGTGCCTAGTTTGAGTGCAGGGTTCCTGTCCTCTTTCTCCAGGCCTTTTCGTGGCCGGGGAGCCGCAGGCTGCCCAGTGGCCCTGCACACCAAGCTGCTGCCCTTGTCTCCGGGATGTCTCTTGGCCTTGGCTTTTTCTCCAATTTCCAAAATGTCACATGTCCTTGCAGGCCTCAATGGACTCTGTATCTTTGAAAACATTGTGCACTCTGGGTTCAAACAGGAGCGTGACTATGGTTGATGGTGCTGCTCACCTAGAAGCTGGGAGGGAGCTGGGGAAGCTGCCAAGCAGGGGGCTGGAGGGAGTGGGACCAGAGCCAGAGTCTCCCACAGGCCCAGCTGCCCAGTGCCCTGCAGCCTTGCCTAAAGCTGAGCAGAGGGTGCAGGAGACTCAAGAGAGGCACACGTGGGCCATGTCCTCTCTGGACAGCAGAGTTGTGTGGCTCCTGGTAATGCAAGTGTTCCTTCATCCTCTCTACTGGAGTCCTGATGAGAGCCTCCATGGCCATGGGGCTCCATCTCTCTGCATCAGCCCCACATGCCCATGTGGAATCCTGCAGTGTGCGTGCAAAGTGATGGGCACCCACAGTAGCTACCATGTCTCTGGGGCATCTCTTCCTCCCCCACATCCCGAGAGTCACTGGGGTGTTATGGTTAGGAATTATGATGGCCATAAATGGGCCCATGAGTTCTGTATCCAGCGTCAGTGTCTTCTAAGTGCCTCAAAACAGCACCACCAGGGATAGGCAGGGTGGAGCTATTCCATCCCCAGAAAGAAGGGGAAACAGAGGTGCACAGAGGACCAGAGGCCCACACAGCCTCCTTTGTGACTTCATGCCTGGTGAGGATGTTAATACTGAGCAGTGGCGCTGCATCTGGTGCTGGGCTGGGATGTGCATTGCTTCACCTAGCGTCTCAGCAACAAGGAGACCAAATATCATCCTGTTCCAGGTGCGGAGAGAGGCTCAGAGACTGTGCATAACTTGTCTCAGAAGCACCGGCTGACCACTCTGGCACTAGACAGGGAGGCACAGTGGGTCGGGGTTACACTGGGCTGCGTTCTCCCTCAGACATGCACACCTTGAATTCCAACTGGAGTAGGTTTCAGCAAGTGGAAACACCTCAGCCAAACAGGTCCCCATTGCAGGGCAAGACCCATGCCAAAGTGAATCTTCCTGGCTTGTGTCATGGCATGGGGATAGCCCAGGAGCCAGCCCAAATGTGCAGTGCACCTGGACCAGCTGCAGGTATGGCGAGGCCATGCTGGGCTCCATAATTATGTGACTGGCTCTCTGTTCCTGTCCTCCTAAACTGCTAGAGTCTCCCTGGGGCTTTTTAAAATTTTTATCCCACTATGGTAAGTAGGGCTGTTAGCCCTAAACGTACGAGAGATTATGGTCTAGACGTGGTCAGACGTTCCTCCTGGGAAGCTGGGTGTTCAGGGTGTGGATGTTGATTCACCACAGTGCCTGTGGGGTCCAGGCTACAGGAAGTCCTGGGAGCCTGGGGCTGAGAGCTGGACACTTGCAGCTTCTTTCCTTGCCCCAGGCACAAGCTTTTAGTGAGACTTGACGGGTCCTAGGAATGGAGTCTGTTCTTCTCCTGAGTTCTTTTAGACAGACAGATCTCCCTGGAGATGTTTGCTTTGTAAATTCTGCAGATGTTTTGGGTCCATTTCCATTGGGGCAATGCTGGCCACTATAGTAAAAGCATCTCAGATGTAGATGGTTATTACTTACTCATCAAAGAGACCAAAGTATGACTCTGGCTGGCAGGTGGCAGGTGGCAAGGAATCAAGATTCCTTGCAGGAATCCTTCCATGTGCCTCCTCCATTCCCCCGGGGAGTGGGGTCCTACCTGACCCAGGTTGCAGAAGGGGAAGGAGCATGGGGCAGGTTCACACACCTCATAGAGCTGGGACTAGGAAATGGCTGCTTCCATCCCTTACACTCAACTGGCTGGCACTCACCCAGCTGTACCTACCTATGAGGGAGTTCTTATTCCCAGGGACTCAGAAGGAGAGAGGAAAAGAGTAAGTGAGCTCAACAGTGACGAGCTTCTTCTCAACTCTTTGAGTTGCATAATCTGTTAGGTAGGAACTCGTGATGCCACTTTATTCATGGGGGACCATGACTTTTGGAGAGCTGCCCACGTACCCACAGTTTAAATAGAGATCCGAGAAGAAACCATCCTCTTTCCCTTATATGACAGCTTGCAGTGGACATCTCTTGTCCATATGGAGGCAGGACAGTCCACTTATTCAGCCTAAAATTAAAAGTCTGAATCACCCAAAGTTAACAAAAATCTGATTTGCTACTTTCTAGTTCCTAGTAATTCAAAATAAGCAAACCTGTCCCTCCTGCTCTAGAATAAGTAGGAACAACATATTAGCAGGATATCAGAAGCAGACGGAGGGCTGATTCTTCCTATGCTGAAAGCCATATGGATGTGGCTTTTTCACTGGATACAGCAGTCCTTCCTTATATTTGGTTTTTGTTTTCTGTGGTTTCAGTTATCTTCAGTCAACCTGTCTGAAATATTAAATGGAAAATTCCAGACATAAACAATTCATAGGTTTTCAATTGTGCACTATCTGAGTAGCATGATGAAATCTCATGTCATCCTGTTCAGGATGTGAAACATCCTTTGTCCAGCATATCCACACTGTGTATGCTACCCACCTGTTAGTCACTTACTATACTTCAGTTATCAGCGCTAACTGTTCCACAATTGCAGTGCTTGTGTTCAGGTAGCTCTCATTTTACTTACTGAGGGCCCCAATGTGCTGCTCATGTAATGATGCTGACAATTTGGATATGCCAAAGAGAAGAGATAGACTGCATCATTTAAGTGAAAATGTAAATGTTCTCCACTCAAGAGAAACCTACACATTTGTCGACATTACCAAGATCCATGGTAAGAGCGAATCTGTCTATGAAACTGTGAAGAAGAAAAGAGAAATTTGAGTCTTGCTAGCATATCTCAAACTGCAAAAGTTGTGGCCACAGTGATCGATAAGTGCTTAGTTAGGATGGAAAAGGTATTAATCGTAGGGTTCAGTACTATCTGTGATCTCAGGGACCTTGGGCTGAACATCTTGGAAAGTGGCCCTGATTATAAGGAGGGATGACAACATTTTAGACACCTCCATGGAGCCAGGAGGCTGCGTTTGGCTAAGGCAGTGCCCCCCACACTTTGCTTTCTTTTCCATTTGATTTTCAGCCCAGTCTTGGTTCATACCCTGGGAGTGTCCATCCCGTCTGTCCTGTCTGCTTCTTGTCATATCTTGGTCTTCCCTCCTGTCCCCTGGGCCATAAGACTGACACATAAACATTGTTGATAAGATATCACCCCTCCTTCACATTATGCCAATGGCCTAGGGCGCCTTTGGATTCTGAAGGTTCAGCTTAAGCCTTCAGTGTCCCCGCAGAGCCATCAACATCCAGCTCTAGCGCTCTCTGGCCAATCATCTCTCCAGTTTCCCTGCTGCACTCATTTCATGGTTCTCTCTTCCTGGCAAGGGCCCCACCTGACTCACCTCACCAAACCCTCCTTCTCCCCTTCTCCAGGAAGCCTGCCATTTTCACCTCCTGGAAGGGTTTCCAGCCCTACACCTGCCCTATCTTGTGGACCTTTGGCTTTCTCACCAGACAGTGGTGCGGGGCCGTTGTTCTCCCGCTGTGAAATTTGGCTCTTTGGACCTACTCACCAGCACCTGCTCAACAAATATACAAGGCACAAGTCTCCTTGTGTAGAATCACACGAACTAGGTTTTTATTGGCTCACATCCCTGGGCCTGGTTCTAGCCGTAGTGCCTTCTGGGGAGACAAGGGGGTCATAGGAAAGGCTGAGCTCAGAGGGCCAATGGTACTCAGGGATGGATGCTGTCTCCAGCTTTGGTCACTGCCCACTCTCTTCTCTCCACTCCTGCAGAATTTCCTGTAGCCAGTGGGCCTGTTTCACCTTGGAGGCTGCTCGGAACCCTCTGAAATGCATTTCCAGCAAGCACTCTGCTGCCCAGCAATCAGGGCAGCTACTTACTTCTGGTCATTCCTATTTGCTTCCATGTATGCACATCACTGCACAGTTCCGTATAGTTATGGCACACACACTCACACGCTCTCATGGCTCTCTATTCTCTCCTTTCCTCTCTGGCAGAATTTATATAGCATGGTTCCTGGCTCGTGGCAGCTGCTTGATCATGTTTGTTGAATGAATCACTGCAAGAGTGAATGAATGAATGAATTCTTATCTGTGTGTCTTTCAGCTCTATTTTAGTATCCAACTGAGCAATCACAGCTGTATTTAGCCTGTCACTTGCCATACCTGATGTAAATTTCCTGTGCTCAGCCCCAGTAGAATCCAGGGGAAAAATAGGATGTTGTCAGTTAAGTTGGCATCCGTGCTGAGCCGCGCCACAGCCGGGAAAGTGTCGCCTCTGCAGCATGAAGCTGTCCTGATGCTGGTTGTGGAACTGGATCAAGCCAGTCATGCAGGAATTTTTATGAAAATCAAAGAGAGTAGAAATAGAAGGACAGAAGTGTAAGGCCGACAGCGAGGAGAGCGGCAGGAAGCCCTCGAGCCTGGGTGTGAAGGAATGAAGTCCTCTGGGTCGCGTTGCCGCCTGGAGAGGGACATGAGTGTCCTGAATGGGGTGCCAGGGCTTGAGAGGCAGCAGCTATCTGGATGGCCAGTGCAGCCATAGGTGAGGTGGCAGCAGCAGGCAGACAACTCAGTGACGCTGTGGATTTATAGCCATCTTCCTGAAGGAAGCCTGGCTGGGAATCAAACAGAAAATGATCTCTGTGATGCTTCATTTCTTTACATTTCCTGCAGCAGTGACTCCTTGGGCTTTCACTGGACTGGCCTGCGGACTCACAGCTGGAGGCTGAGGGTGGGGAAGGCCTCCGGGGCTCCTGGGCTAAGTGCTGGGTGGCTCTTCCCTCAGGATGGCCAGGGCTCAGGTCTTGCTAAATCAGCTCATGGCTGACCTCCTAGGGATTATTGTCCCTTCCCACCAGACTCTCTGTGTCCCTAGAAACGGGTGCCAACCTTGTTCTCAGAAGCACTATGAGCTCAGGTTTAGAATGATCCCTGCCATGGGGGAGGAATGGGGCTTAGGCTCACCCAGGACAGGAAGGAACATTAGTGCTTTCAATGTTAGTGATGGTAACTTGAATTCTGAAGGCATTCTGACCCCTCCACTCAGCTCTGGGTCTGTGTGCATTAATCAGATATCTTCTGAATGAGGGCAGTACACTTTTCTGGGGTGGGGAAGAAGTAGAGGACATCAGAAGCCTGGCTCTAGGACGATTCTGGGGCTATGCAGAAGATCCAGGGGACCTCTCAGGTGGCAGGGGCCTCAGGGAACCTCAGTGCCTGGGCCAGTGGCAGGGTGAAGGCCAGCCTCCCTGGCACAGCCTGGTGGGACGAACAGGTCCTGCCCAGCCACTCACTGGCCACCCTTGGGGCTTGGCGTTGTGCTGCTGGACAGAGCACTGTCACCTCCTTATCTGCCCTCTGTACCTCCACAGCAAACAAACCCACTGGGCTCCATGTCTCAGAGGACATTTTAATCCTCCACTCAGGTAAGAGCAACTACTATTTTTTAGCAAGTTGATGTAAATTACACCAACGCTTCACACCTCAGATCTCACCTGCTCTTTCCCTGCTCATTGACCCTGGAGGAGATGCTGGTATCACCCGCCCTGTAGGCTGGGGAGACGGAGTTGCTCACCCACTTGTCCCAGATGATACTGACCCCAGAAGTCTGCCTCAGGGCCACACCCCGACTCTGGGCACTGCCTCCTCGCCCAATTGCTGAAGCCTGGCCCCTGGGCTCTGGTCGGGGTTTCAGCAATGTCTTCCTTGCTGGGCTTTCTGCCCACGCCTTAGCTGCTACTCCCCTGAGATGGTTGGCTGAGCTGTGGTCTCCGCCCAGTCTCCCTGGAGCACAGCTCCTTTTGTCCTCCTTCCCCAAGTCATCTGGGTCCCAGGGAAGGACCCAGAGCTCCCCATGCTGTCTGCTGCCCTCAAGGCCCAGGGTACAGGCCGCCATGCCTTTCCCATCCTGGGAGGCGTGTGTCTGCTCACATCTGCCCCCACCGATCCCCCACACATCTGTTTCCACATGGCCACGTGGATTGTTGTTCTTTGTCTTTCTTTCCCAGAAGCCTGGGGCTGTCCCTGAGGTGCCACTTGCCTGGCCCTGCCGGCAAACTCCCCAACTCTCAACACAGGATGGGGCTGGGGTCATCAGGCTGGGCCTCTGCACTGTGACTTAATAATATTTGTGCTCTTTCTGCCCAGGGATTGGCTCTTCTGCCCCTTCCTCTGGTGTCAAGGCTGAAGCCTCCAGCTCCTTGTATTTTCCCAGGAGTGAGATGCAGGGACTTCTGGGACAGGGCTCTGGGTGCCCTTCACACCACACAGGTGCATGCAGTAGGTGCTCATTGTAGGCACATGGGGGCCCTGGCTCTGCCCAGCCTCATTTCCCCCTTAATGTCTCTCCAGAGGCTTGGCTTCCTCTTGGCCCTCAGCTGCCGGGGCTT
This sequence comes from Pedetes capensis, assembly GCA_007922755.1. NCBI lineage: Eukaryota > Metazoa > Chordata > Mammalia > Rodentia > Pedetidae > Pedetes > Pedetes capensis. The sequence continues at coordinate 286,506 of VMDO01000344.1, read as the reverse complement.
TTCCTGACTCATGCTCAGCCTCTGCCAGGCCTCTGCAGCCTGTTTTCTGCACCTTCTCTGCTACCTTAGGTGGGAATATGTCTCTGAGAAGGTGGCACCAGGAGGGGCTCAGTTAGAGCCTCAGACCAAAAGCTCAGACCTTTCCAAGTTGGTACAGACTTACTTCAGACCCTGGAGCTGGTTAAAATTCTCCCCATTCCTGGGTCACCCAAAACTCAATGCATTTCACTGTTGTTTGTTGTTGTTAGGTGCCATCGAGCTGAGTCTGACTCATAGCGATCCTATGTACAACAGAATGAAACACTCCCTGACACTGTGCCATGCCTGGCACTATGTTAGTGGTTCTCTGCTATTCACAGGGTTTTCAATGGCTGATTGTTTCAGGATTGTTTCCGGAGTGGGCTACCACGTCCGTATCCCATTTTTGCAGTGCTGGGGATTGAACCCAGGCCCTCAGAGAGCATAAAGCTAGCAGCACTCTGCCAACTAAGCCAAACCCCAGCCCAATGTATTTGCAGTGACATTTTATTTTGGAAGGCTCTAGATTTGCAGGAAGGGTGGACAGAGAGCACAGACTGCCCCATCCTCCCTCCCTAGTTTGCTTCCTCTAATGATATCATTTCATGTGATCAGGGAGCATTTGCCAGCACTGAGGGACCAATGCCAGTGTGTCACTATCAGTCAGCTCCAGACTTTGCTCAGATGGCACCAGTTTTCCCATTAATATTCTTTTTCTGTTCCAAGGTCTGGTCAAGGCTACCAGGAACTGGATTTTAAATCAGGACTTGGTCATTCTCAGGGCTCCTGGAGTTGGAGGAGTTTGACTGCTTGGCATATCTTAACTTTTAGGTGAAATAGAGGCCACGAGAAGGCCAGGGACATGCCTGAGGTCCTCTGGTTAGAGGTGGGGGTCTCTTCTTTTCTACCACACCCATTTGCCTGGAGCACCTGGTCCCTGGGCTGCATTTCCCGCTCCCTCCCCACATTGGCTGCTGTACGGGGAGCACAGCCATCAGTGCTCTGCCAGGCTGAGCGAGGGCCTGAAGCATCATGTCAATGACCACATGTCAATGACCACAGACAATCCGGCTGGGCTCCCATCTGCAAAGACTGGCACAGCATGGAAAGTTACAGCACCAAGAGCGGCCCTCCTTCCTCAATGTCTTGAGCCTGAACGTTGGGTGTGAATCTGTACCCAGGCCCCAGATGACTCATGTAAGCTACACTAGAAAATCCTTGGCCCACGCCATGGACTCTCCATACCTCGCCTGCCTCCTTGGAAAGCACCCAGCTTGCTGGCTCAGAGGCAGGTGGTTGATTTGTTCTGGTTGAGGTAGGTCAACAATGAGGATGCCCAGAGCAGCTTTTATTGCTTGCCTAGACTTAACCCCACTGATCATGTTTCCTCCTCAACTGTACCCCTATTTCTCCCACTCTGAGGGCCCACTGAAGTACAGCTTTAAAATACCGCATGCTGAGTGCAGAGCGCAGAGAACTTCCTCCTGACTTCCTTCCTTCCTGGAGCTGTCTGCACTGGCAAGCAGGCTCCTGGCCTTGCCTAAGCTGTACCCCTTCCATGACTATTTCCCCATCTCCTGTCCAGACTGGCCCAATCCTTTACCTGCCTGCAGCATCTGGCTGGTTAGAGAAAACATTCAGTTCCTCGGGAGTGCAAGCCATGATGCAGGTGGCTGCTGTCCTGATGGAGTGGGGTATGGCAGATGGAGCACGTGACATCCTGGCAGAGCTCTTGGAGCTCATCATCCCTCGGAGGTCATCTGGCTGCATGTGGTCAAGGGGGCGACAGGGAGGGAGAGGAAGTACGGGGCCAGGGCCTTCTTGGGAAGCAGGCTTGAAGATTCACAGCAGCTGAGCTCAGGCCTCTGCTGTGGTGATTGCTGCTGGTCAGATGGTGTGATTTGGCTCCGGGAGCTGCATCGCTTCTAAGGGGCCCCTAGGTGAGGATGGGGTGGAGCTATCCTCTCTGCCCCTGGAGAGCTTGAGTGCCCCTCGAAGTTCCCTAGCAGACTAGGGGTGAGAAGGGAACATCAAGGAAGGGCCAGATCCAAGCCAACGGGCAGAGCTTTGGTAGTGGGCCACTGGGGACAGTGGGACTTGGTTGTTACATGGGATGTGTGTGCACATTCTGAGAACTGTGGCAAGCCCCATGTACCCCCAGCCTGGGTGAGGACATTGCCAGTGCCCTGTGTGCTACTCTGCTGCACCAAGCCCTCCTTCCTGGGGGTAGAATCCATATCTTGAAATGTGTGTGACACTCCCCAGCCTCACACTGCTGCTTTCTCATCTGTATCTGCTTCATAGATGAGTGCTTCTGCCTTTGAACCAGATCTAAATGGTCCACCACATGGATCCACTTGTGCTTTTTGCTCACTGTTGTGTTTTTGAGCCTTGTTTAGCTGATGCCCACTCATCTTCAGCACTTTAGAACTCCTGCAGGCAAGATAAATGGTAGCAACCTGTCATCAACACTGTGGATGGAACGAGTCGGTGGAGGAGCAGGGAAGCCTGGGGAGGGGAAGGAGAAGCCCTTGGAGGTGGGGCTTTGTGAGGCGCCACAGTTACCTGGGTCTTTGGGGAGGCATCTGCCTGTGATGTACGTGCCCAGGGCAGGACAGCAGGGGACCAGGGCAGAACCAGGTGCTCCACATTGGGGGCTCAGCAAGAGCGAGGGTGGGGAGGGAAAAGGAGCAGCAAGAGGCTATGCAGCACTGCAGGAAATTAATCTCACTGCATTATGCTCTCATCTAGTCCATTTGCCTCCATAATTATAGCAAATGTTCTTTCCTAATACGTGCATGAGAGAGAGAGAGAGAGAGAGAGAAAGAGAGAAAGAGGTGATCACCTTGAAAGGTGCGTTGTTCACTGAGTTTCTCAGCTTGGCAGGATGACTTTCAGCCTGGGTCAGCATTTACCAATAGCCACACAGATTGCTGAAGGGGCCGCCTCACACAGCCAAAAATGGAACCCCTAGCATCTTAGAATTTAGAATAAGTTCACCTGATTTGTAGTTAGAAGGCTTGGAAGGATCCCAGGGCAGGCTGCATGAAACCAGGGCTGAAGCCAGACCCTAAGGTGGCCACAGAACACAGGGATCCTGAACCCCAACTGTCATCACGGGGCAATGGAGACGGTTGCTGAAACATTTGTCCCCGTGATTAATGACCAAATGACATGTCACTCAGCCATTGTTCCCAGGCCCCATGACCTTCCTTCTCCAGCTTCCCACTCTTATTCACTCAAAGACAGGGCTCTCATTTCAGCTGCCACAGGCAGCACACGGCTTACTGCCCACCTGGAGAGGACGGGCTGAGCATAAAATTGCAAATTCAATTTAATTAAATTCCATAAACATTGAACAAAGAAATTTCCTCCACATCATTCTAGACATGTAGGCCAAGTTGTGCCATAAAGGTATTTCATTGCCCTGCACCCCCTAGTTGCAGAACAACAGAGCTCTGGAGTAAGGGCCAGTGAGAGGGTCACTGGTTAAATGTCTCCCTCGATCAATGGGAAACAAATGCAATCACGCCTGAAAAAAGAATCAATGCATTCTGAGCAAACCCACAGAAAGAAGGCCTGAGTGATTGTGCAGTTTTCCCATCACTGTCAGGGAAGGAAGGGGGTAGTCAAGGGGCTGGGTAGTCAAGGGTGATGGTCCCTTCACTATGCACAAGGAAGAATCAAAGAAGCCACTGGTGCCCCTACAGACAGACTGTGAGGGGACACCTGGAAGACCTGATATACTGTTTCCAGATGAAAATAAGAGTGATCAATAGGAAATAGCAGTTGGAACACACAAGAACTTGCTGCTGTGTAGCCAATGGCGAAACTTCCTGAGACTCCCGTGGAAGGGGCTCCCCATGTGGGACATAAACCACACTGTTATTGTTCACCTGGTGCTGGAACACACAGCTATGCAGCCTCAGGGCCCCCAAAGCAGGCATGCTGGCATTTGCTATTAATTAAAAGGATGTGGTTGTTTCCATTGCCCTCTCTTTTTCACAGCACTTTTACCCTTCACAAAATTACAGGTGTCAGTTTTGACCGCAGGAGTTTTTCACCTGATGATGTTTAGAAAGTGTTCCCTGGTTGAAATGCATCAGCAGAGCATCACTTGGGATCTAACATCCAGATAGGATCCCCCTCACCACCGACATTGCCCGTTGTCACTCTCAGATGCCAGCGTTGGTTGTGGGCCTTTGTTTGGCATCTTACAGGGGGCACCAGCCTCAGGAACAAGATGTGAATGTCCCAGAACAGCCAACTTGAGCTGGCCTAGGGCATATCTATGGGACACGCCCACCCTGAAGGATGCAGAGCGCATGAGACCCCAGGCTCTAAGGTTCTCTCCTGTTAGGGCTTTTGTACTTGTGGCTCCTGAGTGGACATTACTGTATCTCAAAGTCCCTCCCTCAGAATGACCCTTCCTGGCCATTCCCATTGCTTCCCCAGCTCAGCCCCATCCATCCCACTATTGCCTTCCTTTCTGCATTACCTCCCACAATGACTTTATGGACTACTGGTTTGTATGATCACTTCTCCATGAGGCTGAGCTGCTTTTCACTGATCACTGTGACCTCTGAGCTCAGAGTAGCACTGGGGACTCAGAAGGTCTGCAATAGAAAGGCGTTCTAGAGTGAGGAAGGAGTGAGCCCTGCCCCATCCATGTGGAGGAGGCAGCTGGGGATAAATACGAACTGCCCTGGAATTCCACGGGATGGGGTCCTTGTGGGCTGTGGTAGTAGTTACAGGGGGCTTTCTGTACCCTGGGCAGTGGAGAAGCCCCGAAGGGCTCCAGCAGCGTCCCATGCCAGGGTGCTGCTCCCTACTGCCTCTCACAGTGGAGCACTGCTAGGGGGGGCCTGGGTGAACCTTTGACATTTCAGGATGGTGGTGTTCCTTTGGGGTGCAGGACTTTGGAACATGAGCAGGATCAAGGTCTCCATTGGACGTTTGAGTCTGGAAGGCCCCAAATGGCCTGAGGGGCTAGTTAGGGGAAGCCTCAGCCTATGGGAGTAGGGGCACAGAGGGTGGTAGTGAATGGTAGTGCAGAGGGTCCTCTGCAGCCTCTGTCGCTGTTCCCCTACTCCTGGAGAGGGGTGGAGCACTGGCCCTGGGTTTGCCTGCCTTTGAGACCCAAATTCGCCATTGCACACCTTCTGGGGCCAAACTGCCAGGAATTGTGGCCCTGCCAAGTGTGTGAGCCCCACCTTGGTTTATTTCCCAGCCAGCTGAATATGGTTTCCAGCTGAAAAATGTGTTTATTTTCATCTTTGGTCTATAACTTAGAAGCGATGGGAATTTTCCCCACCATACCTTCATAATTTAGCTCTGCTTCTAGAACAACTGAGCTGAGTCCAGAAGAGGGTCTGCTTCACACATGATCAGCAAGTGAATGCTGAGAAAGTTTAATTGCACAGGGAATCACAGGATGAAAAATTGTATGGACTGCCTCGGTGTTATTGAGTCTTAGCTCTGCAAACATTAACTACACTGTTCCATGGCGTTCTGTGAATAGAGGCCTTCTGCAAACAAACAGGAGCCCATTCTCTTCTCAGGGAGGAGACACAAATTTGCACTCTGCTGTGGGTTCTGAGTAAATTTGTTAAGCCTGTCAAACTTATCTTCATCCAAATGAATCAGAGTGGGCTGAAAACAGAGATTGCAGCTGCCAGAGAGCAACAGGTTACTCTCTCCTAGCAACCCTCTTCAGACAGCTTAGAAGGGGATGCATAATGCATGGAAGGAGAGGGGTCCATGGGGGAGGGAGGAGGAAGGCAAAGGCCCCAGCAGCAGCATCCTGGGGCCACTGGGGAGGCCTGACACTGTGGAGAGGGGGGGTTGTGTGGGACCAAAGCAAGGGGTATGAAGAGCCCTCATATTTACTAGATGCGCTGAGGGCTTTGACAGTGGGGAAGCTGCAGGGGGTTGGTCTAGGGCTGGTCCGGAATTCTGGGCATGTCTTCTCACCTCAAGTTGAGCCTCAACTTGCAAAAATTTCTGTCCTCTCTTTCCCAGCCCTCACAGATGGGGCTGGTGTGGCCTTGGCTCTCCCCGAAGCAATCTAAGACAGGGAGCAGGGTTAGTGCAGAGTCAGGCCTGTGGACCCCTAGCAGGAGAGGACACAGGCCATGGTCACTGAAGCTCAGTGTACCATGTGGCTCAGGGATCCCACAAGGCTCAAAGTGCTGCCTGCCAAATATTTCTGGGGCTTCCTTGGGGCACTGTCATTGTTGTGAACTTAGGAATGCTTCACTTGTCACTTAGCACCACCCTTTCACATTCTCCCTGCTCACCCCCAGGAGTCCCAGCCCACCCAGGTAGTTTCTATGCAGTCTCAGGTCCTCATCAATTCCTACCCTGCCAGAGGCCAGAGGCGTGCCAGTCCCCAAGGGGGCCCTCTGTGTGGCAGGAGCCCAGGCTGAGCAACCACACTTCTCTGGGTTCCACTGGGCACCCTTCTGTCTCATGGGACTTGGGTGTGGCTGGGTGGGAGACAGGCTCCGTGAGAGATATGCAGTGGCCTCCAGCCTCAAGTGCTCTGGGGCTGTGCCCCGTGAGTTCTGCCTGGCCCCTCATCTTAGATGCTAGTGTGGCCTCTGCCTGTAGGATCCCCAGCTCCGATGATGTACCACATCTGGATCTTGAACTGGGATCCCTGCCTCCTGGGGAGCAAGCCCAGCTGAGGTTGGGACCAGAGACACAGGGAGACAGGTGGATGGTCACATAGGCCAGACGGAGGGCATTGCTGCGCATGGTGGTGAGGCCTGTGTGACCATAGGTGGTGTCTGGGTGAGAGGGGAAGTCACAGGATGGACATGCATGAGCTTGGGTGGTGTCATGTGCTGAGCTCTGTCCCCCCAAACTCATCTGAAGTGCTAACCCTCAGATCTCAGAGTGTGACTATGGAGCTAGGTTCCTAAAAGAGGTAATTAGGTTAAAGTGAGGTCACTGGGTGGGTCATGATCTGATAGGATTGGGGTCCTTATCAGGATAGGAGCTTATGACATTGATAAACGGGAGACGCAGGGGAGAGGCCCCAGGGGGAGCCAATCCTGATAACACCTTGATCTTGGACATCCAGCCTCCAGCGCTGTGAGTTTCAGTGACCTCCTTGTGAATCTGGGAGTGGGCTCCAGCCCACCAGGCTCACTGACACGCCATCTGGACAGGGCCTGGCTCATGAAAGCCCCTGCTCATGAAGTGAATGTATGCAGTGGGCTGTTGAGGAGCATCCTCCGTCTCCTCCTGCTAGGTGGGAGGTGGTGAAAATGATCAGGATGAGTACAAACTGTGCTGGTTTGGTTTGTTCCATTCACTGTCAGACTCAATCGCCCTGGTGCACAGTGGAGCTAAGCCTTTGGCTTCCAGCCTCCTGGCCTTTGGCCTTGGCCACTCCAGTCACTGTTTCCCTGTGAACTGGACTTAGAAGAGTCCAATGCTAGAAGCAGCCTGGAGAGGAAGTCAGCAGAGGTCCTTTCTCTGTCTGGAGGCCACACCCGCTCCAATCGAGCCACAAAGGGAGAGGACACGTGAAGGAGGCCTGGTGTCCCTAGCCTCTCTCCTGCCACAGCCTTCCACAGGGCACTCTGGGTTGCATGGACACAGCTGGTACCTCTGTGGCCTAGGTGTCTTTGAGCCTTGACTCAGGGTCACTAGCTGCTGCTCTGGCTATGGTTGGTAGGGTGCTGGCCTCAGCACCCCTGGGTACAGCCAAAAGCTAGATTCTGTCCCTTCCTCCCCAGGTGACATTGGTGAAAATGGCCTCACTGAGTGGTTTCCTCATCTGGAATGGAGGCTGCTGATGGGCGTGGCCCAGGGCTTCGATCAGTGTGAAATTAGATCAGTCCGCAATGCCCTCTTCAAATGGAAGGTAAGTGTAACTTAAAAACAACCCATTGCTTGGAAATCCATAAAATGCCACACAGAGAGTCACCTTGGGATGCTGGAGCAGCTGCATTTTTCATTGGGAATAAGAATAAGGAGAGTGTCATTTGTGAGGCTTCCACGTTGAATTCCCATTTTCCATTAGGGACTAAAAAGAAGTCTGCAGAAAGCTAAAGTGGTCCTCAGCTCTTTTCTAAATTAAAGGCTGTTGCTGGACAGAGATGCCTCTTGCTTCTAGTTACACAAGGGCCTCTCAGGAGAGCATAGGGAAGGTCGAGTGGGGAAGATCTTACCACTCTGAGAATCCTCAGCTGCTTCCACCCTTCACGAGTGCATGGCCAATCTTGGCAGGTTCTTTCTGCCCTCTCCTGGAACAGTTCATTAGCTAGTTCAAACAGAAAGACACAATGTGAGGGCACCACAGCCGGGGAACAGAGACATCAGTTCTCATGACTCAGGGGAGCAAAGGCCATCTTGTCCCACCTACACATCTGGACTGGTTTAGGAAAAAGATTTGAACCTACACTGGGTTCTCTGGTATGGTAGAAACAGACCCAAAATGCAGTTTATTTTGGGCTGAGGCATGAGTTGGGCTCAGGCGTCATGAGATGTCATAGCCAAGGCCTAAGACAATGGAAGACGTGGGCCCAGAGTTGCACCTGGTGCTGTAGGAATGGGTTCAAATCACCTGTGTTCCTCACTCACAAATGCACAGCTATCTTGCTGCACCCCTCCATCCATCCATGTTCAACTGACCCCGAAGGAACTGATTTTACGGGTAAGCCAAGCCCAGTGTCCGTAGGCCAAGAGGGTGGCAGGGACGGCTCCTCAGCATTTAGAGGCCCACAGAATGCCTGATGGTCACTTGGCTGTGGCCCCCTGAGGTTCACCTGGTGCCGTTCAGCCCGGAAGCTTTCTCTGGCCTGGGTAAACATGGCCCCGAGAGCACGGTGTGCTGGAGCAAGGGGCGTTGGGGTATGAGAAGAGGCTGGTGGCAGTCAGGTAAAGGAACAGTCACAGCCTGGAGCTGGAAATCCATATGGTCCCTGCATTACAGGGATGGGGGTAGTGGCAATGGGGAAGCAGGCCCCATGCCAGATCAGGCACAAGCTAACCCTGACCTGGCAAGAGGCCTGAAGCCCAAGGCATTGCCCTAAGAGCGAGTGTGGGACGTGTGTGGCCTGTGTCTCTCAGCTGTAAGACCTGGGGATGGGCACATGAGATCGTGGAGGCCCTGCAGTGGACGCCAACCAAGGCCTTGGTCAGGGGCAGGACACAACACTGTCCTTATTGCGCGTCATCGGTGGCTACAGTGCATGACAGGAAGGTGTCCAGCCCATATGGGTTCAGATCTTGGCAGCTCCCATCCTCTCCCACAGAGCCTCCGGCAGGTGTGGCCTCTGCTGCACAGAAGGGGCCACTGATGACCATCAGCTGTGTCCTAGCAGAGCTGTGTGGGAAACAACCCCTGGCAGGGCAACTGAGTGAGGCTGACGCCTGCACCTCCCTGTCACCTGGCTTCCAAAGCTTCCTCCAGGAAACCCGTCCTCTGTGGGTTTTCAAAAACAAACCGTAACAGTGGCGGTGGCAGCAGCAGCAACAAAACCTGGAGAGATGAGCATGGGACCTTCCTGCAGGAGCAGAAGCTCATGTGTCAGTTTCCAGCTCAGGCACATTCAAGTCCTACCTTCCACCTGAGTTGCCCCTGCCCATTGCTGGAGTCTGGAAGGCCCAGGCCAACACCACCCTCCAGGAATGTGCAGCCCAGAGCCCCTGTCCCGCGCGGCCCTAGGCACCCCATTCTCTGGGGTGAGGGCACCTGCACTTGCCTTGCTGTTCTGGAACATGTTCCAAGGCCACAGCACTAAACCTTGTCCCCGCAGTGACATGCAGCTAGCCATCCTGCTAGGCCTACCATGCAGGGTTAGCAGCTCCTGTCCCTACTGCCCTCGTCCTGCATGGAGCTCTGCATGCAGGGTGGCTGCTAGCTTCTTCAGAGGGCAGGGGATGGCTGAGTTTGAGGGCCTGGGTGAGGCTGGTCCTGTTGTCACGGGGCTTTGTTCCTAGCCGGCCGTGTGGCCTGTGTGGTGACTTTGGTAGCCACTGATGGCTCAGTGACCTGAGGATGTGATTTTCGCCCTCGTGTTCTCAGGACTCTACGGCAGAGCCTCCCTGCCACACCAGCTCACCCCATCCTCATACATACTCTTCCCTGTAACCACACTATTGACCGACAGGCCCAGAGTATTGAGCCATTTTCCCACAGTCACACGCGGGAGTGAGGCCGAGATGCAGCTTGGGAAATTGGGTATAGCCCCTGCCTCATTGCCTCAGCTGCTCCATGAGGCAAGAGAAACTGCCCCATCCCATTGCTGGTGGGTCAAGACGGCAAGCAATAGTGAGGTGTTTCAAATTGTACTCTGCAGCCAATGGGTGGAGAGACCAATTTAGGGAGGATGGGGAGAATCAAGGAGATGTCTGTGGAAAGTCACATTGTGCCCAAGGTGCCTAGGAAGCGGGTGTTCCCCAGGCGGTCTCCCTCCTCCATCCTCGGAGGTGGCTGTGTGCATTTGCCTTTGCCTCTACCATATGCTCTGGGTCTCTGCTGGTCAGTAATGGGGCTATAGGAAGAGTTTGGTAAGAGATGAAGGAACAGAGGCTCTGCCCTGGGTTCAGGGTGATAGGCTGGGTCTGTGCAGATATGGCCTTGTCCACCGTGGCACCTGGCCATGTCTGTGGTGAGCATGTTCCCTGCTCTGAACTTCAGTCCTCCCCCCTCCCAGTGAGGGTTTGTGGTAATGCTATGTGGGATAATGTGTCCAAGCACCCAGGGAGGGGTCAAAGCCATGATAATGCAGTCTAGGCAGGTGCAGGTGGCAAGGTTAATCTGCTTTGCAGCAGACACCAAGGGCAACTGAGGACAACATCCAGCCACTTCCCCTGCAATCACTAAGGACAAGCTGGTCATAGGACTGTCCTACCCCGTATCTGCCCACCAAGTGAGTTGTTGGGCCACACAGCTCTATTCAGTTGGTCTTGACCCTTGCACACACTTTTGACCATCCTGTGCAATGTGGCGCCACACATGGTCTTGGTGCCTAGCCCTGGAGAAAGACTCAGCAGGTTTTGAGAAAAGACAGCTCGGGCTGACCTCTTTTAAACTGAGAGTCTTCCATTGGGAAAGATAGAGCTGGGATTAAGATGGGCAGTTGGCCCAGCAGGAGCTACGTTGTCTGACCGAGGGTCTGGCTTAGGGCGGTTGTGATGGTGCAGTTGGAGATGGTGGGGGAAGATGTAAAGATGTAGTGTACTTCTTTACCAAATACAAAAATATGCAACTCTGTGCACCCCTTGGATTTAAAATGGATCATTTCAGGACAAATACAAAGAATCTCATATACCATGGTTCATGACGAATAAATAGTGAGATAGGGCTGAAATATGGACAGATACAAATAAACTGTGGCATGAAACAACAAGCACCCCCTCTATGTCACGGCTCCCCATGCCAGGCCCTGTGCTCTGTGCCTCATGAATTCCCCAGCAGTCCTATGAAGTGAGCCTTATGTCATCCCAAAGATAAAGTTCAGAGAGGTGTAAACATTTGTACAAGATCACACAGCTAGAAAGTAGCACAGTTGGAGTGAAATCCAGGATGGTTTGGCCCCAATCACGGGCTTTCTATGGCGAGGTCGCTCTGGCTGTCATGTGGAGGTTTGGGCTGCTCCTATATATTCTTCAAAGGAATAAGGTCTTAGAGTATGTTTTTGGACTATCTATTAGAAACAGATACCAAGTGGGTCTCAGAATTTGACCCAGAAAGGCAGTGTTAACAATGTTCCTAACATTAATTGCTCAAGGTCAAGGGGGAAGTGGTAGGTGAGATCAAACTCATAGTCCTTATTTCAGGACAGTGGTTCTTGCCTTTGCTGCACATTCAAAATGCTAGGCTGCACCCTGGACCAACCAAACTAGGATTTCTTGGGCTGGGATGCCAGGATTTCAGGCATCACAAAGTTTTTAAATGCCGCAAGTAGAGCCACTGCCCTAGACAGGTGGCCTCTGCCTCCTCTGGGGGCTTCAGGATGGCAGATTAATTAATGGTGCCCAAGGTGGACATTTAGGCAGTCAGAGATGTGTGACTGTTGCCTTGGGAGGTGACCCCACCACTGTTTCAGCAGCTGAGTCCAGCAGGGCTCTGCAGTTATTCAAACACCAAATAAATTGCCAAAATAAAACCCAACCATCACTGTTCATCAGAAAGAAAAGTCGTAAGCAAACGAGCTAAAAGATAATTTTTGTTAAATAATGAACACTCGTAAAACAGCAATGGAATGGTATTAAAATGTCTGTGATTACTTATTTCTCAGCATTCATCTGGTTACCGAAGCAGCATGAAGCAAGAGTTGCATTTAAAAAAAAATGACAAGAAAATAGCTATTCATTTAGTCAACAGAATAAGGCCCATCTCGTCTCCCAGAGCGCTGGCCTCACTGCTTGTGCCCAGGGCAAGCATCGGGGAGGGCGGCAGGTGAGCAGCTCTGTGTGTCTGCACAGCTCCTTCGCCTGGAGTTCCAGGAGCACACGCTGGGCTTGTTCTGGAGGAGTGGAGCCAGGGAGAGGCTGTGGCCGCTTCCCGCTGCACACAGGCTCAAGGTTGCATATTGCTGCAGTAGCTGCTGAGTGGATGTGGTCGGAACAGGCCTCACGTTCCTAGCTGGGCAGTGGGGCAGAGGAGCAGGGCCTGGGGACAGACGCTTCACATTCTCAGGGCAGGTCCGTCTGCAGATGTCATGTCTGCAGTGACAGCCAGGGCCTCCCAGCAGACATGGGGTCTCTTCCTAATCATCCCTGTTTGCTTCCTTCAAGGAAGCCACAAAGACCGGGGGCATAGAGGGGTCACGGGGACCACAGACAGCAGAGTGAGGGGTCCCCAGTCCTCTGCCTATTGCACCGTTTTCCATAAAAAATAAACACTTTTTTTTTCCTGTTTGTGTATTGCTAATGTGGTGGCGTTCCAGGCACCGGCAGGCTGCAGAGAGCCACTTTGTCATCAGTCCCCTGGATCCATCCAGAGACAGCCCCGGGGCGCCAGGATCTTTGGTGCTTCCGCTTGGAAGAATCAGCAGTATCACCTGCCTGGTGTTCCACCCAGTGCTGTGAAAGTGAAATGGAAGGATGAACACAAAAGGAATCCAGGGGTAGAAAACTCCAGGGCCTCACGGTGTCGCTTGGCAATCCCTGTGCTGCCCGGCATCACGCAGGTGGGATGCAAGTGTGACTGCCTGGCCAGCTCCCCCGCTCTGTGCCACGCGTTCCTGCACCCAGCCTTTGGGAAGCTCAGAGGTGGTTGTTCTTGGAGAGGTAGGCGATGAGGGCGACCGCCACACCCACGTAGATGCCCGTCCCGATGGTGATGGCCAGCACGGCCAGGAACAGTGCCCGCCGAGAGCTGGTGCTGGCCTGGTGGAAGTCACCCTTGGCCACGGCTTTGTTAGTCTGCAGGGGAGGAAAAGGAAGGGAGCAAAGGTGAGCAAGCGGGAGGAAGCGGTGGGCAGAGGGCTGTCCATCATGGCTCCTTCCATCCTTCAGCATAGCAAGGACCAAAGGGACTGGTGCTTGCCCCAGGTGAGGGCAGTGCTCTAATTGGCAGGGAAGGAATGTGGCTGATTTCCATGCTTCTCACACCACAGGGGAGCAAAGCTCCCATTCTATTCCATCCCGAAGGAATAAAGAAGGGGAGAAGTGGTCCACGGAGAACCCGCTGTGGGCTCTGGGGTCTCTGTTGATGGTACCCAGGGAGGGTCAGGCTCCATACATCCAGCGCCACCCTTCCTGAGAGTGATGTTCTTGTCACTTGAACACAGTTCTCTAAAGCTTGTTCACACTTACCTTGTTTAATCAACTCAGTGGAGGTGTGGGAAAGGAATTATAGTTCTCATTGTCCAGAGAGGAAACCAGGACATAGATGATTAAATCAGCCTCAGAATACTTGAATTTCACTCTTCAGCAGTCAGCCAGCCCATGGCAAGGACACTGATCGTTTCAGGACCGTCCCCACCCCTGCTATAACTGGGGTTGGTAAAACTCACCCACTGCTAAAATAAGTTCATATAAGACCTATACTTCTGAGAACTTAGTTACATAATAAGTTGCTGATTTAATAAGGTTCACAATTCTTGGGGTTCTGAAGGGGGTAGGAATGTGGAGGCTGGATGTTGTAACAAATTTAGTGTTTGGTGGCCGACCCTGTAAACTCATCGGCAACCTCCTCCTCCTTCCTTGTCCCTTCCCATGGTTGAGACCAGACACAGGCTGGGGGGCAGCACCAGGGCTCAGGGAGATCTCTGAGGAGCTTCTGGGAAGGACTATTGCTTCTGATGGTGTGGGATGCATGGGTAGCCCACCCTGCTCCTTCCCACCCAGGTATCCTGGGGGCCTAGAAGGAATCTCAAACATGACTACAGAAGCCAGTATTGAGACTATGGACCTCCGAACATACCCCAAAGCCTCCTGCCCCAGGTTCACTGTAAGGTACACAGTATTTATCTGTCTAGATGCTGCCACCTGCCCAGCTGCCTGCCTGCTCCTTGTGGGGCAAGCTTGGTCAGTGCAAGGCAGTGCCCACCCGCCTGGAGGATGTCCCTGCTCACTGTCATGTGCCATGTCCAGAAAACCAGATCTCACTGGGATCAGCTCAGGTCATCTCAATATTTCTGTGTTTTATAGGCAGGTAGAGGGCAGGTTGCTCACTCCAAATAAAAACACCAACACAAGCTGGCCATGATAGCACACACTTGTCATCCCAGCAACTCAGGAGGCAGAGGCAGAAGGATTTTAAATTTGAGGCCAGAGGCAGCCTGAACATAGACCATGCCTCAAAATAAAAAATTAAAAAAAGGGCTGAGCCCATAATTCAGTGGTAGAGCACTTGTGTGGCACATATGAGGCCCTGCACTCAACCCCCTAAGTACTGCAAAATTTTAAAAATAAAAAAATTAAAAATTAAAAATCAACAAACACAAAACCTGCCAACACTGTGCCTTGGGCCAGAAAGTGTGAGGCTCAGAGAAAACTCATGAAATGGGTTTTCCTCTTCCCCAGCCCCCAATCCTGAGGTTGGAACTGTGATGTGTTAGGAAGGGACCCCTCTGCTCCTGGTTCTCTTGCTTATCTCTAGCTTCTGAATCTTGAAGGTTGCATTTTATTCTTTCCTCCCTCATTTTTCACCTTGGCACCGAGCTTGGCGCTCAGCATGGACAAGTGTTTAATGAGGTGGCGGCGGGGGTGGGGGTGGGGCGGTAGAGGGAAAGTGAAGGGAGAAGCCCACCCCCACCTAGCAGTGATTAATGAAACCGTAATTAGCTGTGTTTCACTTTATCCCACAGCCCTCCCAAACATGCCCGTGTCCTGTGACTTAATTTCCTGTAATTGCGCCTGCCAGCCTAAACTCTACTGCCGTGGCTCCTCACAAGCCGAGCTCTGCTTTTGTCACTTCCATGTCCCCATCCTTAGCACTGTCTGCCACAGGGAAGGCTGGAGGCAAAGGGAAGCCTGGGAGGGTGGAGGCCAGTTTAACTGAGGAGGGTCCTTTCTTCAGAGCTCCTGACACTTCCCTGCTCGTCAGTTCACATGTCTGGGGACCAACTTGGGAGAAGCCCCCCTCTCTGTCCCAGGGGGCCTGGCCACATCTCCTGGTGCAGTGTGTTCTCCCAAAAGCCCAGGCTGGGGTGTGGGAGGAGGTCATGACCACTGATGAATGACCAAGCGTGTCTGCTCTGCAAAACACCTCCTTCTGATGCCCCTGGAAGCATTGCCTTCAGTGCGCACCTACTGCTGGGTTTTCCGGAGGTGTCAAGAAGAAGGAGGGGTCTGCCCATCCCTAGCTGTGCCCTAGCACTACACTGCAGGTCCTTGGCACCTGTGCTCACACCCAAAGCCTCCGTGTCTCCTTTATTCTTGACCCACGTTGGGTGCAGTCGACCTGCATCTTTAGTCCCAGGGCATCTGAACAGCGGATGGACAAAGCCTAATATGCAGGCTGTGCTCGGCAAGGCTCAGTATGTGCAGCCCCTTGGAGCAGAGGTTCCCGGGCTCCTGCTGGAGGTGCAGGCCATCCCTCCATTTCAGAAACCTGGCACTGTGGCTGCACAGCAGCTGTGGTCCCTCTGAAGGGGTGCAAATAGGCAGGAGAGCTGCTACCCTGGCAGCCTGACACCTAAAGTGTCAGGCTTTCTCACACAACTTTCACTGCCCACAAGGGTAAGGTTTCTCTACTGGGGTCTGTAAGCCCCTGAAACCAAAGGCGAGACTGTGGAAGTGCTTTTTGGGAGAAGCTGAGTCAGCTGGCTGGGCAGATTCTCCAGCAGCCTGTGTTCTGAGCTGCCGTTGCCCACTGCATCAGGCGAAGGGCAGCAGAGGAGGGACAGAGGGATGGAGTCACTGTCACCTCATAAAGGCTGGAATGAGCAGTCTCACTTGCTTGTCAACTTGGGGGCACAAGTGAGCCTTCAGCAAGCACCCTGGGAAGCCCGTCCTGGGGACACCCTGTGGCTAGGACAGCACCATCTGCACCTAAGCAAACTGGCCATCTGGCTGCAGCAGCTTCCCGGAGCCTTGGTGTCCAGCTCTCCTGAGCAGCCTGACCCTCTGCCGTCACCCAGGAGAGCCATTGGTCATTGAAGCCCCGGGCCTGGAAGTCATCTTCCCGCATTATCTGGGTGCTGTGGCCGTTATCTGATGTTGAATCTTTGTGGCAGAAAACAGCCGCAGTCTAGAGACACAGCACTGCCCACAAGGAAGGGCTCCTGGCCACCCACAATATCTGTCCAGGAGAGCAAAAGGCCTGGGCCAGCTGGCTGTTGACTGAAGGGCCTGGGTTCTATCTCTCAATGGGCCAGTGACCCTGGGCAGCTGTTTCCTGCAGCTCCAATTGAGTTTCTGATGAGCTTTGCAGAAGTGTTCATTTCCTTAGGGTGGAAAAGACTCAGTGTTTGAGATTCTGGAAAAATAATGATTTTCTCTGAAGGACAGCCTACTGCTTTGCTTTTCCTACTCATTATCTTCAGAGGCAAAAACCAGTAAGGTAGGATGTTTCCACATTCCATGTCCTCCACCCACACCCTTGTTCTGCTCATGGAGAAGCCAGATCAGCACAGCACAAGGACCTCAGCAGCAAATGCCATCACTGGACACCTGCCTCCCAAAATTTGTGATAGGCTCCCACAAGTTACTCACTGCCTTGTGGATCACTTTTCTGGAAATTGGCAGCTCTGTGAGTATTTTATGGCCCATTTTTCCTCTAGAATCAGTACCTGTCTGGCTGGATTACATTTTTCTGCATTATTGCAAAGGTTATTTCCATTATTTATTACTATCTAACATTCACTGTGGGAGGACATGGCAATCCACTCCTGAGGCAATCCCGAAACAATCAGCCATCAAAAGCCTTATTATAAGGGTTGCTATGAGTTGGGCATGACTCGATGGCACCCAACAACACCAATAACAACATTCACTGTACAATGACAAGGTCCTGAGATCTGTACTTGGGAAAGAGGCAGACTCAGTCCAGCATTCTGAATGAGAACAGCATGATGCTCACATGGCATACATGTATGAAAATGCTCTAATAAAACCCATTATTTGCCGTGCTAATTAAAACGAAAAAGAAAAGAAAGGCAATCCAATAAACCACAGGAGCAGAATAGCTCTCAGAGGGGATGCTCACACTGGCCAACCTCAGCCTGCACGCTTCCTTCCTACATGTATTTAGTTTCAGCTGTATTCTTATGAGCTCCTCTCCCCCCCTTTTTAGTAACTTCTATTTTAGGCAATTAAAAAAATGTCTGTTGCTAGTTAGGTATGAATGGCAAAGAGACGAGTTACAAAGCCAAATGAACAAATTACAATCCAACTCAAATGGCATGTGCACAGGGTAGTCAGCCTCTTGCTGGTTCTGATGCTCCTCCCAGGGGAGGGACTTCCTAGGGAGGTGTTTGAGCAGCCCTGCTGTCAAGGTCAGCCCTCTGAGGATCTCCATGCATAGAGAACTGGACTGTGACAGTGTAATCGGCAGTGGCAGGACAGGCGATCTGCAGTTATTGTTCCCTTCTGAGTGAATAGGAACCTTGGCCAGCCAGCCACACCCCACCAGTGCCCCTCTCTGCTCTTTCTGTCCAGAGCCTGTCAGCTGCCTGCTCTGCTTAGGTGTCTAGAGTATAGGTTGTTACGGGATAATGGTGATCAAAAATCATAAGATGTTCCATTATTAGATCAGAATTAGAAGCAGAATGAGAGATTCAGACAAATGTTATTCTGTCTTTTCTCAGATTTGAAGAGGGGTAAATGGCTGGACATTTCCATATTGACTTTCCCTGTATTGCTCATTCTTCTTAAGAATGTGAGTGTGTGCCTATGTGTGTATACAGATACTCTTTGATTTGCCATGGGGTTATATCTCAATAAGAGCAGCATAAGTTGAAAATAAGGTAAGTAGAAAACCCATTTAATACAACTAACCTACCCAACCTCACTGTGAAGTGCTGGCTGTGTCCTCTTGTGACTGTGTCTGATTAGGAGTCTCTGTTGCTTGTCCAGCACCATGAGAGAGGACTGTATCACCATTCACTGGCATGGTAGAAGATCTGAATTCAAAGTTTGAGGTGTTATTTCCTACTGGGTGCATGCTACTTTCCTACCACTATAAATTACAAAATCTTAAATCAAACCATTGTAAGTCAGGGACTATCTGTGCATGTGCATGCGTGTGTACACAACTTATATGTTGTTAGCACTCAGAAAGTGCTATCCAGGTGAAGTCTCACCATCCATCCAGGTGAAGTCTCACCAAGTGCATATATCCATGTAACCCGCGATTGCAGTGAGAACTGAGCCTTATCACCACTCACAGCCTCCACAGGCTCCTGCTATCACTTTCCCCATAGGGACCAAGGTCCTGTCCTACAACTAGCCAGATTGTCCTCTCATGCTTTGGAATGTCCCACCAACAGATCCTGGGCACCTATGCAACTGTGCCTGCTCACACTCTGTGAGATTCATCCCTATTGTGTGAAGCAATTGGCCCTTTATCCTCTAATGTTGTATTGCAAGAATATACTGCAGTTTATTATCCCTTCACCTGTGCAAAAGCATCAGGATGTCTTCTAGTTTGGAGCTTTTATGTAGAGGGCTGCTATGGAACTCTGGCTTATTTTTAATGAACATATAGACTTATTTCTGTTGCTTATTTAGCTAGGAGTTGAATTGCTGATAATAGGATATGTGTGGATTCTGTTTTCAAAATAATTCCTATAACCAAAGCACAGAGTACACAGAATTCTATAAAATGACATGTAAGGAGAACTGACTTGGGTATTTCCCTACCTCCTGAGGCTTTTTCCCAAAGACAACATTTTGAACTTTGTTAATGATCTACGTGGCATTTATTTTTTAAGATATTATAATTTCATTTTTATTTTTCGGTTTATTAATTTGTCAACTGTTGGCCACTGACCAACTATTACAGTGTATAAAAAGTTAGCTTCCTTACAAACCACTTCTGCTCCCCCCTCCCCTCATTGGCCCTTTTCCCTCCCCCAATTCTCCTGAAGGGTCACCCCAGCATTTTGTTTACCCATTATTTCAAACATGTCCATTCTATTCACTGCTAGGCCAGGGGAACAGCTATTACTTGCTCCTTTCTTCTGGCTTCAATTATTATAGTTTTTTGCCAGTTTCATGGACTTAACTCTCTTTATCACACACACATCAGAACCCTCTCAGTGCAATTTTTGATGATATGACCAAATATATTAGTAATCTATTGATACCTTCTAATTTCCTAGAGACTGGACTCCCGGGGCTTCTCATCCTTCTTCATCAACTGAGACCGGTTGCTCTTTCACACAGCCCTTTAACCTCAACTTGGAAATTCCTTGTGCCTCCCTTTTATGATGTAGTTCTTATTTCCTTGACCCTGGGCATCATTTGAGGAAGACTTATCCCTGTGACAATGCTCCTGAAACTCTCTGGAAATCAGTGCATGCATAGTATGTGCCTGAGTCTGCATGTGTGTAAATGATGGCATTCTACCCCACCCTGGATTGACAGTTTGGCTAGGTATAGAATTCTACATGGGAGATGATTTTTCCTTAGATTTCAGACACACTTGCCCCATATTCTTCTCACTTCCCATACTCTCAACAGTTCTAGCATCATCCATATATTCTGTTCACTGCGGTGACTTGTTCTTTTTCTCTAGGCGGCTTCATTCTAAAATGTCAAAAAAGACGTGTTGTTAATCCTCTAAGTTAGTCCTCTACCTGTCTCCTTTCTTAATACGCTTGTTCACCTCTAAGCCTTCTATGGGATTTTATTTTGAGTGTTTTATTATTTAATTTCCAAGGATTCATTTTATTCCCTTGCTGTCATTTTTGCACAACTTTCTTGTACTTTGGAAAATTAATTCCATTTCTTATTGCTCTGAAAATGTTAACTGGATAGATTTTTTTTGAAAGGCAGTTTCTACTTCATGCTTTGTCTATATCCAAGTTCCTCCCTGGGCCCTCCCCCATTTGTTTAGAACTCATTTTTTTTTTTTTTTTCAGGTTAGAGTCTTTCTCAAATGTCAGGCAATCACTGGCTGTTATTTAACATTTAAGAACATCAAAAGCCATGCTCTGCACGTGTATATAGCACTGAATGACTGGAGTAATTTCCCATAGTATTGATTAGGCAGGCTGCCTTTTTCCTTTGTCAGTTTCTGCATAATAGGATCTACTGGTCTTTCCTTTGGAGACTGTGATGGTCCTGACCCTGTTCTTCTAAAATTCCTGTGCTTATGATCTAACCCTCAGCTCCTCAGAATGTGACTATATTTGGAGGTAGGGCCTCTAAGAAGAAATTAGGTTTCAATGGGGTTATTGGGTGTGTCCTAATCTAATATGGCCAATGTCCTTATGAGAAGTACAGAGGAGGACACAGGCATACCCCAAGGAGGGCCACAGGAGGACACTGTGGGAAGGTGCCTCCTAAGCCAAGGAGGGTGCCTGGAACAGATAGGCATGATGCTACCCTAGGCTTTCCAGCCTACATAATGGGGAGTGAATACATTTCTGCTGTTTAAGCCACCCAGCCTGTAACGTAAGGATATTCAATTTCTCCAGGGGCAAACCTCCATTATCCTGCCTGAGGGTAAGAGCCTGCAGGGGTGAGGCACTCTGGGAACAAGAGGAGATGGCCCGGGGCCCCCCTGGCCCCAGTAGCTCTGTGATGGGCCTGCCCCTTCCTGCGTGGGCCTGGGGCCGTGAAGGCTGGAGGCATCCTGGCCATCAGGTTTCTTGGTAGTAGACACTTGTCTTCACCAGGGATGACAATGTGCAGGCTGCTAAGTGGTGAAGCCAGGACACAGAACTGGGACGCCTTACTCAGTCCCCAGAAGGAACAAAAAGACCTGGCTTCCCATGGGTGGAGGTTGTCTTGGCTCTTGGCTGGTGTCTGGAGCTTCCTAGCCTGCGGCTCCGTGGGGCTGATGGAGAGGACCAGCTGATTCCCTCTGCCTTTTCCCCAGAGAGCCTCAGGCTCCACTGCCCTGCACTGTCCACTGTCACTGCTGCCTTTCTTGCATGCTATTCCCTGAGTGGCTTCACAGACTTCAACCTCTTACTGTCATTTTAATAAAGCTTTTAGGAAGGAGCTGCATGGGTCACCAGAAAGCTATCCTTTTTTTCTAAACCTCACTCCAGCTTGGGCTGGGACCACAGAGTAACCACAGGACAAAGACACAAGAGCAGGTAGCCTATGTGAAGGTGAGATGGACCAGGCCATTGAGAAGGGGGAAATTGAGGCACACCAGCAGGGGAACCAGGCAGAATGGACTAATGAGCCAGGAATAGCTGCCATGGTCCCACAGGAGATATCTGGAATGTATTCCGAGTTGATCCCTGAAGGCACAAAGCACCACGGCTGTTTATCCCCAATTCCCTCCCCTGTCACTGGGGGCTCATGGCTCCTGGAGGTCACTTCCCCATGTTCTCATCTCCTTGCCCGTGGCTGGGCACTCTGCTATGAACAGATGAAGCATCCCAGCAGTCCCAAGTCTATTGAGTAAGAACCAGGAGTGCCAAAGTGTGTGGACATGGCATTGGCATCATCTGCTCTGTGTCCAAAGACTCACTTTGTAATGTTTCCATCACTTCCCATATCCAAATCAGCTGACTGAGAAATTACATCATGTCATTTTGGATTACTAAAGACAGCACTAACTTCAGCTGGGTGTGGTGGCACACACCTGTAATCCCAGCACTCCTGAGGTTGAGGCAGGAGGATTGTGAGTTCAAGGACAGCCTGGGCTACATAGCAAGACCTGTCACAAAAATAAATAAATAAATAAAAACAAAACCAAAAACCAAAAAAAAAAAAAAACCCAAACAAACAAACAACAACAACAACAACAAAAACAAAAACAAGTGCTGGAGCCAGCCATCAGCTAGGTACGAGCATATATTGCAATGGCAAAGCTCTTCTGATGTCTATTCCCATGCACAGGTTACTGGTGGTGATGGCAGAGGTCAGAGCTAGAGACATGCAGGGAGACTGTGCAGTACAGGAACTTTGCCCAGGATCCTGGGTAAGGCAGCCTTGGATAAAGGTGAATCCTGGTAACTAAAAGCAAAATGTAAGAGGGTTCCAGGCAGGGAAATTAAACTGAGCAGCGCCTAGGGATCAGGTATCACTTTGATCTCACTCTTCATCTTATTTGAAGGCAGGAGCCTCAGGTTGTCAGTTCTTTCCCCTTCTTTGGATTCTGCCTGGCTTCTCCATCAATCACCAGTTTCCAGGATGCAACCTGAGGCCTGGGTCCCTGCCCAAGCCTCATTTTCCTCTGATGACCTCCCATGGGGAGAGGGGGCTGCTCTAATTACCTACTGCTGGGTAACAAATGACTCCAAGCTCAGTGATGTGAACCATAACCATCTGATGGCAGCCAGGATTTTTGGGTCAGGAATTCAGGTCAGAGCAGCTGAGTGATTTTTCTACTTCAGCACTAACTGGGGTCACTTGATATCAGCTGCTGGCTGGGCTTCTCTGGGGCATCCATGATGGCTGCGCTCACACATGCTGTCTCAGCCCCTCCAGCATGGCTGCCACTGGGAGTCGGACTTCCTGTGTGGCAGCTCAAGACTGTGAGTGAGAGACACCAGGTGGAAACACCACATACCACTGGGAGCACCTCCTCTTCTGTGTTCTGCTGGTTACAGACAAGTTACTGGGGACTAGGTTCAAGGGGAGAGGACAGGAGGGAGGCACACCAAGGAACCTGAGGCAGTGACAGCCACCATCCTCCAGGACCCCTTCACCTGCACTGCCCAGCTAAAGTCTTTGCCTACAAAGTCTTCCAAATTCATTACTTGTTAGTCTCCTAGTTTATGCAGCTGAGTAAATTTCTTTTGTTTTAAATACAAGTTAAGACAACTCCAAGCACCATAAATGTATGGATAGAAATGCTACAATTAATTATGCACAATTAATATGCATTAATAATTATAGTGCAAATAAGTAAAAAACCCCAGCCCCAATATGTGCTTTTTCTCATTTTATCATAAACATGGCTCATATGGGCTTGTTTATCATTCGTTGTCACTCCAGGAGCAAGGTCACCCCCTGCAACTTCAGGACATTTAGATGCACTCTTGGTGGGTCAAGATTCTACTAATTAGCACACAGTTTCTTGGCCCATCACCTTCTTGACTTAGAAAGACATTTGTGACATTTTATGAAGCCTGTGGTCACAGTCCCAAGATATATGTGGCATCACACCTTATATTTAGTTAGCCTTTCTCCAGTGAAGCAAAACAGGCAAAGTCAAATGTACTGGTCTTTTAAATAAATACATATGTATATGTTGTTGTTAGGTGCTGTCAAGTCGGGTCCTTCTTGTAGCAACCCTATATACCACAGATGGAAACACTTCCCGGCACTGTGCCATGCCTGACACTGTCATCAATGCTTTTCTGCTATTCATAGGGTTTTCAATGGCAGATTGTTTAGGGAGTAGATTGCTAGGTCCTTCTCCCAATCCTGCAGCACCTTGTGTTTCCAGGTAGTCTCTCATCTAAGGACTAACCAAGTCGACTGTGCTTAGCTTCTGAGGTCAGGCAGGACTGGATGCCAGGGTGCTATGGCTGCAGACATGTGTGTATATAAAGCGGCTAAAGTGATAAGGAAAGACTAATAAAGACAGATATGAGTAAGAATAAAAAATAACAAGAAATAAAGAATCACTGCATGTTAGAAAGGCAAACTCATATCGTTCACTGGTCTTCAGCTTTAAGAGGTACAAGATGTATTATAGTTTCCAGGAATACATTTGATTTCATATTATGAAACAGTCAATTTAAATGCAAACTGCACCCTGGCTGCAGCTGACAGCAGCATCCTAAGGCAGACCCTGATCCCCACTGGGAGGCCAAGTGAGCCTGAGTCCTGACTCTCTTGCTTCTGATAGAGAAGGGCTTTTTCCTCAGGTGGAGAATTTATTACAACCTACTGGGCTGAATCTTCTACAATTCAAATAAAGAAAGGATAGAAATGATGTTGGCCTAAACTGTTTGCTACTTTTGGCTTCATGGTACTATTCACGCATATAATGAGGCTGGTGATGAGCCTGCATGGAGCTGATGGGGTCCAAAGGGAGGTGGCCATTCTGGGGACACTTGTTAGCTACGGTCCTTTGAGGGCCTTAGATGGATAGTAAAAAATGGCCAGGAGAACCCAGGACACATTGTATAAGTCATTTATTTCTTGTGTAGCTGAGAAAGTTGCATCTTCCTGTTTATAAGTGTGAGGTATCCTGGAAGGAAGACATGGCATTATGCAGAGGGCTTGTTTTAATGACATGGGTTCTACAGCCACTGTAGGGTTTGGTCAGGCTGACAGGATATGGACCAAGACACAGAGGGTAGGAAAGATGCACAGGACCTTCTGTGATTAAGAAGAGAAATCTGTAGTGAATCCTAGTGAACAGATCCCACATTAAGACATGAAAAAATGCAGCTTTGGAAAATTACGCAGCTAGCATTTTCAGAAGTGAAAACCAAAAAACCAAGTTAGGGGTTGCACAACAGATGATTTACTAGGAGCAACTGATGAGAGAATTTGTATGCTTGGAAGATAGATGCGAAAGAATCAACTAAGTCAGCGCAGAAAGTATAGAAATAGAAAACATTAAAAAGACATAACACATGGGAAGAGGCAATCCAACATACTCCAACAGGAACTCCAGAAGGAGAGAAGGAGGTAGAGGCAGTATTCAAAGTGGTAACAGCTGTGGACTGTCCAAACTGAAGATGTGTGAGTCTTCAGAAGGAAGTAGTTCGCAGAGTGCTGAACAGAGTAAAAGCGAATACACGTAAAGGCACGGGACGGTCGACTGGCAGAGCATAACCTCCTTTTAGTTTTGGCGACTCATCAACACCCCCAGACCCAGCTACCATCCACAGGTGGTGACCTCTGGGTTCCTAACTCCAGCCTGTACTCACATAAACAGCTGGGCATTTTATTTGTCTATTTCAATCATAACCTCAGTCCTGTGCTCCCAGCCATACTTGCCACTCTCTCTTCTGTCCCCCACTGACCCTAAAGCCAGTCTTTCTCACTGCTCTTTCTCCCAGTGATCTCTCAGGGCAGCAGATTTTGCTAATAGCCCTAAACGCACACGTCCCTTTGTTTCTCTGACACCATCTTGGACGAAACCAGTCTCCTGTCCCCTGCCTTGCCCTGGTACCTGGAGAAAGGAAGAGAACACACTGTAAAATGCACATCACGTGATCTCCTCTCTTCCACACTCTCCTGCTGTCTGGCTTCATCTGCCTCTCTGCCCTTGTTCTCTATCCTCAAGCCTCCCTGGGCACCTGCAGGGCCCCTGTAGACTTCCTCAGTAGGATAGCTCCCAGTCTTAGCATGGGTACTGAGTCCTGGGGAGGCTCTGTGCTCCTGCTTCTTGTCACACTCCTCTGTACCATGATTCACAGAACTTGCCAAATGAATGCTCAGTTCCCCTGAGACTGTGAGCTCCAACGGGGCAGAGGCTCCCTTCCTGCTCACCTTATCCTCACCACAGCACCTTGCTCATGGATAACAGCAAAAAATCTTCCTTTCATGAATGACAGATTTTCACAGGCTACTATTTTGGATCCATGTCCAAAACCCTTGATTCAATTGGTGACTTTTCTAACCTGAATTTCGCTAGCCATGAACATCATAAAGCAGATGTGGAAACTGAGTCTGGCTCCAATGGCTCAGCCCCCACGTCACCGCAGTCAGCTAGGATGCTCATTTCCAATGTTCAGCTCCTCTTCCTATGATGGTCTGCTTAGCAAAGGTGTCGGGTGTGAACTTCCTCCAGTCATTTTGCATCTGCAGCTGGCAAATAGGCATTGGAGGGTAGTGCCTGCCCCTCCTGGCCCAGTTGCTCACATCTCTGGAGCCTCACTGCTTTCTGATGGTGGCAGCACCTGCCAGCCAGGCACATGCCCCACCCACTTCCATTCTCTCAGTGCCCCATG
This sequence comes from Pedetes capensis, assembly GCA_007922755.1. Lineage (NCBI taxonomy): Eukaryota > Metazoa > Chordata > Mammalia > Rodentia > Pedetidae > Pedetes > Pedetes capensis. The sequence goes on along the minus strand of VMDO01000344.1, from coordinate 260,032 downwards.
CTTGTCCTGTTTTCCCTGTAGCCAGAGTTCCTGTCCTGAACTAACATCAAATGTGTGATGACACAGTGGTAAAGAGGGAGTCAGGTGCCAGAATTTATTTCACAGTCAAGTGAAATGAAACCAACGTGGTCCCACTGACACCCCTGGGAAGGTGCCATGTGCTCTGTGCCTGCAGATTCCTGGTGATGCCGGACTCACCGCAAGGAAAACAGCAGCAAATCACAGGCCTCCACAAACTTCCTCTCTTAATAGGATGTATCTGCTTCACAAGAGGGGCTTCTATGAAGTTGCTCTTGTTTCTTTACCCCCCAGAGGCATGCCCATGAGCCAGGCTGCTCTGATCTAAATGTCTGTGTCCCTCCCAAATTGATGTGCTGAAGCCTACCTAATGTCCAGGGGATGGAGTTAGGAGGTGAGGCCTGTGCGGGTAACTGGGTTTTATGGGGTCCTGTGGGTGGAGCCCCTATGCTGGGATTGGTGCTCTTATGGGACTGGAAATGACAGGAGCATTCACTCTCCTCCATTGAGGACACAGGGAGAAGGTGGCTGGCTATAACCTGGAAGAGAGACTGGCTGGAATCCGACTATGCTGGCATGATGACCTGGGCCTTCCAGCCTCTGGATCTGTGAGAAATGGATGTTCATTGCTTCTTTTGTAGGACAGCCCCATCTGACCAGCACACAAACTATTCAGTCTGTCCTCCACTGCCCATGGGCCTCATTGCATGCACCCAAGTGCCAGTATATGGTACCCATTTCCTGAGGTTTTCACACTAAGGGAAAAAGGGACCTTGCCCTTGGATCCAGGTCCCGGCATGACTGGCCATCTTAAACAGGATTATTTTCTAAAATGTGTCAAACTGTTGTCTGCTCCCTCCCAGTTCCTTGACAGCAGCCATTAAGGGACATTCACATCCTTCAGCGCTTTATTGATAAAGGCTTGTTCTTCCTCACAGATGCCTGTGGGTCACGTCCCTGTGCCGTACTGTGGGACATACATCATCACTCTTTCCGAAGAGGGTGTCCAGCTCACAGAGGATGTTCCTGTTACACAGCTTTGCTGGGGCCCTTGGGAGGAACCATGCCTTTGAGGTATGATTTGGTGCCATGTGTATACCAAACAGGTTCTCCCCAATTCTGCCATGTGCTGCATCCTACTCAGCGAACAGACAGGCAGCCACCACCATTTGCTCTGCCTGTGTGTGCTCACTCCACGGCTGTTTGGTCCCCTGGGTTCCCTGATTGGGAACAGAAAGCAAGATCAGAAGTCTGCCTACACTGACTTCTTTATTAGCCCTTCTAATGAAGTGCTGATTGTCAAGTCCATGCTAACAAGGAGCTGTTTGCCTGAAATGAATTAAAAAACCAAGACAGGGAATTTCTTTTTACTGGACTCAAAAGAATATGATTCATAGGAATAAGGTGTTTGTTTTGCAATGGATTGAATATGAAATGCCCCCCAAAGGCTCACATGGGAAAGCTTGGTGCCCAGCCGGTGGCACTATTTAGGGTGGTTCTGGAAACTTTAGGAGGTGGGACCTGGCTAGAGAAAGTAGGTCACTGGGGGCAGGTCCTGGGGGATGTATTTTCCCTAGTCCTATCCAATAAGCTCTCTGCTTCTTGGTCTGCCATGACAGGAAAACCTTTTCCCTGCCATGTTCTCCCACAGCCATGACATCCCCTCTGATGTGGAGTAAGCTTCTTGAGGCAGGGCACACTGCTACTCCCTCTGTCCAGGTAGATAGAAGTAGTTCTGTGGGTTGAGAGTACACACCAGGATCTCCAGATAAACCATGAGCTTGGCTTCCACCAGGTAGGAAGCACCTCAGTTCCATGAGCCATTGCTGGAGCTGGTCAGCAGTTCTGCATGTTTTGGAACCAGGGTCTGTTGAAATGCTATCCCAAGAGAATTTGCTGAGCCTTGCATTTCCAGCCTTGTAAAAACAAGATAAACTAAATGGTGGCCTTATGTCCTAGTGGCGTGAGATTCTCTCTGACCCACGTTTGCCACTCTCAGCCCACGGGTGGACCTGCTGCTTGTGGGTTGGAGGGGCAGCAGATCACCTGCTACTTTGTGGGTTGAGTCGCCTGGAGGGCTGACAGTTGAGAGCACCCCTCACAAACTAGGGAGGCCTCTCCTTGTCACTTCCTCCCCTCTCTGCTCCATCTTTCCTTCTACTTGCTCAGACCCTTGGCTGGTATTCCTTGCTGAGCTGTTTCAGTGGGGGCTGTAGACACAGGAACAGATGGTATGGATTCAGCCATAGGCATCCTAGTCGGACGCGTGGGCCTTTCGCTAAGAGCTGAGAGCAGCACCCCATGGTCTGGGTAAACGGCTGCCATTCCTACTCAGATGATTGACGTCCAACAGGGTGCAGATGCTTTCAGGCGAAATAATTACAATTCAAGTAATTAACAAGGGCATTTTGCCTGGAAATGCAGCAAATTCTCTAAAGACAGTTTGTTTTGTGTCCCAATCCCAACAGGAGGCTCAATTCACCCATGTGGCTATCGTTTAGTCCTTGGTTACTTTAATTTCCCTAATGTCTTCTTTCCAAAGTGATTCCCAAGCATTGCAAGAGCAACGTGGCCCTCATTCAAGAGCACTTTTCCAAAATGATGGACTTCTAATCCACTGTCTAACAGTAGTGTGGCTTTCAACAAGTTTCTTTCTGCCTCTGTGCTTTGCTTTCCTCATCTGTCAAGTGAAGATTATGAGTCACTCTCAGGAGACTTTAGAGTATTAATGGGGCTGGGTTTTAGCTCAGTTGGGAGAGTG
>VMDO01000344.1:0-257153 GCA_007922755.1 Pedetes capensis | reverse complement strand
GACTCAACGGTACCTAATCACATCAATAGTGTTAACCTGAGGGAGTGTTCTGGACAGTGGTCAGGATAGAGTGGCGAGTATTCTAGTGACCTATTACTTGTAGATAAGTACACCAGAAGCTTAATACAACATCCACTGGATGTTCCTGGGTCCTGGGTTCAGGCCCGTAGGCAGGACCAGAGGGGGGATTTCTCAGTGGTGTTCACTGGCAGGATAGGCAGATTTGGAGGCACAATTTGGCTTCTCTCAGATTCCTGGGGACTGGGCTGAGATGACTCATAGACCAAGATTATCACCTGGAGACCTATGAGTGGCCTCTCCATCTGACCTGGGCTTCCTCACAGCATAGAGGTCTCTGAGTGAGAGATTCCCTACACAGCACTTTGGGAGCCCAAGAGTGAGCAGGCAGAGGTTGCAGGCCCTTGATGAGCCTGATCTGAACGTCACACAGACCCTTTGTTCCTGCAGACTGTTGGTGACAAGCCAGGTACTAAGTGACTCCAGAGTCCAGAAGAGGAGAACTTAACTCCACCCCTCTAGAAGGGCATGTGCTGCACTGCAGAAGAGCGAGTACAGTGGAAATGTCATCACGGGCATCTTTGAAAGGTGTAATTTGCTGCAGGGAGCAAAATATTTTAACTGTCATTTTATTTTGCCTCTGTTTTATCATCCATGTGCCCTTAGAGTTGAGAAATAACAATGGGCTTCATTGAGGGATGAGCACATGGAGGTTTGGCAGAGTAGAAATTTGTTCATAATCATGCACCTAAAGGAAAGTGTGTTCAGAACAGGAAGTGTCCTGAATCTGGAACCATCCATTGATTTCTCTCCTAAATTCTCTGTGAGCATTTGGATGTAGCTAGTGTACATCATTCTCTTTTCTTCTTTGACATAGAAAATCTAACCTTGTATTTTAAATTATATGAAGTTGCAAGGATTAATCACCACTAGGAATGAATATATATCTATATCGCTATCCATCTATCTGGGCTGGGATTTAGGTTAGTTGGTAGAGCACTGCTCTGCGGTCTCTGAGGTCCTGGGTTCGATTCCCACCGCTGCAAAAAAAGGGAGAAGGACATGGCAATCCACTCCCGAGGCAATCCTGAAACAATCAGCCATTGAAAACCCTATGAGGGTCACTAAGAGTCAGATATGACTTGAGGGCACCTAACAACAACAACTATCTATTTATCTGTCATCTTCTATAATTTGTAGCACTGGGGACTGTGTTTGATGACATACCTGTTTGTCTATTGAGAAATCCAGGGAGGAGTTATGGGACAAGAGGGAGACCTCAGCATCACATAATTGGGTTGAAAACCATATTTTAAACATTATGCAAGGCTCTATCGCTTGTTGTTATTGAAATAGAGTCTCTGAGAAATTATGCTGTATATACTATTATGGTGGAAACATGACACTCTGCATTTGTCAAAAACCATGGAACTTACAGCATAGAGTGCATCTTAATGTACACAAATAAAAAATGAGTAGGAGGTCAGGGGATGCCACAGTGGAATGCATATTATAACAAGAGAATCTAAGCGAGGCATGGTGGCGCATGCCTGTAATCCCAGTGACTCCGGAGGCAGAGGCAGGAGGATCGCAAATCCAAGACCAGAGGCAGTCTGCATAATTTAGGGAGACCCTGTCTCAAAAAGTAAAAAAAAAAAAAAAAAAAAAAAAAAAAAATGCTCTGGGGGTGCAGCTCCGTGGTACAGCACTCACAAAGCATGCAAGTGGGAGGCCCTGGGTTCAACTCCCAGTACCAATAAAAAGAGAGAGAGAGAATCTAACTGTGCTACAGATGATTTATGAAACAACCTCACTGAAGGGGGTGAGGTACACAGATGTTGGCCCAAGTAGCTGTGGAAATGAGAGCACACTGTGGACTAATGGCCAAAGGAAATGCACATGAGCTCCGCCCTCGAATTGATCAAGTTTCTTCCCACAAAGATATGGGTCCTAAATTCTAGAGCTGTACATTAATACCAGAATAGAACAACTGAAAAAACAGACAGTGAATGGTTGGAGCCAGGTTTCATATTGTAGGGGTGGGAGGTTACAGGCAAGCAAGGGAAGAAGGCTATGTTGATGTTTGATAATGGGTAAGAGTTGGAGTCATCATGTTTAGCTTAATATAGATACAAACAGATAAATGTATACATGTAATCATACATATAGAAATATTTCTACAGATTTAAATGCATGAATACTCTACATATAGAACTAGTAAGGCAGGTGGGAATTCACATTTATTCTCTAGTTCTGCCATTGAGACAACCAAAAATCAATGACAACCTGGCATAAATGAGAACACCCAGTGTCCAGATCTTGGTTTCTAATATTGTTATCCAATAAAAGAAGCCAGGACTCGGTGGGGAAATAGCCGATGCTAGGACTTGAGAAAGAAAGGTAGAAGATGAATTTGGGAAAGCATCTTATAGAGCAAAAAAGTAAAGAAGTGCTTCCCAAACAAAAGGATGCCAAGTGGACACAAGGATCAATGTGAAGAGCTCACAGTAGCCAAAGGAACAAAATAAATAATATGACTTGGGATTATCAGTTTAAGAATAGAATAAATATCCAAGAGTCCATGTGACTACTTCTGAAGGTTTTCCTGATTTATTCCCTTACTGCCCCAAACTTCAATGATGGTAAATAGAAACAAACAAATAAATAAATAAGTGAACAAACAAAAACCATACCATGACTTCAGGGTGCAATTTGCCCTAGTCCATGTGTCATGATTTGAATGTAAAATGTCCCTCAAAGGTCATGTGTTTAAATGTGTGGTTCCCAGCTGGTAGTACTGTTCATGGAGGTTATAGAACTTTGAGAGATGTGTCCTAGTTTTGCAGAAGTGGGTCACTGGGGGAAAGGGCTTTGGGTTTTATTCAGATCCCCTGATTCTGGAAGGTTCTCTGCTCCTGATTTACCATGGCATAAGGTTCTCTGCCACAGGCCCCTCCATTCCTGCCCTGCCTTCTTGTCGCTATGGATGGAGATCCTTTAACTGTGCACCCCAATAAATCATCACTTTCATAAGTTTGTTTCTGTCAGGTTCTCTGCCACAATGATGCACAAGCTAACAGAAAATTGCTTCTGGGGCATGAGGTAGTTGCTGCACAGAAATCTGATGGTGTGGTTCTTAGGCTATTGGAACTTGTTTATTGGAGGCATTTGGAAGAGTTTGGAGATGTGGGCAAGAGAAGTCATTGAATACTATAAGCAAAGCTTGAGGAGGGTGGCAGTTCTGGTAAGTGTTCCAAAGATCACAATGCTGATAACAATGAGGACAAGAAAGATAGGGCTCACGGGGTTTCAAAGGAAAATGAGGACTCTATTGGGAATAGGACTAGAGGCCATTTGTGTTTTATTCTGGCAAAGAGCTTGACCACAGTCTGTCCTTATCCTAAAGATTTAAGTGAAGCTGATTTTTAAAACAATGGACTGATTAAATTGGCAGAGGAAATATCACAAGGGCCACATAATGTGGAGGTTGTACGGTGGTTGTTACTTGCTGCTTTTGGCTAGATTTATGATGAAAAAATGGCAGAACAGAAGGATTTGAAAAATACACAGTTTGAACAGGAAAAAGACCACCAGTTTAAAATATCTGTGACAGGGCCAACTCCAGCAAGGAGTCCATAATTTTTAAAGAGATAAGCACTAGTAAACAAAAGCTAAGTACTTGGTGCTAGGACAATAAAAATGCCTCTGGTGAATTGGAGGTTGGCCAGACCCCTCTCATCTAAGGCTCCTGATGTGAAGTGGTAAACCCACTTATAAGGCTTTCATTTAATAAGCAAGTCTTTTCAGAACACACTCCTGAAAAGGGTCCACCTAGAGAAGTGGTTTCTTGGCCTGGGCCAACAGAGGCCACTGCTGTGGCTGTCATCAAAAGGGGTGAAATTTCTGCTCAAACTAGTAGCAAACCTTGGTGTTGCGCATGTGGTACTGGTCTTACAGGCATGCAGAATGCAAGAGTTAAGGGGTCATGGAGGCTTCTGTCTAGGTTGCAGAAAATAGTATGCAAGGCCAGGCAATGAGTACCAGGGTCACATGTCCTATGGAGAGGCCCTAAAGGGTTGGTGCATGAAGTTTGAGGGTGGAGCCTGAGCAGCAATAGAAGCTGCAGGATGTTGGAGATGCCAGCACCATGAAATGTCTGCTGAGGGAAGCTGCTGGCAACAAGTGGAGCCAGCCGAAGAGGGTCACATGTGCTACGAATGGCAGGATCATGAGCCACCCAAGCCTGTGCAAGTCCAGATGATGCCAGATGCTAGATGGTATCATGTGTGCTGGCTATAGACCAATAAGGTTCGTTTGTCCCATGGTCAAACAAACATATTGACCTTGCTTTGAACTGATCTCTCCTTTCCATGTTCCCATTCCTCCCCTTTGGAATGGGAAGGCTTACTCTACACCGTTGTAGGTTGGAAGTATGTAACCTATTTTTTGTTTTGCAGGGTCCCACAGCTAGGTTTGCCTTGAGTCTCAGTGGAGACTTTGGACTTGGAGACTTTGGCTGTTGAACATGGTTGAGATTGTTAGGACTTTGAGGACTCTTGGACTGAATGTATTTTTGCATTGTGAGATGGCCATGACCTTTTGACACCAAGGACAGAGTGTTATGGTTTGAATCTAGAATGTCCCCCAAAGGTCATGTTTTAAAATATTTGGTCCTCAGTGGTTCTGTTTTTGGAGACTATGGGACTTTGGGAGGTGGGTTCTAGCTTTGCAGAAGTGGACCACGTGGGTGGTCTTTGGGGCTTTACCCAGATCCCCAGGGTTCCAGTCACCTCTGACGGGAGATTCTCTCCACAGGCCCTGACATGCCTGTCCTGCTACCACAACTTCCTGCCCTTATGGACTGAGGTCTTCTAACTGTGAGCTCCAATAACTCATTCCTCCCATAAGTTTACTTCTGTTGGGTCCTCTGCCACAATGACACATGAGTTGGCTAACATACCAAGCCAGGCTGACATCTCAACTCATTTCTCCACCTGCCTGTAGCCTGAGTGGGGATGGTGTCCCTGTCACTTTGGTTAGGGTACTGCAGGGCAGGCATAGCAAACTACCTCTGCTGCATGGAGTTTCTGATACCCTTTAGAAGCCATGGGCTCTGCACTCAGTATGACTGTAGAGATCATGCCTTGGTCTTGCTGTCACTGCAGCTGACAGACTCTTGCCACTCCTGTCCCTTGGGAAGCTCAGTAGCAGTCAAGCTGCTGGGCTCAGGTGCCTGGCTCAGACCTTGGCTGGAGTGTGTGTGCCCTTTGCTGGCTATCTTACAGCCCTGTCCTTGGCCTGATCACACTCTCCTTGGCCACCTCTCCCCTGATGGAAGGGCATATCTCCTGTCCCCACACTTCAGGCAGCACTGCCATGTGCCGATCAAGTGCAGGGCCTCTGTGGTCCCACTGTAAGGATGGCACCTCCGCGGCTCCACTTCCTGGCCCACACTCATCACCCTCCACTGATGGCAGCTGCTCCCACCTCCCTGGAGGGGGGCAGGGCCACCCCCACTCAGGCGGCAGCATCTTCACACAGGTCCCCACAGCCCTTGCTTCTTACACTCCTGGGGGTCCCTGCGTGCCCACTCTGAACTTGGAAGTCGCTGAGAGTCACTGACAGCCTTGCACATCCGAGCCCTGGCCTCTGGTTTCCGTTTCCTGCCATTCATCTTGACAACTGCTGGTCCTTTTGTCTGTTGGTTGGCTTGTTTGTTTTCAGTAGCAACACATCCCTGGCTACTCATCTGGAAGAAATGCTTGGAAATTCTATTTTTACCTTCTGCCATATTGTTCTTCTCAATGTATTTGCACTCTCGTCAGTTGCCATCCCTCATCTGAAAAATTGAACTTGGCACCTGCAGCAGACAGAGGTGGGCCCATGGCGATGATGTATCTCCTGCCTCGAGGGCTGGGCAGTGGGTCTGCCTCCTCCCCAGTTGCCCTCATGAGGGCACCCCAGGGGGACCTCCTCCTGTGCTGGGCTTCTCTTTGGCTCCTTCTCCCTCCTGCACTTCCCCAGGTGGGAGGTGGGGGGCACCAATACGACGTCATCTTGGCAATGCAGGGCCTTTGCAAAGACTTGGCAATGCGCCCCCACTTCTGTGTCAGAGGAGAGCAGGCTGGGTGTTTCCTTCCAGAGCCTGGGAAGTCCCCTGCCTTTGACACTTGCTGCTCACCGTGGTGGCTGTGCTCTGTGTGGTGTATTCAGCCTTCTAGAGCTCAGACCTATACATATTTCCCTTGGTTGTCTCCCCTGTCTACCTGCCTCCATCTATTACTGGGCTCATGCTGTCCCTGCTGCATGTTGGTTCTTCTGTCCTCATTAGCCTTGCATTGTGGAGGTGCCTGGTTTTGGGACTTGCTGGCTGAAGGTTGGCTGCTTTTCCTCTGCAGGTGCCAGGGGAGGCACGTCTGCTTTGCTCAGGTGACTCACTCCCCTCTGCCTTTCCCATGTACATGAGCTCTGGCAATGGTGTGTCTCAGTAGGGCTCCCTCAGACACCTTGGACAGGTGGTGCTGGTGCTGGTGCTGGTGCTGCTGGCGTGGCTTCTGTTTAGCTATCTGACAGGGGCTTTGCTGTTTTTGAGGTGTTTCCATGACCATCCTGGATTGCATCCAAGGAGCCCTGACCACAGGGAGGCAAGACACAGTGAGGGATGGGGGTCCACTTTCTGGCCCACACTGATCACCTTCCACTGATGGCAGCTTCTCCCACCTCCCTGGAGAGGGGAAGGGCCACCCCCACCCAGGCGGCAGCATCTTAGCACAGGTCCCCACAGCCCTTGCTTCTTACACTCCCGGGGGTCCCTGCGTGCCCACTCTGAACTTGGAAGTCTCTGAGAGTCACTGACAGCCTTGCACATGCGAGTGGGAACCAGGTGGTCTCCACCACTCAACCCAGGGAATGGACAGCTGCAGCCTGCTACTCCTCCACTCCCTGTTCCTGTACCAGGGGTGGCCAGGGACAGCCATGCACCCTCTGCTGTTGGAACTTTGCACGGTGCTGTTGCAGAGCCCCCGTTCTGTCTTGCAGGCTTATCTTGCTTCTGAGGCATGTGTTCCTTCCTTTCTCCACTGAAATTTAGGGCTTTGATGCCTTGGGGTGTCATCACGTGGGAAGGTGCTCCCCTGTGGCAGAAGTCTGGGGGCCCTCATGATGCTGGACTGTTCTCCGTTAGTGAGAGGCCTCATCAATAGTATCCCATGGCCAGGTGGGACCTCTGAAGTCAGACCTCTCTGAACCAGAGGGGTTCCTTTGCGAGCTCGTTTCTGCATCTCTACAGCATTATTGCTTTCCATGGCGAAGAGTTGTTAGAAGGAGGGGAGGGGACAGATGAAAATGTTACTCTAGATGGAAGGAATTTCAAATTACTATGAGACACAACCCACAGCGTGTTTGGCCTGTTGCTCTTCACTGACTTGTCTGTTCCCTGTACACTTGGCTTCTATGCTGTGTGTACTGGGTCCTACAAGAACTGGACCCATATTCCTCTTCAAGCCAATGCCCCTCCCCAGCTGCAAAGGGTGATGGGCTGCTGACAGTCACAGCGGGGCTCTCACAGGACATTGCCTCAGGAACTTTTTAAAAATGTTTCAGTGCTGAAGAGTGAGCTCAGGGCCTTGGGCATGCCAGGCAAGTGCTCTGTCACTGAGCTACACCTCCAGCCTGATGCTCCAGGAACTTCTTGCCTGACAATTCTACAGGGGAAAGTCTGAGCAATGACTCTTGGTGAGAGAGTCAAATTCCCAAGAGAGACTGATCTCTTGGCAGGAAGAAAGCATGCTCAATCCTCAACTGTAACTTATGATTTCCACTTGTGCCCCAGGACACATGTAAGTGCATTTATATAATCTGTGTAGGTTTCTTCCTGTGAACACTAGATAAAAATCATTTCAAAATATGAAGATGAAAAAGAGTTAACTTTCTCCCACAGACCTGAAAGTATCTAATCTGTATTGCAGCATTATATACGAAAAACATGAGAGGAAGTTCCTCCAGACTATGTTTGATTGGAATATTGTTGGCAGGGCCCTGACACCCAGAAAGTGGTGAACATGCAGTGAAGAGAGGGTTGCTTTTCAGTGTTAGGGTTTTGAGCCCAGGGCCTTGGATATCCTACCCAAGCGCTCCACCACTGAGCATCACCCACAACTGCTTTTTAATTTTGAGTCAGGGTCTCACCAAGTTGCACAGGCTGCCTCTGGCCTTGAATGTGATCCTCCTGCTCAGCATCCCATGTAGCTGGGATTATAGGTATACCCACTGTGCCCAGCAGTACAGTCATCTATAAGTGGGTTATTTCATGGATGTTGAAAATAGTAATGTTTGTTGTGGTTGTTAGGTGTTGTCAATTCAGGTCCAACTCATAGTGACCCTATGTACAACAGATGAAATACTTCCTGACACTGTGCCATGCGCACCGCTATCAGTGCTTCTCTGCTATTCATAAGGTGTTCAACAGCTGATTGTTTTGGGGAGTGGCTTGCCAGGTCCTTCTCCAAGACTGCAGCACCTGGTAGTCCTAGATAGTCTCCCATTCAAGTACTAAGTAGTCCCAGATTGTCTCCCATCCAAGCACTAGCCAGGCCAGGCCCTGTTTAGCTTCTGAGATCTTATGGGATTGGATGCTATAGTGGTGTGGTTGCAGCCAAAAACAAAAAGCAAAAACAAAATCACATACACAAAACACAATAACAAAAAGTTATAGGAGTTGCTATAACTTGGATGTGAAATGTCCACCAAAGACCCATGTATTAAAGGCTTGATAGCCAGCTTGTGGCACTGTTGGGAGGTGGTGGAAACTGTAAGAGGTGGGGTCTGGTGGAAGGAAGTTAGGTCATTAGGGCATGCTCTTGAAAGGGCTGTTAGGAGCCCAGCCTCTTCCTCTTCCTCTTTTTCCACTTGGCCCTGAGGTAAATGGGCCTCCGCCTTGCCCTCCTGCCATGATGTACTGTGCCACTGCAGGCCCAAAGCAACAGAGCCAATCAGTCATGGACTTAAACCTCTGAAATTACAGGCCCAAATAAACTTTTTCTCTTTATAAGTTCATTATCTCAGGTATTTGCTACATTATGGAAATCTTCCTAACACATGTTAATAATGTGGGGTCAAGAGTATTGGGAAGCAAGATGGTGGCCATCATGAAGGTGATGGAGAAACTCCAAACACTGAGTGGTTAGTGGTTTCCTGGTGACTGAGCTGGTAAGAAGCAGAGCAGGAGTTCAAACTCAGATGACAAGCTGAGGTGGTGCCAGAGAACTGAGCAATCTGTTGACAGTTCCTGCTGGAGTGGATTGGGATCCTGACTTTCCACCACCTCCTGCTGCCTCAGGCTGAAGAAGATGTTGATGTTACTTTTGAAGATCAAGACAAGATAAACAAGTTTACATGGATTATTATTCATGGAGCTAAAGGAAGAAACAGATGTAAAAAAGAAACAACTCCAGAATTCAGAGGATGATGGTGATGACAAAATGCCCGCAGATGGGGACCTATAATGCCACCTGATCAATTGGCAATGTTTTCACTAGCCATGCTCAAGAAGAAACACAAGAAATGTTAGAAGAAACAAAGGAAAATTTGCAAGAAGAAACTGACTCATTGGAATCCATTCAGCAGGTGTTAGCAGATTTGAAGGTTCAGTTATATGCAAAACTTGGCAGCAGCATAATCCTCGAAGCTGATGAAAGATAAACATTTTACAACACCTTTTAAAATTTAATAAAATAATTTAATTAAATATTTTAAAAATATTTTTCCAGCAGGAAAAACCATGCTCCATCTTTGTGTGTTCTTGAATCTCAAGATGATGCCTGGTGCTGGCCCAGTGTTAAAAGGTGGGAAGAGATCCCTGCTGGCTTTTGTCCCTGTGACTTGGAAGAGTTAGTGGTGTCAGGGGAAGGGGCAGTTGGAAGCCCATGTTTTCATCTGGGGCCTGTGGGAGCAGGAAAGGACTGAAGCTGCAGAGGCTACCTGGTGGGAGTGGCTCATTCAGCAGGTATCTGGGAGATGCCAGCAGAAGCTTCTGCTTTCTGTGAAGTCACTGTGAGGATCTGCACAGTCAGCTCACATCTGTTGTAAAGAAGCAGTTCCCAGTGTAAGTTTTCTCCCAACAACCCCAGAAGAGATTGCAGGAGTCCTTTGTATGGCAAGTGACACCTGTGATAGACATGTCCATTGGGAGAAAAGTGTGGGTGATTAACCTCATAGACAGAAAGCTAATGGCGGTAATATGAAGAGTGCCTACAAATGAATGAACTCAAAAAGCCACAGAAAAAATAGGATAAGGTATGAACTAATAATTTAAGGTCTGGGATTTAGCTCAGTTGGTAGAGCACTGCTCTGCAGTCTCTGAGGTCCCAAGTTCGATTCCCAGCACCACAAAAATGGGAGAAGGACATGGCAATCCACTCCCAAGGCAATCCTGAAACAATCAGCCATTGAAAACCCTATAAAGGTTGCTATGAGTCGGACACAACTTGACAGAACCTAACAACAACAATAATTTATACAAGAAGTAATAAAATAGTTTTAAAAAGCTAATATATGTACAGATGTTTAACATTGGAGTAAGGGGATACACAGGGAAAAGGAAAAGGTCTCTAACTTTGTAGGGCACTACCTAGAGAGGCAGTTCTCCCCGGGGCCTATCTAGGCCCCTTGGAGGACTGAGGCTTATTCTCCAGGCAATCACCTTTGCCCTACATCCGGGAACTCAGGGTCCTCGAGCTCCCCAAGATGGCACTGGCATCCAATCCCTTGCCTCAGACCCCTCGACACTGATTGGCTGTTTCCAAACCCCTGAACAGCTCCTGATTGGACCATTCGGGAACCACCCCTGATTGGCTACTTTTACAAAACCAAATTTGCATATCCCCCCTGATTGGCCAAAACCTGGATGGAGTGACTGCCTCTGATTGGTCCCCAGCTAGCCCCTGGAGAGTATATAAGGGCAGTACATGGAGCAGTCTGGGTCCATTCCATCCACTGGGACAGACAAGGAAACAATAAAGAGCTGCTGGAGAAGAGCACTTGGAGTCAGCGTCTTCACTAGGAAGAAAAAAGCAAGGAGCTGCTGTGGGCAGAAGCCCCTGAGCCTGCCTTTCTCAAGGCTTCTCAGAGCGGCCGTGGGCATAAGTCTCCTTTCCAGGGTGTGCAGCTCCTGGGTGCCCGGCTCCCCTTCACCTGAAGACGGGTCTTTGGCGGCTGGTTCCTGCTCAGGGCCGGAGCGGGTCCAGCAGCAGGGGGATGCCCCACATATCTTTATCCACCAAGTTGTTGAAAATAGAACACTGAGGCCAGGTGGAGAAAATAGGCATTCCACGTTTTTTCAGTGGGAATAAAAACTGGTACAGACATCTGGAGGGCAATTTACAGTATCCAACTAAATTTATGTGTGACAAATCTTTAATTCAGTGGAATTTCACTTGTGGATATAGTTGCAAAAGGGGAAATTGAAAACACATTATACGTCTATTTTTAGAGAAAAGATTGATTAGATTATTGCATACACGTACATCACAATGCTACAAAATTATCAAAATATCAGCATACTGCCTTTCGATTACACAAGTATTTATACTATGTGGAAAGCAAGCTTCAATGGATTTTGTTGCTCTTGCATTTGTAAATAAAAATTACACTCATGCACACAGTTGTAAGTGCTTGGGAAGAGGCGGTCCTCTGGGAGGGGAGTGTGGAGGAAGGCAGTGGCAAGGGAGCCTCTCTCTTAGTCCTTTCTCCCTTCTCCTCCCCTCCTCCTGTTGATTATGGGAATGCATTCCTTACATAATTTGAAAAGGCTGTGAATGAATAGAGATGGATGTCCATGTGCTCCGTGGAAAGAAAGGGAGCAGGGTTTGGTGGAGTCTGGCGACCTGGAAGTGGGGTGGTCTGGGAAGCACAAGGTAGGGACGAGGATCCCAAACCAGACACAGGGTGAGCCTCTGGTGCAGGTGTGTCATGCTCTCTGCCCCTCATATCTTGAACCCTGTACTCCCATGAGCATTGGGGTTCATAACAAAGACCCTGATTCCTCAGGAGAAGACTGGCTTTGGCATCCTTTAGTCCAGCACAACAGTTTCAAATGTGAGCCACACCAGCATCCACGGATGGGTTTGTTAATACAGAGTCCCGGGCCCCAACCTGGAGTGTCTGACTCAGCAGCTCTGGGCTGGGCCTCAGGGACCTGTATTCCTAAGTCCCCAGGTGATGCTGATGCTCCTGGTTCAGGGGTCACCCTTGGAGAACGACCCTTAGAGATAGTAAACAGGGGCATCTCACTCTGTTCTGTTCCTTCCTCCAGGATGATCAGTTGGAATGGAAAGGGGAATCAAATTAAAAGGGTTCAACAAAGTTACCTGGAAAACCCACCTCCATGAGTTAACTCAAGTGGTGAGTGACCATTAATCCCATTTATTTCCGGGCTCCCCTTGAGCCTGCTCCTGGGCTGAATGCTGGTGGCTCTTCCAGGAGCAGAGAAGGGAGGTGCGGTGTGCCAAGGGTAATATACCCTAAAGCACCCTAAAGCATGGGCTTGAGGTTGGGATGATGGTAGGGAGGAAGGCAGGTGTGAGCAAGATGGGAGGCCGAGGTACCGGCCACTTGCAGGCAGTGGAGGGCTGTGACCTCATGTTTGCCCTGAAGACTATAATAGCTGTCCAGATTTGTGGGGCAGGTGCCTTCCAGGTCTGGAAGTGAACTTTGACCAGTGGGAAACGATTTCCAGCCATGCCTCTTCACCAAATATTTATGAATACTTATAATGGCACTAAGTTTGCTGCATGCTGGGATTTAGCTCAGTTGGTAGAGCACAGCTCTGCAGTCTCTGAGGTCCTAAGTTCGATTCCCAGCACCAAAAAAACGGGAGAAGGACGTGGCAATCCACTCCCGAGGCAATCTTGAAACAATCAGCCATTAAAAACCCTATAAGGGTCGCTATGAGTCGTACATGATGCGATGGCACCTAACAACAACAACAACAACAAGTTTGCTGCAGGCCACCAAACCACATCATGTTCACATTAAACACCATCTATCCATTGCTTCTGATTTTCCTGGGGAGATGAGGACCAGGAGAGAACAGGAACAGCCACTGGGAATGGTGGGAAAGATTATCCTGTGGTTTGGAAGCCCAAGGTTTGGTTTACTGACCAAAGAGAATAGAGAAAACTTTACCTAACCCATGGCATTGTCCCCCATGGCCCCCATAAAACACCACAATTTCTGTCAAGTTTTGTTTTGGCCTCCCACAAATTTATTCCAGAACGGGGGGAGAACAGAGGGTCTGGAAGCACAAACAGTTTTCCATGACCAGGTTCCCTCACAGCATGAGGAGACTCACTTAAAGTCACAATTGTTCACCGTCTATGTCCCTCAAACACGTACTGATACCCAAAGAACAGACAGCTTCCTGTTCTCCCATCAGGGGCCAAATTGTGAGCTGGACTCTATAAAAACTAGTGGAGCCCTCATGGTCCTGGGGCAATCATGATAAAATCTCATGGAAACATTTAGATTCCTCTCTACTAGCTGTTTTGGAAAAGCACGAGATGATAAACATTTGGGGTTTGTCACCCGGATCTGATAAGTATGCATCTTATACGTGTATAGAAATGTCACACTGTACCCCGTACTATCTACAATTATTAGGTTGTTGTTGTTGTTGTTAGGTACTGTCGAGTCGGTATCTGACTCATAGCGACCCTCATAGGGTTTTCAATGGCTGTTTCAGGATTGCCTTGGGAGTGGATTGCCAGGTCCTTCTCCCATTTTTGCGGTGCTGGGAATTGAACTTGGGACCTCAGAGACTGCAGCGCAGTGCTCTACCAACTGAGCTAAATCCCAGCCCACAATTATTAGGAGTCAACTCAAAATAAAAAAAACCATATATTTAAAAGGGAAATTTACAACTAGAAGTGCTTCTTAATTAATGCAAATAACCCTTAATAGGGTCAAGTAAAAAAAAAAAAAACCTCTTCAAAATGATGCAACCTGTTTTTCTGAGATCTTGTGCATATTTTCACTTGTGCTATAATTAAACTAGGTGCTAAATCCATACAGAAAGCAATCTCAGGTGACCAGAAAGGCTCCTAATGAACTGATCTCCATGTTCCTCACTGTCTCCCCTCCTGCATTTGCCAATAGCTTTCACTCAGACAGAACCAGATTTAGGAAATAAAGAATTATCCCAATTCAGTCTGGGGACAGTAGCAGAGGATAAGACAGAGGGACATGAGTAGCTGAACAGTAGTGCCCCCCGCTACATTTTTTGAGGATCCTAGTTGACATATCTATAAGCAATTTAAGCTCTCATCAAAATATTAGATCATTGGTTTCAGAAGCTATCAACCTGCAAGTTGGCTATTTAAAAAAAGAGAGAGGGATCAGGTGAAAAAGTAGTACAGTTACAGCCCAAGAAGTTTATTTTATTACAACCCTTTGAAGGAACATTGCAAATAAGATTAGTTTTATGTGACATGGTTTTGACATCATTTACCGTGAGTGGTGTGCTAGGCACAAGGAATCGTTAAGCCTTTCTCTGCAACTTTTAGGATGGGTTCATTTCCAGGTGAGACTCCTTAATGTCCACATGCCTCAGCAGCTCTTGTGTCATGAAGTTACATTCCTGTGGCCCCAACATGCTCCCATAAACAAATAATGTTCTTCATCTGAAAGATAAAGTCTCATGTTTCGGTGACAGTAATGTTTTGCTAGCCTGCATCCATAGCCCTGTGGCAACCGATCCCGTCAGATCTCGGAAGCTAAGCAGGTTCGGGCCTGGTTAGTACCTGGATGGGAGACTGCCTGGGAACACCAGAAGCTGTAGGCTTGGGAGAAGGACCTGGCAACCCCCTCCCAAAAATCAATCTGCCATTGAAAACCCTATGAACAGCAGAGAAGCACTGATAATAGTGTTTCCCCTGTGGTACAGAGGGTCGCTATGAGTTGGATACCGACTCGATGGCACCTAATAACAACAACAAATGTTTTGCTAAGTTTGTTCAGGAGTGAAGAATGCTGGATTTGAGGTTGACAGTCCCTGGAATTCATGGCCCATGGCGGAGTTTTCTGGATTAGACCATGAGGCCATTGTGTATGAAGGCTTGAGGGGGTGAGGTGGACGATGCCCTCTGTGCCCCTTGGCTGCACCTTTTCCTGTGATGGCGACCTCAGCTCCAGACCACCCACAGTCAGATCTCTCTGCCAACCCTGCCAAGTTTTGGATGATGCCATGTCCTGGTCTCCATCATGGGCTCAGAACAGGCCAGAAATCCTCCAAGCCTGTTTCCTCATTTCCTCACATGTTGTGTGAAACCACCCATCAAAGCTCCTCGATTCCCATGGTTTTCCTTATACTTTGCACAGAATAGAGGCTCTGAGGGGGTGCTTCTCTCTTGTTATTGCCCTAGGTGGCAGGATAGTCCCCAGGGATCTGGGGTCCTTGAAGACCTTCTCCCTGACGTCACATGGGCAGCTGAGCTAGCTCCTGCTCCAGACCTGGGTCTTTGCTGGATTTTGGTTGCATCTTCTTACTTCCATCATCACTCTTGTGGCATTTGCCTTCACGGCTATTTATCAGACATAAGCATCATTGCTGGTCCCTCAGAATCACTTCCTTCTAGATGACCTGGGGCTCTTGGAAGAGTAAGGGTGGAGAGGTGGGACCCATGGTGTGGAAAACCAAGGTGGTGACTGACTGGCCAGTGGACAAGAGAAGATGCGTCCTGAAGGAGGATGGCCCAGGACTCCAGAACCCGGCCTCGGGTGGCCCATGAGGACTTCTGTTGGCCTGACACTGGAAGGCAAGGGCCACTACCCAGGAACCCACTCCAGACCCCAAGCATCCCTCAGGTCTACCCTAGGGCTGTTCCTCTGCTTCCCTGTGCTGTGTCCAGCATGGGGCCACAGTGAACCACACTGCCCTGCACAATCCTGAGCAGCTTTTGGTGCATACATTGGTCTGTTTGTCTTGGACAAGTACCTAGGTATACAAGGCAGATGAAGACAGCAGACCACTCTCCACGGGTGGCCGCTGGATTTTATGATCCCACCAGCAGCAGGTGAGAGACCTTTCACATCCCGGCCACACACAGAGAGGTAATTTTAACATTGACAATTCCAGGAAGTGTCCAATGGCGTCTTGTGTGTTTTGCATTGTTCTCCCTGATGATGAATGATTAAGAGCCCCAGGCTTCTCCATCCTTGCTGAGACCTCTGTTGTGGAGTAACCCTGGCAGTCTTTGTCTTCTCTTATTGAGTCGTTGCCTGTGCCGTGGCCACCAGCAGTGTCCCCCATTTTATAGAAGGAGTATCTCCCGTGCATTCACACGGCTTGTCCAAGCCCTTGTGGGCTTGGACCCCAGCTTCTGACTCTGGGCACTTGTGGATAGCCCCAAAGGACAAGATGACCCAAGGACCAGCATGGCACATGGCTTAAGCAATTCTGTGTCTACCTGGGCTGCTGATACCACCCCAGCTCCTGGAGCTCCCTGTGCTCCTTGTTCTCATCCATTCTCCCAGTCACAGTGTTTTAAAGGGGTTTTACCGAAGCTATGTTATGTTCACTTCTCTTTGCCAGCAGTCTGCCATAGTATGTTGTAAATGACTTTCTGCTTGGATGCCTCAGTGCTTTATAAATATGTGGAAGGGCCCTAGATTATGTGTGTTCCCACAGCATACACATGGCACAGCTGATGGTGTGCTTCTTCTCTTTGTCCAAGGTACTGCTTTACTTAGTTCTACCATCAATACTCATGAAGGCTTTGTTGTTATTGTTGTTAGGTGCCATAGAGTCTAGTCCAACTCATAGCAACCCTCACTGGGTTTTCAATGGCTGATTGCTTCAGGATTGCTTCCTGAGTGGATTGCCATGCCACCTCTTTCTCCCATTTTTGGGGTGCTGGGGATTGAACCAGGGTCCTCAGAAAGTGTGGAGCAGAGCTCTACCAACTGAGCTAAACCCCAGCCCACCCATGGAAGCAGCAGTCAAGAAATCAAAAGACACATTGCATTGGGAAAAGCTGTCGCAAATGACCTCTTTAAAGTGTTGAAAAATAAAGATGTCACACTGAAGGTGAAGGTGATTCAGTGCCATGGTATTTTTAGGCACATGATATGCTTATGAAAGCTGGACATTGAATAAGGGAGACAGAAGAATTGATGCTTTTGAATTATGGTGCTAGAGATGAATATTGACTATACCATGGACTACCAAAAGAACCAACAGATCTGTCCTAGAGATGCAACCAGAGTGTTCCTTAGAAGCAAGGATGGTTAGACTGTATGTTAAGTATTTTGGACATGTTGTCAGGAGGGACCAATCTGTGGAGAAGAACATCATGTTTGGAAGAGTGGGTCAAGGAAATAGGAAGACACAATGACTACAACAATGAGCTTAAATATAAAAAAGATCCAGTGCATGGCGCAGTGGTTGGGACCGTTTCATATTTTGTTCTGCTGTACATAAGGTTGCTGTGATTTGGACTTGACTTGAGGGCACTTAACCACAAACAACAACATTCTCTAAGAGGCTCTGATTTCAATGGCAGTTTTTTCAACTCTCTGGCTGCACAACTTCCCTGTGGGAGGATCATCTTCCTTCAGGACACTTAGGAAGCTGGGGGTGGCAGGAGCCGCCCATGAGGCTGGCTCTCAGGAGGATTTTCTGACACGCATGGGAGTACAGGTGCAGAATGTGGAGGCCCTAGTGGGGTGGGCTCCTGGCAGCAGGTCTATCTGCACTGCTGTGCCCCTCGTCCCACACAGCCTCTTCACTGGGCGTTGGGCTTCTGCACTTGCGCGGTTCACTGCACCTGGAGCAGAGCCACATGTGCAGTATGTGGAGCGCACCTGAGCAGGGGTAAGCCACCCCCAGACTGGTCTGCTCTGCAGCATCGTGTTTTCCTCCTGGTCCTCGGGTCCAGGGGCAGTTCTGAGGTATGGCAGAGCTCCCTCAGCCACCCATAGGTGCTGCTATGGGGAGTAAAGGGTGCCTGTCTCCCCCACCCCACCACTGGTAAGAAGCCAGCTGCAGGCTGGTAAGAAGCCAGCCTGCAGTGACCTGCAGCTGCTGCCCAAGGCTGGACTGCTGGGCCTGAGTCACAGAGGTGAAGCCGAGCAGGTGCTATGCGGAGATTCTAGGTCACCTGGTCACTAATGTCCCCTGCTCAGTGTTTCAGTCCACACAATGGTGTGAAGTCCCAGCCTCTGGGCTCTGATGAGCTGGCTGTGGACACCAGGAATGCTCCTGAGGCACAGGGCAGGGCCCTCCAGGTCATCGTCTTCCTGTCATGCAGGGCCTGGATCTGACAGCCACTGGCACTGTGGAGGGGCCACACTGGGCTGCTCCTACCCTCCCGAGCTCTGGCAAATGGAGGCAGCCAGCAAGTGAGGCTGGTTCCCAGCTCATCCCGGGGATTTGGGCTCAGCAGAATGAAGAGGGTGGAGAAGTGGGTGGCTGCTGCATGGGATGCCACCTTGGCTGAGGCCACACGCCCACACCTGGGCCTGATGCCACCTACACCCATATTTTTACTCGGTGAGGAACAGAAAACATCAAAGAACCACATCTGGTGGCCCAGAACACACAGGGTGGGGAACAGCACTGTCATCCTGCACCGGTCCCTGTACCCTATATGGAAGTTCTGGTCTGTGCATCCAGGCCTGTCGTGCCTCCCATGAGTAACGATGATCCTCCTCGCTTGGACGCCGCCTTGGTTCTGTGCTGTAAAGCCATGGCTGTGAATGAGGATCCTTGCCGACGGCCTCTACCAGCACCCACACACATCAAGCGAGGAGGGCAGGGCTGTGTGGTGCCACCCGGCAGGGCCAGGGTATGGGGGCACAGTGCTCTTGGTGTTCTAGAAGAGGGCTAACCTCATGCCACTCACACTCTGGCAGGGCCAGAATGCTTTCGATGCACCAGTTCTCCTCCTGCTTCTTCCTAGGAGGCTGAGCTGGCTGAGGACCCCCAGGGTGAGCCATGCTGACTCCCCAGCGCCCGCCTCACCTTCCTCACTTGCTCTCTTCCCTGCTAGCTGGAGACCAGTCTGCTGTCATCTGAGCGCCGGAAGTAAAAATGATCAAAGTGATTTCATGTCTGCTGCACACCAATACCCTGAATAAAAGATTTAAAGACACCGCCACAGCCAAGGGAGCCTCTTCTTCAATTTTTAAGGCCACCCTGCTGTCTAGGCCCCATGGTCTCTGCTGAGCAGCTGTGAGCACTTGACTCTGTAAAACCCTGTTTAGCATGTCGCAGGGAGGCCTGCCCCCAGGATGGCATGGGAAGGGATGAAGAGGTATACCTCCTTTCAGGAGTCCTCCACCCCTCTTCTCAGAGACAGCAACACGGTGCTGTCAAACCCAGTCCCATGAAAGTGCTTCCTGGAAATCTGGGACCAGAGCATTTTGTGCTGTGGAGAGCTGACTGACTGGCTGCTAAAACCGACACACCAGCGTTAGTCCCAGGACTCAGGGAAGCCTTCCTATATTTCAACTATCTGAAAGGAAACCAAGGAAAGTCTTACATGTAGGCAAGACACCCTTTTGTTTGCAAAACATCAGCATGTGGGGACCACAGCATGATGCATCTGTGCATCAGAACCGGGCACAGGATTCTAAAGCATGGCTGCCCAGCCTCCACTCTAGACCAATTCCAGAAAAATCTACAGGTGGGGGATCCAGCCACCTGAAAACCTTAATGTTTTCTAGTAATTCCATGTGAAGACAAGACTAAGGGCCACAGTTTCCCAGGTACAAAGTGGTTCATAGACTCCACAGCTCCTTGAGTTTTGGCAGTTTGAGTTTTCACAGGATTGGCCAGTTTTTTGAGTAATTTTACTCAGATGCATAGAGTTGTTTGAGGGCTTCCCTTATCTTCCTTTTCACATCCAAGGCATCAGCAGTGAGGGCCTCTCTTTCATTCCTGATGTTAATCTTGTTGTCTCTTCATCTTGTGCTTAGCCTGGCGGGATGTGAACTACTCTTTATCTATTTTTTCAAATTTTGTTGATTTTTCTTTTAAAATCTTTTTAAAGAACTGATATTTGGTTTTGTTGTTTTTTTCTCTACTTTTTTCCTGTTTCCAATGTCACTGATTCCTTCCTTAATTTTAGTTATTTCTTTCATTTTGTTTATATTAATTTATTCTTATTTTTCTAGTTTCTTAATGTGGGAGAATAAGTTATAGATTTTAAATCTTCTTTTCTAAAATATGCATCTAATGCTATCAATTTCCTTCTAAGCACTGCTTTAACTGTATTACATTTTGTTATGCTGTTTTCATTTTCATTTTATTCAAAATATTTTAAAATTTTCCTTGAGATTGTTTGTTTCTTTCTTTCTTTTTCTTTACTTTTTTCCCCCAGTGCAGAGGATGGATAGCAGGGCCTCATGCGTGCCAGCAAGCACTTTCCCACTGAGCAGCATCTCTAGCCCCAGACAAGGGTATTTTTTTCCCCTCCCTTTATTGGTAAATGTTGGTGGAGTACAGAGTAATATAGCATTGGCTTTTTCCGTTATGTAACTATTACATCACTTTTGGTTACACTTTTATCAACTTACAAGGTTATGGAAACCTTTGACTAATATGCATATTTGGTTTATCTTCCTTTATTTTTCAGAAGAGTATTTTTAAAATTACAAATATTTGAGAAATTTGCGGGTATCCTTCTGTTGTTGATTTTTGTTTTAATTCCTTTGGAGTCTACCATGTATTTTACATTTTTTCAATATTTTTAAAATCTTTCACAGATTTTTTTGTGACTCATAATGCACTCTAGCTTGGTGACTGTGTCCAGCACACTTGAGAGGAATGTGTCCTGCTGCTGTGTGAAGGAATGCTATTTTAGTATCAATTAGGTCAAGTGCATTGATAATACAGTTCAGGTCACCTGTATCTGTCCTGATTTTCTATGTGCTTGGTTTGCCAACTTCTGACAGATGGGTGGAAATCCCCATCTACAATTGCATCTACATCTCCTCTCAGGTCTATCAGTTTTCTGCCTCATATTGTGGTACCTTGTGTTTACACACACATGTTTAGTACTATTAGAGCTTACTGGATAACTGCCACCTTTATCATTATGCAATACACTTTTTATTACCCTCATAATCTTCCTTGTTCTCAAGTCACCTTTTCTGAAATTAACATAGCTACTCCAGCTGTGGGCTGGGATTTAGCTCAGTTGGTAGAGCACCACTCTGCAGTCTCTGAGGTCCCAAGTTCGATTCCCAGCACCACAAAAATGGGAGAAGGACATGGCAACACACTCCCAAGGCAATCCCAAAACAATCAGCCATTGAAAACCCTATAAGGGTTGCTATGAGTCAGATACTACTCGATGGTGCATAACAACAACAACAACTCCAGTTGTACTTTGGTTTGGGTTAGCATAGTTCATCTTTTTCTCTTTCTTTATAGTCTAAATGGGTTTCTTATAAATAACATATTTTGGGGTTTCATTTTCAAAAATCTAGTCTGACTATCTGTCCTGTGGTGAGGTCAGAACACTCACATTAAGGGATTCTAATATAATTAAATAAATAGCCAGCACCTTTATACGTTTGTTGTTTTTGTTCTCTGTTTCTTCTTCCCTCTTTTTTCAGCCTTCTCTGGGTTTAGTTGAGCATTTTATATGATTGCATTTTATTTCCTCCACAGACTTACTTGTGCTCTTCTCTATCTGTGTGACTGAGTGGTTGCCCTGGGGTTTACAGCGTCCATGTAGATGAGCACAGGTCTGCCCTCAGGTAATGCCATGCTTCACCTCAGCCCGTGCTCCTCATGGCCCTTGGGACATCTTTCTACTCTTCACTTTTCCACATGCTGTCATCATCCATCCCTGTTGTTATTATTGTTTAAACTGTTATAGTTTAGATAAATTAAGAGTAAGAAGAATAAAATATTAAATTTCACATGTATATTTCTTTTCTTTATGTAGATCTAAATTTCTAGCATATATCATTTTCTTTATGTCTGAACAATTTCTTCTATTTCTTTCTTTCTTTCTTTCTTTCTCTCTTTCTTTCTTTCTATCTTTCTTCTTTCTTTCCTTTCTTCCTTCCTTCCTTCCTTCCTTCCTTCCTTCTTTCCTTCCTTTCTTCCTCTCTCTCTCTCTTTCTTTCTTTCTTTCTTTCTTTCTTTCTTTCTTTCTTTCATTCATTTTTGTGGTACTGGAACAACACTCAGGGCCTCACACATGATCAGCTGCCTCTGGCCTCAAACTTGTCATCCTTTTGCCTCCCCCTTCCAAGTGCCGGGATTATGTAGGTGTACATCAGAGTACCTGACTCGAAGCCTAAACAATTTCTTTAATTTCTTACAAACACAGCTGCTGGCAATGAATTGTTTGAGATTTTTTTCCCTGGATAGCTAATGCTGAGTTGGTAGGTTTTTTTCTTATAAATTTAATTGTGTGTTCTTTCAATTCTTCAAAGATTGCATCCATCTGTACTCTTAGTTGCATGATTTCTGGTGAGACAGCTACTGTAACCTTTATCCTTGTTCCTGTATATGTGTCTTGAACCCTTCTGGAGACATCTATCTTCAAGATTACCTCTGTGATTTCAGTTCTCTACAGGTTAAATATGATGAATCTGACTATTGGTGGTTGCATTTGTGTCATTTTGATTTTAGTTCTAATTGTGTTTGATGTTTTCTCATCCTCTCAAAATAACACTTTTGTGTGCTGGCTACTATTTCTTTGAACACAGGGTTTCAACCACCCCCTAAAAAATTGAGTTCAGTTTCAGGTGAGGGTTCAATATGTTAAAATTTAGAGGGCTTGGGTTCAGTTAGAGTTTAAAATTTTAATACTATGTGGTGTTGTTGTTGTTAGGTGCCATCGAGTCGGTATCCGACTCATAGCGACCCTCTGTACAACAGGGGAAACACTATTGTCAGTGCTTCTCTGCTGTTCATAGGGTTTTCAATGGCAGATTGCTTTTTGGGAGGGGGTTGCCAGGTCTTTCTCCCAAGCCTACAGCTTCTGGTGTTCCCAGGCGGTCTCCCATCCAGGTACTAACCAGGCCCGACCCTTCTTAGCTTCCGAGATCTGACGGGATCGGATGCCACAGGGCTACAGCTGCAGGCTATCCTATGTGTAGAGAGACAAAATTTTTTCAATGACTTTTTCAATTTTTAAACAGCTAATGATACAAAAAAAGAAACAAAAGAAAAAGAAAAAATATTAAAAGCTGAACTCAGATTCAATTTTTCACTAGGTTCAAGTTCAGAAAACTATTTAAAAACTGCTTGAATGGTTCAGGGCTTGGGTTCAGCTTCAGTTTGAAACCCCGCTATCTACACAGAGGATTTAAACCTGAACCCGAATCAAACACATTGAAACTGCACTCAAAGATGAACTCAATATTCAAACATTTATTCTGTTTCTTCTCCAGGTGGCCCAGTCACACAGGTGTCACCTCTCAGGCCCTCAGACTTTGTTATGTTCATCATGCAGGTTCTTTGTCATCTTTGTGTTCAGTTCCCTTCATTCCCTTTGGCCTGACTTCAACTTCTCTGATTCTTTGGTCTGGTTAAGTCACCCTATGAGCCCAGCAGAAATGTACTGTTACTGTTTTTTTCTAGTATTCTTTTTATAGTTTTTCTTTCTCTGCTGACACTGCTGTGTCCTTGCACACTATCCATCTTTGCCACTGAAACCTTTAACATGAGGATCATGGTGATTTTCAATTCCCTGAAAATCTGCCAGCTGAGTCATGTGAGTTGGTTCTGATCACTGTGTCTCTTCAGTCTTTCATTGGATGTGGAATGCCTTGTGAGGTTTTCCTACTCGTAATATTTTTTTTCAAAAGACAGACATCTACTGTAGGGCTGTAGATATGGAAGTAAATAAACCTTTAGTGTAAGAATTTATGTTAATTTGGCCAAGAATTGAAGCATATTTGATATTTATTGTAGTTAGGTACCAGAAACTTCTGTCTTTAACCCAATATCCTTATTTTTTGCCTTCTTTCTTGGTTTTGTTGTTGTTAGGTGCTGTCAAGTTGGGTCTGACTCACAGTAAGCCTAAGTACAACACAATGAAGCACTACCCAACACTGTGCCATTCACACAATCTTTTTTTTAGCCCATTGTTGCAACCACTGTGTTTCTTCTCATTTTGAATCATGCCACATCAGCAAATGGATGTCCCAAGGGCTTTACTCCATTCCCATCATTAAGGTGGACTGTACTTTGAGGCCACAACTCTTTCCCAGTTGTCTCTTGAATGCCTTTCAACCTGGAAGGCTTATTTTTCAGCACTGTATTTGGCAGTGCTTTTCTGCTATTTATAGGGTTTTTAATGGCTAATTGTTTCAGGAGTGTGCTTCCAGATCCTTCTCCCTAGTCTGTCTTAGTTTGGAAGCTCAGCTGAAACCTGTCTGCCATAGGTGGCTCTGCTGGTACCTGAAATATCGATGGCATAGCTTTCAGCATCACAGCAACACACAAGACCCCACAGCATAAGCTGACAGACACGTGGGGGTCTTGGCTTTGGGGTTCCCAAGGTATCATTCCTTAAACATCATACATGCCTTACAATTATCCCAGCTCAAATCTGTGATTATTATTGTTGTTGTTGCTAGGTGCTGTCGAGTTGGATCTGACTCATAGTGACCCTCATAAGGTTTTCAATGGCTGATGGCTTCAGATTTGCTTTGGGAGTTGATTGCCACATCCTTCTCCCATATTTATGGTTCTGGGGATTGAACCTGGATCCCCAGAGAGTGCAGAGCAGCGCTCTACCAACTAAGCTAAACCCCAGTCCTGTGATTGTTATAGTGGAGATTCATTCACATGATATTAGGGCATGAGGGAGAGGGATGTCCTTGGATCTTCTGATCAAGTCTCATTCTTTGGAGTATGCAGTGGCCATGAGGTACACTCCAGAAGGAGGAATGACTTCAAAGATTTTCTGTCTCTTTTCCAGAGTTGGGTTCCCCCCTATCAAAAGGTTACTGAAGACCAGCCTGCTTCAGATAGGAACCTAGAAGAACAAACATGACTGCAGCAGACACATCAACAAAGGGGCTTGGTAACAAATGGTAAGAATTATTAAAGATATGAACAAGGGAAGAATTATTAAAGATATGAACAAGGGAGGCTCAAGCTTACCATACAGTATCAGCAAACCCGAGGGAATGCATTTCCCAAATGGCCACTTATGAAAAGATGATGCCAAATTAACGTGAACAAGGGCTAAATCAGCCAGTTTAAATCCTCAAAGCACAATGCACTTAGGATGCAATATTATTTACTTCAATGACAAAAGTAAATTGGATAAACTTCCCCCATGGACTTGGCTTTTAGAATAACAAATGGAATGCGTGTCAAAGATTAGCAAATGCCTTAGGATGGCTTTCTTTTATTTGGTTTTATTCCATTGCTCCATACATACACATAACATCAAGTTGCAGACATTTGAAGGAATTGCTATCTTAGCTTATTTTTCAAATCATTTAGAATATATAGTGCTATCATTATTCTTCCCAAGGTAATGTTTGCCTTGATGGTTGAAGATTCAGGGATTCTCAGCTCTCCTGTACTCATTAGACAGCATTATCATCACTAATGTGCATGACAGTACACTTGTGATAGATAGCATACCTTTGAGTAAAAATGCTCTTTATCTTCTACTGTAATAATGCCATGAACTTGTAAACTAAAAGACACTTTAGGTCTTGGGGTTTGTTAATTTGATATAGGATATTCTTTTTGAATAAAATATTTAGGAAAGAAGGTTTTTCTGCCAATATTCACTTTTCTAAGACCCTAACTGCTTGCAGCCTTACCACTGTGGCAACCGATCCCATCAGATTGTGGAAGCTAAGCAGGGTCGGGTCTGGTTGCTACTTGGATGGGAGACTGCCTGGGACTACCAGGTGCTGTAGGCTTTGGAGAAGGACCCAGCAACCCACTCCCCAAAGTCAATCCGTTATTGAAAACCCTATGAGTAGCAGAGAAACACTGACAATAGTGTTTCATCTAAGTAGAGTCGCTAAGAGTCGGACACTGACTTGATGGCACCTAACAACAACAACAACAACAACAACAACAACAACAACACCCTAACAATACAAATGTGTTATGTATACAGTTTTCTTTCATGCTTGGAAATGTAGCTTGGCAGATTACTTGTGCCCTGAAAGATCTGCTGCAATATTTCTATATCCCTCCTCTCTTCTAGCATCCTGATGTCTTTTTCCGACCCTATGCATGCCACAAGTAGAGCCTGGCAAAAGTGATGTTGCATGGCTTTGGAGGCTGCATCATAACAATGTTTTGTGCTCCACATTGACAACTTGAGACATTCATTCTTGTGACCTGGCCATCATACTATGAGGAAACTCAAGTTATCCTTGTGGAAAAAATGATGGAAAAATGAGGGAGGGCCCTCCTGTGGACAGCCTGCTTAAAAGTCTAGCCCACAGTCAGCACTGATCACCAAATGTGAAAGGAAAGGCACCCTTGGGTGTTTCCATCCCCAGGTGTCAGTCACTCCAGGCTTGGGTCTTTGTAGCTGAGATTCCTGACATCACAGAGCAGAAGAAAACCATCCCAGCAGTGCCCCCTGATCTCGTGAGACACAGAAACCATGAGCATGCTTTATGCCACTAGGTATGGTAGGGTTCATTTTGCAACAATAACTGGATCAGAGCCTAAGTAAAAATTTGAGATTTATCAGAAAATTGGGAGCAGGCGTTGCATGCAAATCACTTTTCCTATAAGATTAATAAGAATTATACAAATTGTGCCTACAGCGGTACCACTGTGGCACCTGATCCTATCAGATTTTGGAAGCTAAGCAGGGTCGAGCTTGGTTAGTACTTGGGTAGGAGACCGTCTGGGAACCCCAGGTGCTATAGGCTTGGGAGAAAGACCTGACAACCCACTCCCAAAAAACAATCAACCATTGAAAACCCTATGAATAGCAGAGAAGCACTAACAACACTGTTTTACCTGTTGTACATACAGTCGCTATGAGTCGGACACCAACTCAACAGTACCCAACAACAAAAACATACAAATTGTGGACTGAAGTTTGATATATATTTACCTTGATATAGACTACACCTCTTTCTCTACATCCATACCACCCTAAAGGTGCCCAATTTCATCTGACTTCGGAAGTGAAGCAGAGTTCGGCTGGATTAGTACTTGGATGGGAGAATCCACCTGCTCCTGTAGATTCTTAGGGAAGCTCTCTGGGGGCCAAGGTTTTGAATTTCTTATCACTTGGTGTACTTTTGAGGGTTTCTGTGGGTCTAGCAGGGCCTCAGTTTCCTCATATGTAAAGCTGTAAATGGACCTTGCTTCATACATGGTCAGAACCCAGAAGGCTTGGTTTCATCCCTGTATTAGTTACTTTTATCATTGCTGTGACCAAACATTTGAGAGAAACAACTTAAGGGAGTAAAGATTCATTTCAGCTCATAGTTTCAGAGGGTCCAATCCATCATAGTGAGGAGGGTGTGGTGAAGCAGAGGAATTCACATCATGGGTGCCAGGAAACAGAGAAAGGGGATACAGAAAGAGGATGGGGCTGATACTGCCCCCAAGGACACTCTCTGAGTGAGCCACTTCCTCTACATTGGCTCCCGGGTTTCACCACCTCCCAACACTGCCATCATATTATGAACCCATTGAGGGACTGATCCATTCATTAGGTCAGAGCCCTCATGATGCAATTATCTCTGGAAACACCCTCAAAGACACACCCAGAGGTGTGCTTCACTAATTCCCTAGGCATCTCTTTATCTAGTCAAGTTAACAACCAAAATTAACCATCACAAGTCTATCTCCTTCTCAACTGGACACAGAAACACAGAACTTTAAACATAACATTCCACCAAAAGGCTCTTGTCCATCTCACAGTGCAAAATGCATTCAGGCAAACTTTTAAAGTCTCCATAGTCTTAATAGTTCCAATACTGTTCAAAAGTCTAAGTTGAGAGTCTCCTCTGATACTCAAGGCAAACTCTTGGCTGTGGGCTCCTGTAAAGTCAAAGACAAGTTACATACTTCCAATGTTCCATGGCATAGAGCCAACATTTCCATTCCACAATGGAGAAATGGGGGCCAAAAAGGAGAGATGGGCTCAGAGCAAGACTAAAACCCAGCAGGGCAAACATTAAATCCTGTAGGTCCAAGTCTAGTGTCTGGGGCATGTGGTATCCTGGCATGAGCTCTAGCAGTTTAGGCAGCCCCACCCCTATGGCCTTGCCATTTGCAGCCACTGCGACCTCTGTCCTGGGCTGGCTCCCCTGGACACATTGCACAGTGGGACACAGCAAGGATGCCAGCATGAGTGTTTCTTCTCATAAGCCACTCATGCTTAATCATGAGGGCTCCACCTCATGGCCTCATGTAGTCTTAATTACCTCCCAAAGAGTCACCTCCAAATACCACAGGACTTTAGGGATTTGGTTTCCAACACATGATTTGGCGGGAGATACAGTCAAATCACAGCAACTATTACATAGTGACAACACTACATTTATTGGAATCATAAATATTAGAAATAAATGCAATGTCTGGGTCAGGTCCTTAAACTATGTGTGTGCACGTAGGCCTGTATATGTGTGCATGAAATGTGTGGTCTCACCCATGCTGTGTCAATCCCTCCCCTCACAAGAATCATCTAAGAGCAGGAATGCATGATAGAAGGAGGGAAGGCACTGGAAAAGGGAAGGCAGTGTTGGCATCTCAGACCTGTTGGACTCCCTCTGCTTTTCCTTTTACTGCATGTCTGCCCCTATGGAAGCACCAACATTCCTGCCACTCTCATCCCATCTAAGAAACAAGCAAAATCCCTAGAACAAAAATGCTTTTGTGGCTGAGTAATGAGCAACAACATATTGTGTTATTGTGCAGACCTCTGCTCTTCCCTTCTGTCCCACGCCCTCCAGATGTCTCCCTTTGGGGAGTTCCACCTGGGCCCAGGAATGAGCTGCCCATTTTCTTGTGATACCATAAATGCTGCAGAATGGAAGAGGACTCCATGAATGCCCTACAGGGGATTTGTGTCCTCAGGTTCATTTTATATCAGCAACTTTTAAAGAGAAGGGACTGAAATATGACAATGACAGTCAGACAAGAAGCAGAAGGGCCCCAGGGCACTGCTCTGCCCAGCAGGTGCAGTAAAGACTAAAAGGGACACACAGACACATATGTGGCCCTCGCCTAGGCCAGATCTTTCTTTCATACTCTAATTACAGGATCCCTGTCACCTACAAGGTCAAGTTCTGGTGAGGGTTCCCCTAGTCAGACTTCCAGCCTTAATTCAGAGTTTTTCACTTTTCCATAATTAAAGCATAATGAATCCCAGACTACAGTCTCCCTCAATGCTGCTGGCAGTTCTAAATTATAGAAGGCTTTGAACCAGAGAACCTCGCTCTTGCCATCAGGGTCTAGGGGAGAACTTCATTTTCCAGCTGCTGCCCAAGATCTCAATCTCTTCACCAAAGAATCTGAGGGCTTTCAGAGGCCATAACTGGAGGAAAATAAATGCACTGGATTCCCTCCATATTATTTGATGATTTTCTGTTGCTCCTTCAATTAAGGAAACTCCTCATGGAAGATACGTGGACACCTGGTTACCAAAAAGAAGAAAAAAAGAGAGTGGGGAAGGGAAGGATTAAGAGAAAAAGTAAGAGACTTGTAGAAAGAAGAAAAGGTCATGGTGGCTATTTTCAGTGCGTAAAATATGCCATTAGCATTAATATGCAAAGGGAGGGCATTAGCATTACACAAGGCGGGAAGGAGCATTTTAATACAGAACATCATTTTTCAGCTTTGAAAGAGGAGAGGAAAATACAACACCAATGAAACTGTTGTTGAATGATGTTTTTTATCTCCTCTGCAGCTTTGTGACTGGCAGAGTAACAGGCCATAAAAAGTGGTTTGTGGGTCTCCTGGCAAGAGCAGAAGCAGGATGAGCCCATGGGAACCCTGGCCTTGGAACGCTGGGCTCTAAATGGCTGTGGAACAAGACCTGGCGCTCTGTCTCTCAGAGATGCCACAGACCGCCATCTTCAGCATCTCTCAGGGCTACCATCCTGAGTGTGCTCAGGACAAAGGTCTTGCCCCGGTACTGGGGCTTTCTGCAGGAGGC
This sequence comes from Pedetes capensis, assembly GCA_007922755.1. Taxonomy (NCBI): domain Eukaryota; kingdom Metazoa; phylum Chordata; class Mammalia; order Rodentia; family Pedetidae; genus Pedetes; species Pedetes capensis. Next base: position 227,007 of record VMDO01000344.1, on the reverse strand, counting down.
AGTTAGTTCAAAGCTGACCCGTACTTGGGGCACTGAGCACAGGCCATGAGTTCATGAAACACCTTGTCCTATGGATGCTGGTGCTGCTATCCTGCCAAGGACTGTGGCAGGAGCACGAGGAATGGATCCAGGGCCTTCGTGAATTCAGAACAGCTGCTGACCCACAGGTCTCCTGCCAGCTGGGCTGGGAGGTGAGAGGAAGGTGAGTCAGGAAGGCAGGGTGCTGGGCAGAGCCCTGCCTCACCTTCAGCAGGTGTGGCCATGACTTTCTCTTCCAGGAGCTGGCCAAGAGCGTCTCCCAGGACCCCAGAACCAGGGCCCAGCCTCACTTGGGGTGCATGGGGAGGAACGATGGTTCTCACTCCAGTTGATGGGTGGTGGGGAGGAAGAGCAGTGAGTACCAAGTGCAGGCAGGGTCAGAAGGTGGTGAGTGAGGCTGGCACCGTGGGTGGGGGCCCACCCAGAGGCTGCAGTGGTCTTGGCAGGGGAGAGATCTGTTCCGCTCATTGACACGTTGGCTACATTTCCTCTGCGTGTTTTGTGAATCTCGAGTGTGTGGAGTGTGTGGTCCGGCCAAGTGCTGCATGCTGGGATGCCCAGACCCAGGAGAGGGAGGTCTGAGGGGCAGCGACATTGCAATGGAAGGAGAAGGGCTGTGTCCAGAAGGCACCTTCTCGGCAGCACTAGGAATGGGGCTGTGCTTCTCTTGCTGGGTGGGGGCCATCTAAATTTCTACAGGTATAGGATCTTGGCCCTGCTCTCTGCTGTGTCCCCTACACCTGGCATGGAGCTGGTATGCAACAGGTGCTCAGTTCTGATTTCTGAGGTGTGCGCTCTGCACAGGAGAAGCAGGGTATGGAAGAACTCACAGAGCTTTGATGAAGGGGGTTTCTCCCCTCAAGCTCTGGCTGACTCCGCCCACCCTGCAAACCTCTTTCTGCCTCCACTTGGCACGGAGGCCTCACCCTGCCTTCTCCCCGGAGACTGCTGCGAGGCTCTACAAGCCATCTCCAACACTTTTCCTTCTGTTGAACTCTGGAACCTGGGTCTCCAGGGTTCTGAGTGGATCCAGGGCTGGTCCCTGGCTGCACAAAGGGGAAGATGGAGGTGGGCTGCACGCTTGCATTTGACCTCAGCCCTGTCCAAACAGCCCTGTTCAAAAGGCAGAGCTTTGATTCTTCTGAGTTAAAATCCCCACAGGTGAAGGTGGGGTGGCAGCATGGAAAGGAGACCCCGAGGAGCCTGGGTGGAAATTCAGAGGCAAGACAGAGCTGGGTGCAAGGAGGTGCTGCCATGACAGACACAGGTCACAACGCTCAGAGGGAGCTCTCTCCTCTTCTGTGTTGTTATTTCGTGGTGGTGCTGAGGATCAAACCCAGACCCTCACGCATGCTAAGCATGCACCGTATCACTGAGCTACAACTTCAGCCCTAGAATAGTGTTTTAAGTATAGAAAATCAAATACAGACATTTAAAATGCAAACCAAGTACTGAAATACAGCTCTGAAATGGTGAAAGTCGTGCTTGAGACTTATGAATAGGCAGATGATTGATGAAGACATTAAATAATAGCATTAGATTTGTTTTCATAGTAGCGATGAACATAAACCACATCTTAGATACTGTCAACATCTGCCATGTGATATGCAGACATCTGTGGTTTCCAGTGGGGACAAAGTCATAACAAGTTCTGGCGTGCTGCTGAGGTTTAGACTTGGAGGAAAGGCTGAATTGCAAGTAGAGGTTGATGGAGATAAGGATGTAACTCATTTCACACTCGAGCATGTGCATGTTCTAGATGACCACTGGGGACCCCTTAGAGTCAAGGACCTTCCTCTAGATAGATGGGAGGTGGGGAGAGCCTCACAATCTCTAAGCTGGGGAACAGTGTGGTGTTTAGGACCCTGGAGAGGGAGGTGAGAGATGAATGACCATGCTGGCCCTCTGCTGGGTGCCTGTTTCAAGGAGAGCATGGTGGGGTAAACTGAGGACCTGAATTCTTTCTGCGGATGAGCTGCCTAGATAGTACCTGGGGTGGGCTCCACCAAGAGGAAAAGATGAGTGTGGCCTGGGGTCCTAGTTCTCCACTGTCCCCATTGTCCCCACTGTCCCCACTGAGGTGTCTGGCAGTCGAAGAGAGATGGCCTCTCATTTTACTTAGGACCCTGATGCTGGCGGAGCAGCAGAGAAGGCAGAATCAGGGTCTGAAAACCTGGGCAGAGCCCAGATCCCCTCACTGCCTCCGGACCTCAGGTGGGCTATAGGGATCACTGACTATTCTGCAATACCAGCCGAGGGCGCCTGCTGGGCTCATTTCACAGTTTTAGGGCATCGGGAGCTTGTGAGATCATCACAGAGGACAACCAGGCCATGGAAGTGGAGAAAACCATGTGGACCAGTCATGTGTAGGGAGGTTCAAGCAGCAAGGAAGCTGTGTCACCTACTTAAAGTCCTAATGTCTTTAAGAATTTTCCTAAACTTGTATAAACCAATTATTAATTTCAACTCTTAGTGTTCATTTATTAAAGTAGGTCACTTACAGAACCCTTTGAAATATACACTAGTTAACTACAAGATAATAGAAATGCTTGAAAGCCATAATGTTCCATTGAAATATTTCACAACTGAGATTCTTTATAACTTTTGTCCACATCTGGTCCAAACTACCAGGCATTGTTAAGCTCAGTTCATTTCATTCCCCAACTTGCCAATTATATTAATTTAGGCATAATAAATATTCCAAAAATATTCTGAGCATGTAAATGGGTGACACAGACCTTCTCTTTGGCAGCAGTATATTAGTACTTTAATCATATTTGTTGTTGTTAGGTGCCATTGAGTCAGGCCCGACTCATAGTGACCCTCATAGGGTTTCCAATGGCTGATGGTTTCAGGATTGCTTCAGGAGTGGATTACCACGTCCTTTTCCCATTTTTTGTGATGCTGGGGATTGAATCTGGGCCTTTAGGCAGTGCAGAGCAGCACTCTACCAACTGAGCTAACAACCCCTAGGCCACTTGTTGTGGTTGTTAGATGCTGTCCAGTCGGTGTTCATATTGACCCTATATACAACCGAAGAAAGACTGTTGTCAGTGCTTCTCTGCTATTTATAGGGTTTTCAATGGCTGATTGCTTTTTGGGAGTGGGTTGCTGGGTGCTTCTCCCAAGCCTACAGCACCTGGTGTTTCCAGATGGTCTCCCATCCAAGTGCTAACCAGGTCTGACCTTGCTTTGCTTTTGAGATCTGACAGGATTGAAGTCCACAGTGGTACAGCTGCAGTCTCCAGCCCACTTAATCTTATTTATATACTGATAAATTCCCCAAAGGATAAGAGCTAAATGTTAGCTTCTTTCTCCCATGAAAATGCCCTGTCTTCTTTTTCTGTCTATATTCTCCTACTCTCATTTTCTAAGATCTGAGTACATTGCCTTGATCACTCCAGGATCTTAAATTAGGAACTTTAACTAGTTCCCCTCCGATTGTCTTCCTGTTTGTTGTTGCCCTACTTTACAAGAACCAACAATTTAAAAAAAACCAAACAGACCAAAAAGTGTGCCTACTCCATCCCTTCCCTGAGCCATACCTTGAGGGAGTCCTGCTACTTGGATGATGTGCTGGGGGCCAGCACAGCATGGTGGCTTCTCCCTTCCAACTTCCCTCAAAGCTCTCTCTCAACCCCAAAGCTATTTACCATCATTGTCCTTTGGATGGTTTAACCTGGAAATGTTGAGTCCTTTGCTGTAACCAGAGAAGAACAGACTGTCCCACTGTCCCTGGGGCTTCGGGGTTCCCACAGGGAGGGAGCCTCGGGAGCCTGTGGGCTCTGGGGGTATCACGTGGACGTGGCTGCGTGGGAGCTGGAGTCCCAGGTCAGGAGGGGGAGTAGAAAGGGAAGTGTCAGGTGAAGGAGGATGGCTTCGGGAGCAGCACAGGGTGTATGGTGAAGGTGCCCACTGGCACCGTGGGTCAACCAGGGCCTGTCACTGCGTAGTGGGCCTTCTCTCCTAGGGCATCGATGGATCTGGGTCATAGGAAGCTGACCAGGGGGCAGCGAGAAGATGGCCTGGGCTGGAATAGTGCTTGAGGGGAGATGACACTGTCCCCTTGGCTCCTTGGTCGGCAGAGTGACACTTGTAATCACCTAGTGCACAGGGCGGGTTTGGGGACAGTGGGCAACATCACCAGCCTCCTCACACCTGGTCTTGTCTCATCGTGGTTGGAGGCTCAGGGTCTCCCAGGTGGGAGCAGATGCCTGCTGTGTTCTCCACGCCGTACCTAGGCCGCCCGCTCTGCCTCTGAATAGCGGGGACTACAGGCTCTCTGCCAGCTCTGGTAGGAGCCCTTCCGCAAGCTTCAATACTGTCCTGCAGCCAGGCCTCCTGTCAGCTTGGAGCCTGGTCCTCAGCGCTCTGTGGGCCAGATCCCTGAGACTCAGTTTCCTTGTTTGTAAAGCTTTCCTCCCCATAAGGGCTGTGGGCAATGCTGCTCACACTCTGTAATGCCTTGCTTGGTGCCTCGACCTGCAAGTGCTCAGGAGACCAGGGGCTGAGGCTAAGGGAGAGGCTGGCATGTGTCCCAGGGCCAGGGGTCACCCCTGGGTGACTCATCCTGGCCCCTGAGTGGCTGGCAGTGATGTGTCCAGGTCAGGGAGCTTCCTTAGACCCCAAGTTCTTGACTCTACGGTTTTGGTTCATAGACTTCCAAGAGCTGAAGTCATACCCACTGTCTCCTCACAAAGAATCATTCTTATTATTCCAGGCCAGAGCCGAGGGGGAATATTCTTTTTTTTTTTTTTTTTTTCAGTACTGGGAGTTGAACCCAGGGCCTTGCGCCTGCATCCTCTGCAAGTGCTGGACCACTGAGCTGCACCCCCAGCCCATTTTTTTACTTTTTGAGACAGGGTCTCGCTAAGTTACGCAGACTGCCTCTGGTCTCGAACTTGTGATCGTCCTGCCTCTGCCTCCTGAGCTGCTGGGATTACAGGCGTGCGCCACCTCGCCCGGAGCCGGGGGAATATTCTTAAGTTAAGATATATTTAGAACCGTAGCTAAGGTTGACTCTGCGTAAAGCCTTTCCCCTTAGCTTTCCAAGCCTGTTAAGTTTCTGAGAAATAAAATTAATCCTTCTGCAAGTTAATGAAAGGTCTTGCCAAGATGTGTTTTAAGACCTGCTGACAGAACCTGTCATTAGTTTTATGGCTTGGGATGCCACATGCCATGAATAATGTGAGTTTCCTTCTTTCTTCTCCTGCTTGGCAGAGGTACCAAGGTGTTTACATGGCAGGGACCATCACAATAGTCCCAAGTGGACACAGTTTTGTCCCAACATTGAAAAATCCCCATCTGAAAAGTAAGACACCATATACCTTGTTAGATTAGGCTCAGACCATCTCCTTCTGCGAAAAGAAGAAGAAAAGATACTCTGGTGAAAGATACGGGTTCATCTGTGGGCACCATGCCTGCCAAATGGCAGTAAGGAATGATAAATAGGTTTTAGAAAGAACAGGCTGCTGTCATGACAGGCTCTTATGCAAACGGTGGAGGTGGGTCCAACTGTCTGCATTACCCACGCACAAGCTTGTAGGATTTGATAGATAAATTAATGTCACATTCACCAACGGGATATTTTTCTCGATATTGCTATTATGTGGTTATGTCACAGTTCAGTCAATTACACAATGGAATGGGAAAGACCCATTCCACGGAAAGAGCACCCTTGGTGAGATGTGTAGATACAAGATGGCAGCAGGGGTTTGTGTGCTTCTGTACTTTATTTTAGAAGGCCTTGAATTACAGGGCAATGTCATTCATAAGATCATGTCAAGGCCTGATGGGAAAATGAGTCTAGCCAGAATTCCTGTGATGCCTGAGCCTAGAGATGCTCTCCACATACGTGTGAGCTGGAGCCAGGGGAGGGAATAGAACAAAGGAGTGGGGTTCTCCTGAGGCTATGTGACCGAGGGGTGAGGGCTAAATGCACTCCAAAGACCCCTGTGGGAAAGGTTCGGTTCCCAGCTTGTGGCCCTCCTGGGAGAGGCTGGAACCTTTAAGAGTGGATCCTGGAGGGTGGTCTACAGGACATTGGAGAGCACCAGGGGCCCCAGCCCCTCCCCGACCTCTCTTTTGCATCCTGGCCATGAGGTAAATGGTCTTCCCACTAGCACCTTCCATGATATGCTGCTTCAACACAGGCCCTAAGGAGCCAGTGAGTGGATCACGGCCCGAGGGCCCCACAGCTGTGAGCCAGGATTCACTGCCTATGTTTTCCAGGTGCTTCTCTCAGGTGTAGAATGCTGACCATCAGCCTGGCAGGATCCCAGAAGATGAGGCTGGGAGCACCTGGCCTGGCACAGGGTCCCGGGGATGAGGTGGGAGCCTGCAAGTAGGGGTGTGCAGCAGGGGCAGGCACTTAAAGGGGTGGCCTAGCCAGGAAGGGACAGCTACGGTGAGGCAGGATGGCAGGGGGTGGGTGCAGATGGGCCAGGCTATGGGGAACAGGGCCCCGGGGTCCAGGAAAGGTGCCAGGCAGGTGTGTGCTGGGGGAGCTGTGGCGTCTGTGCTGGGGGCTGGCGAAGCCTCCCTGACACAGGATATTAACTCAGGGACTAAGGGAGATGCGGTAGAAAGGGGGTGTGTGCCGGAAACAGGGTCATGAGCTGGAAGAGGCTTCTAGTGGTTCTGGGAAGTGTTTAGTTGTGAGGACCTAGAGTGGCCCCAAGGGCTGGAGGGTGGAACAGGGATGACAAACCAATGATGTGGAGCCCTGTCAGGACAAATGTCAGTTCTATCAACAGAGAAAGAGTAGGCACACCTAGAATACACCTGAGCATTCCCAGCTGCCAATCAGGGGCAGATCCCGCAGTCCTGTGGGAATTGTGCCAGGAGCCACCCAGGTCGGAAAGAGCCCCTCTGACCAGGAGAAGCCAGTTCAACCTGTTTCCTGTAAGTGCAGTGGACAGGAGACCCTCAAGGATGACCTAGTTTCAGGGCCTGGCATCTGAAGCAGCTTTGCCCCCACTGTGGGGGCTTTCTTGTCCCTGGAAGGGACACCGGCAACTTTGGGTGAAGACACCTATATACACCCATGCAAATACACAGGGCCTAGCCTAGACAGAAAAGGTTGGTTGGCTTCTCAAGCATCTGCCTTCCTTGGGGTCATCAGCTGATCAGGGGCGACTCCTGTTCATTCTCATGATTCAATATTCATGCATAATAGATCCTTCCCTGCTGTGAGTGTTACTTAGGAGATACCTTTCCAATTACCTGAAAACCAGCTTAAGGGCCGGAGCAATCAGGCAATGCATAAATCCAAGCTGCTTTTGTGGGCAGAGTGTGAGGCTCAGGGATGCTACCACAGAATCAGAGCTGGGGATGTGGCATGAGCTCTGGCTGATTAGCACTTGGCTCCCTCATCTAAGATGCAACCTGCATAAACATGCACCCTGGCACCCATGGCTGGGTGATCCTGGATTGTTACATCGGCACAGGGGGCTCTGGAATGAGAATTTGTCTCTTCCAAGGTCCGTTTTGATTTTCAAATTCTGTGTGGCATTTCTGTAGGTACACAAAGCACTTTATACACTTACAATCACCAGGCCCAAGTTGCTCAACATGGTCTCCGGACTGCAGAGAACAATTTTAAAGTTGAGTCTAGGGACAGGCCTCAAGGTAGCCTGTTTCTCCACCACTAGGGTCAGCGTCAGATGGAGCAGGTTCCTATCGTCCCTTGTGTTTAGGATTCCTGGAATGGTCATGGAAATTTGCTCATGTGTTCTTGGGGCTTTCTGTTGCTAAGAACATCCTGGGTCAGGTTGGACTCCTGTGGCTTTCCTGGGGACAAAGAAGAGAGGACCAGCATGCAAGCTGTCAGAGTTAAGATGGAGTTATTTGTGTCAGTTCCAACACAAAGTCAATAACTCAGCCTGAAGTTATAAAGGAACGGTCCTTACGTGTCTGCCAGAACCACAAGTTTTCACAAAGCCTCCACCATCTTACACAAAAAGTACTTCTACAAGGACAACTGCCCATCCACTCCCTGTTCAACCTCAGACTGACCTCACCCTGCTTATCATGGCTAGATTATTATTTTGAAATACCTGATGTAATCCTCTTCATCTTTTCCTTTAAAATCTTCCCCTTGCCTCAATCTCTTGAATATATTCAAAGAGGTACACATGCTCCCACTGCAATACTCTGTAATTCTCATTGTAATACAACTTCCAAATGAACTTTGATTTTGCTTTGATTTTAACCTCTTTGTTTCTCTTGGTTGATAACAGAGGCTCCACCTTGTGGCAGTGGTCAGTGATGGGTGTGAGGTGGGGCTCAGACATTGGTGGGGAGCAAGCCAGTGGAAAGCTGGAGGCTACTGGCAGAATGGGGGTCACTGCTGAAAAGTGCAAAATTGGTTTGGGCGCAGCAGGGGTGGTCCTGACTGTGTAGGGGGCAGCCTTACAAGATGGACTGAGAGTAGAATGCTGACATGGCTCCAAGCCACAGAGCTTTCTGAAGAACCAGAGCTGTGCTGGGTTGGGGGAGGCAAAAGATCCATAGCCAAGGAGGCAACTTGTCCTGGGAGCAGCTGACTTATAGTCACAAACTTCCTCTTTCATGTGGCTAGAACTTGGTGCAAGGCATCCTAAAAGACATCTCTGCTTGCAGTTGCTTCTTGCTAGCAATCTGTACCTGTGGTACTTCATCATTGATCTTGGAGTCAGTTTTGAGACACCCATCAGCATGGGTCTCACCCATAAGCTCACGGCCCAAGTCTAGGGCCCACTAGCTCTTGCATGTTCTTGAACGTTGTCACAGTGCAAAACTTAGCTGGATGAAGACAGAGACCACTGCAGACAAATTCTGCAGTTGTCCCTCAAGCACCTGTTGTTGCATTATACATCATCTAGATGGATTAAGAATAGAGCACCCTGGCTGAAGGACAGAAGGACAAGTGAAATCGATTAATATAGCAATATACTCTCAGGTCACAACACATACTCAAGGCAGTTTCTAGTTCTAACCTCAACATTTGCTATGCTCTCAAAATGCCAGAAGATGCTGAAGCTAAGCAAGGAGGCAAGAAAGGAGGGGCATTGCCAAGAGCAGCTACTTGCAGAGTCCTGAAGCCTGCCTACTGTCCTCTGGCAGGGCCATGTTTCCTGGCAGAGGTGCAGACAGTAACATTATCTGCACCCATAAAATGTACAGATGCCGTTGACCCAATGCATCAGGTAGCCAGAGAGGAGGTTTTGAGATGTGACTATTTCTTGATGATGTCAAATCAAAGTTTCAGAGATAAGGGTTTTTGATTCCATGAGAGTCTTCAGTGTACAGACCAGCAGATGTTTCATCTGTCACTATGCTTTTTGATTTGTGTTTGGTTTGCACCAGCACCCAGTGAGTCAAGACATGAAATTATCATCCTCCATGGAAAGCAGGATCTGTGCCATTTTTCTGAATATCATCTAACCCCAGCTTTTAAAATGTTTTCCCTTTCTTTTTTCTTATTTACTTTCTTTTTCATCTTTTTCTTTTCTTGTTCTTTTTTCACTTCAGACGCATAATGTGCCTATGTGTAATGAGGTTTGAGGGAGGCATATCTCACACAATTATGTGAAAACCCAATCACTATGCAATGGGACCTGGCCTTAGATTTAATTCAAGGATTCAGGGGTTGGTGAAGAGATTGGAATTTGTATTATGAGTATCATGGACACCAGCCCAATACTCCTGGTGGTCACCTGACTGTCTGAGAGATCCCTCTTGGAACATACCTCCTGATAAGTGCCTGAAAATGTGCCCTCATTGCCAGGGGAGGTGCTTTCTACCACCTTTTAGCTATTGGCTCATCCATGAGGCTGACACACGGGAGTTCCTGTACCTTGCTCAGGAGGACTTTGTCTTTTGCATGTGGCTCTTTTCCTGAGTTTACAACCAGTGGGAGGGTCTTGAACTTCCAGCACCTAGTGCAGTGTTTCCATTTGAAGTGGATCTATTGAGGAATGGATCATGACTCTCGGGGTTAGATTTAGAAGGTAACATTGCTAGCTTTTTACATTGCTTCCTCATTATTTGTGGTGGGCTTAAATATTTGAGAAAACATTGGGGGTTCAATAGAAACTAAAGATTGAAATTTTATAACAAAAGCCTTTCTGGGCTTATACATTCTATCAGAATTCAGTGAAATAGAGTTTCGTAGAAGCAACTGCTTATGAGTTATTACTTGCTGCAAGCTGGAGCCATCCCCCTGGCCATCCAGTTCCAGAGGCAGGGACTTCACTGATCACAGCAGCACAGTCAGAGCCCCAGATGCACATGGAGCCCAAGATTCAGCTCCATGTCACCCAAGTCTGGCACAGCCTGTCCATGTGACTGTGCAACAGATACTTGTGGTGATGCTTTGGTGCCTCTCTGACCAACCAGGGGACTCCTGGCTAAAGTGTGTCCCAAGCTCTGGCCAGGCTGGACATAGCATTCACAGAAATGGCCAAAATAGTGGCCCCAAATCAGGAGCCCCCATCACTGCACTCAGGTGCTCTGGGATCCGAGGGAAAGGCCCAGTCTCAGAGATAAAACAGAAGCCTGAATAACTCTGCTGTTGGAGGCAGAATGCCCCCTAATTAATAGCTCTGGTGACATTATTTACAGAAAAATGGTCACACACTGGAAAGGTACTTAGAGGTGAGCTTAAGTCCAGAAGGAAGAATGTACAATGTAATACATGGCGATCTCCACCCTTGATTCCAGATGTGCCTTGATAGCAAGGGACAGACACTGCCGTGGACAATCCTCATGGTGCGTCCTCTGCTCCGTAGCCGAGTAATCACAAAACCAAGAAACTCATTACTAGGACAAACTATCACCTACGACTGGGGGGAAAAAAAACCTTCCAATAGGCCACAGGAAACAGAATAGACATGATGTATGTGTTCATTTATTCACCCAAACAAGTTAAAAATCAGTGACTTAACTAGAGCATGGATTCTACAAAAAAAAAAAAAAAAAAAAGCCAGAAATCTGATTTGTCTTGACTGCACCAGGTCATTAATATTTATGAGGAACTGTTTAAATCCAGAAGTTGCAAAACAGCTCTCAGAAGCTACAATCAGCATATTAAATATGCATATGGAAATAGAGAGAGTCATGGGCTGGGAAAGGGAGGGGGGAAAGGAGGAGATGGAGAGCAGGAGGGGAACATTTGGTGAACCCGGAGCTGTGCTGCACGCTCTCCTGATCTGAGTTAGAATCCGTCCCTCAGGCGCTCTGGGGCATCTGTCTCTTTGCCTATTCTCGCAGTCTCACTAGGTCTTGCAACCCCAGTCATTCATCCCCTCATTGTTCTCTTCATTTCCATCTCCCTTGCCGTGGAAGGATGGGGGTTCCTAGTCCTTCCCACCTTTTCTGTGCTCCGACAGCTGTTTCCTGCGCAGGGGCCCCCTCTTCTCTGCACCCCTTTCAGGTTCTCCCCGACTCCAGTAGAGCTCACAGCCTCAGCCAGGTGACCTCCAACACTGGCCTGTGCCCTCAGATGAGCTGTGACTCTCAGGTGAGCAGTCAGACCGAGAGTCTTAATTCCGAATCAGCAGGAGCCTGAAGGACACCCATGTGAAACCTGCATGGGTTCAGTCAGGGGACGGTCAAGAATAGTAAACTTAAGGGCAGGAGAGGGAGATGGTGGGGTCCATGCATTGTCCCCAAGACTGGCTGATGATTGTGGACTCTGTCACTGTGTAGAACACACAGGTCCTTGTCTCTTGTGCTGCACTTGTTCTCAGAACACGACTGAAGAATAAAGACTGGTGAAAATTTTCAAAGTCCGTCCTCGTGGCCAAGTTAGAAAGACAAACACGGAAAGCAGTTCGTTTGGGTGAGCAAAATGACTCGCAAGGTGGACAAATGGGTCTTTGGAAATACTCCGAGCCAGAGGGCTTCAGATGTCTGGGGTGCCCAGATCGATGGCAACATCAGTCAGAAGTGAACCTGGGAGGGTGAGGATGGGGGCTGCCTGGCCTTCCACCAGGTGGCCTCCTCTCCAGCCATCTCCACAGCCCTGAGGGTGGACAGCAGACGTGCACAGTGACCTCACAGTGTCGGACGAAGGCACCTGCTCATTTCCTCAGGAAAAGCAGTTTCTGGTCAAAGGTGAAGTCAATTTGAGCAACTGTTTCTATATACTGTGTTCTGATGTCCCACTTTCAGAATGCTACTCCCTGCCTTTGTTGTTGTTGTTAGGTGCAGTCAAGTCAATATCCAACTCATAGCGACCCTCATAGGGTTTTCAATGGCTGACTGTTTCGGGATTGATTTGGGAGTGGATTGCCAGGTCCTTCTCCCATTTTTATGGTGCTGGGAATTGAACTCTGGACCTCAGAGACTGCAGTGCAGTGCTCTACCAACTGAGCTAAAACCCAGCCCTTCCCTGCATTTAAATGCTCTAAATGGTGTAGACAGCCTCCAGTTCACAGGTGGGCTCTCCAGCCCACCCTGCCTTCCTAGTACTAGGGCAGCCTTCCTCAGCTGCATCAAGTTGCTATTAGTGCGATCTTCTTCCTCCTCCAGAGAGTGGCCCTTTCAGGCCACCTCTGCCCTTACTGTGTCTATGTTGGATGCAGGAAGGAGTCAGAGGGGCTGGGGAATTCTCCTGTTGGGAGCAGCCATGGCCCTTCCAGGGAATAGCCTGGAGTTGGAGACTGCCTCTGCCTCCCAGGCCCCACAGCCCTGCAGAAGGCAAGCCAGTAGCTGCTGGCTTGATTTGCTCCTCGCCACAGCCAGCCTTGCCCAACTCTGTCTGGACACCCTTAGGTGATACTTTTACAAGCCACATGGTTCATCTTTACAGAAGGACCAAGCAGATCTCTGCGTCATTCACAAATTCCACCAGCATTGAGTGAGAACCGACAGAGTGCAGCCCTGTTTGCAGTGGCTCCTCATCTTCTCACAATAGACTGTTTCTTTCTCTGCCTGTCCATGAGGAGCAGGTAGATTCTCTTCCATTGCCTCACACATGCTATCAGCCTCCGTGGTATTGCATGGGGCCACTTATGCAGGGCAAAGAGGCAGCTCAAGTCTCAATTAGCACTGAAGGACTGGGAATTGAAACAACAGATAATCTAAACTCCTCCACCAAGACTTAGATATTCTAACTTAAAATGTTCTAATTTTAAAAGGAATAAGTTCTCTATCTAAGAAATTAAGGAAACTGAAATGCAAATTTCTCCTTCTGGTAATACCAGAGTAGTAACCTTTCTGTAGAAGAAATCTAAGAGGTATTAAAGAATATTTTTGCAAATATCAAGGAAACAAGATGAGAGGTTATCAGGCCAACCAGTTGCTTTAGAGGATAGGAATCTGAAAGAAGGAGCCAGACACATGGGGACACTTTGCCTGATATGTTTGTTGACCCATAAAAGGTGTCCAGAGGGCAAGTTTTTGTTATTTGGTGGGACAGTGAGGATCCAAGTTTGGATGTGGAGCCCACCAAAGAGGATGATCCTAGTAAGCCAGGACCACCATGGCATGGCACAGCAAAGCTAAGCTATGGGAAGAAAGTGAAGCAGAGACATATCAGGGCTCTCATAGGTCTCAGGAACACATCTGCATGGTTCAAAGGGACAAGAGGACACTTCCAAAGCCACAAAACAGAGAGCAGTTACTACCAACTGGTCCATTCTAAGGAAATTCTAAAGGTTATTCTTCAGGAAAAGGGGACTATCGAGTTGATGGTCAAAGATCCCAGGAGGAATGAGGGTTAAAGCAAGTGTAATAGAAGAGTTTATACACATAAATGTGGATAACATGAAATAATGACTCTGCCCTTGTGGAAGTATCTGTCTCTGACCATCCATCCGTCTATCCATCCATCTATATTTAAACAAGGCTAAGAAGGCTAATGAAACTGATAATTTGGATGAAACAGATGAAAGTTCTAGAAAAACACAACTTGCCAACAGTGATGTGAGAAATAACAGAAAATCTAATTAGACTTCTCAATATTAAATAGGCCTATAGCTGTAGTACTGTGGCATCCAATCTGTCAGAGAAGCTAAATAGGGTTGGTCCTGGTTAGTACTTGGATGGGAGACCACCCGGGAACACCAGTTGCTTTAGGCTTGGGAGAAGGACCCAGCAACCCACTCCCAAAAATCAATCTGCCATTGAAAACCCTAGGAATAGCAGAGAAGCACTGACAACAGTGTTTCGTCTGTTGTACGTAGGGTCTCTATGAGTCGGATACCGACTCTACGGCACCTAACAACAACAACAACAAATATTAAATAAATTAAATTATTAATTTAAACTCTTCCTATGAATTAAGCTCCAGACACGGACAGTTTTACCAGTGGATGCTAACAAATATTTTTTAAAAATAAATAATTTCAGTTTTAAACAAAGTTTCAGAAAACAGGAGAAAGGGGAACTCTTTCTAAGCAGCACAACACTGAATGAAGAAATTACCACACAGGGCAATGACGATCGATCACTGAACACAGATGCAGAAAACCCAGGCAAAGCAGAGGCACACAGATTAGGCAACATAGAAAAGTTAAGAGCAATTAGGGTTTTTCAACGATTGCAAAGTTGCCTTAACCTTTTCAAATCATTCAACACACTACAGCCCATTAATAAATGAGAGAAAAACACTCATGTATTTTTTTCATTTCTCAAAAGTTTTTGATAAATCCAACATCAGTCATGATTTTAAAAGAAGATATCTAAAGATCCTACTTAACAGCAAAATGTTGGAAATTTTCCTTTGGAGACCCGAGGCAAAATAAAGATGTCATTTATATTCTACATGGCTTTTGCAAGTGCAGTAAGGACATATAAAGAAACAAAGATTTAGGGATGCAAACCTTGGTAGCAAAATAAGATATGCAAAGTAGTGAGCCGTGTAGAAGTCATAACAGCCATTGCTTGGTGGGCTCAGGGATTTATGATAAGGCAGAAGCAAGGAAAGAGGGACTTGTTCTTCTTTCCTGAAGGTCGTGGGGACATTCTATTTCTTGACCTTAGTGGCCTTGGGTATTTGCTTTAAAATTTTTTATTTACAATTATTCTTATGTACTATTCTGAGTGCTAGTTTCACACTAGGACGATATTAAAACCAACAACCACATAAACACAGACATGTGTTGGAAGGTGGAAAAAAACCCACCCATTATATTTGGGGTGATTTTCTTCTAGTGCTTTTTCCTTGTTTTCTTTCGGAAATGTACAGTAACATAGGTCATGCCTGGAACATTCAGCACTTTCTTTTTCAGCACTAGGCACTGAACCCAGGGCTTCATGCACCCCAGGCAAGCCCTCCACCACTGAGCTGCACCTCAGCCCCTTTTTAATTTTTTTATCTTGAGACACAAGTTGCCCCTGGCCTTGAACCTGTGATGCTTCTGCCTCTGCCTCTCAAGTCACTTGGATTACAGGCATGTGCCATGATGCCTGGTTAGCATTCAACAGTTTAAAAGGAAGACACATAAAAGAAATTGTTTGATTTTTCCAACAAATGATTGGACACCATAGCATAATTCATGAAGCCCCAGTATTAACCCTTTGTGAGAAGGATAAATGGGGAGTAATTGATAAAAATAATTAATGAGAAATTATCTTTCAATGAGAAAAGTAATAAACCAAAGCCAAACAGTATTAAACTGAAAAAGCAACGTGAACCTGAATGAGCCTGGTCTAGACAGAGCACCTCGGAGCGAAAAGGGAGCCTCCACAGAGGGCACCTGGCGCTGCTTTGTGTTTGCGAGAACCCAAGGCTCTGTGGACCCACAGATACCTGCTGTGCAATTCTTCACAAGTGAAAAAATCTTGCCAACCATGGCCTCCTCACTTGCCAAGAAAATCTGCCTCTCTTTCAGGGGTGATGTAGAATGAAATGAAATCTGCTGCAAGCTGTTCTGAACAGTGGCTCTGGACACATCCAAAGGATTTAAACAGCACAGACCTTGACTGATACAGACCTGGATTGGAGTCTGGAATACTGACTGTCTGTAAAATGAGGATAATCCCAGTGCCAATTCCACAGGGCTGTTGTGGGAATCAGGCATGATTGTGCATCTAATGCACCTTGCACACTGCTTGTTCCTAGGCAGGGAAAGCCTTTAACTGCCATTTTTGTTCCCTGGGCTCCAGGCATTGCCCATCTACTGAGGTGCAGTTCTCAGTTGGCTGAACCAGCTGTCCCTCAGACCTGGCTTCCAAGTGGCTGCAGGGAACCTCCAGGCTGCGTTTCTTTTGCCCTGTGCTCTTGGAGGAGGGCTCACCTGCACGTGCAGACCTAGGCGGGGAGGCCCTGGGCAGCTGAGGTGACTCATGGTCTCCAGTGGGTCCTGCAGGCTCACTGTCTCTGGAGCTCATGACCACCTGCCCTATCATGGCCTCTCCACGCAGGCCACATCACTCCACCACTGGCTTGGCTCTTCCCTCCACTCCCAGCTCAGAGCCCTGTGTATAAGGTGTGGCTTCTGGCCCTCAGGGGCTCCAGAGCCCAGGGGCTAGACCCTAATGGTGAGTTGTGGGAGTGGCCAGATCAACTCCCTGTGCAGTCACCTCCATTGCAGCTTGTCAGAGATGTCCCAGTCACGGGAGGTGGCGGCTAGGTCTGGAACGAGGTAGCCAGTGTGAGGAGGTAGGCACCTCCCTGCTGTTTCCTGGCCCCCTCCTCAGACTCCTGGCCATTCACCTCACTCTTCTTGGCCTGGGGCTGCATCTCCAAAGGCAGTGTGAGCCACACAGGTACCACAGGGTATGTGCTGGGCGCAGGCCTGCCTATCCAGGGCTTGTGGCGCTGAGCTCATCCCCTACCCGGTGCAGCGCTGGGGTTCTATCAGCCCCCCCTAGGAGAGGAAGTGGCAATTGCCAGCCTTGACTGCTAAGGATTCACTCAGCAGCTAGGGGGGTCAATGACCACCCTCCCCCCTGCCTCATATCTTCTCCAAAACAAGGTAAAAATGGGTATGTTGGAAGTAAGAGCAATGGAAGAAATTCGAGACTGTTTAATAACTGTGACTCTTTGAGAATAAGCCTTGGACAGAAAGAGGCAGTCCCTGGGGACGCAGGTTAAGCCTGAGATAGAACAGAAACAAGGGGCACATGCAGCCCTTCTGACACCACAAGATGGGTCTCCTCTGCGCTCCCTGTTTCTTCCCTCCCAAGCTGCCCCTTCAGGTGTGAGGATGCTTGGCCAGTGTCCTCACCTCTCCCTGGGGTGCTGCTGCCTTGCCCAGCTAAACATCTGCAGAACGAGGGCCAGAGAGAAGGGTGGAGGGTTGGTGGGCTGGGGGTAAGGAAGGAGGGAGGAAGAACCTGAGAAATCTCTCCCTTGGTCCCCTCCACAGGTCACCAGCCACCGCTAGCACTGTGCTGATGCGCCCTGAGGCTCCCTGGAGCTCTCCACATCCCAGGGACAGACCCGAGCCCATGCCCTTGCACAGGCTGCACACCTGGGCACAGATTAACCACGAAGCCACAGGAGCTGGTGGTGGCTGAAAGGGGGCAGGAAGGTCACGAGACACTACCTATGGAGCCTCTCTGAATGGGGGCAATGGAGGTGGGGGACAGAGCAAGGAGGAGAAATCACAGGCAGGTGAAAGTCCACGTGGGACTGTCAGGGAAGCCCTGTTTTCCCACCCAAATCCCATAATCATTTCCCTCCGCCTTTGCAGAATTTGCAAAAGACCCCTGTTGGAAGGAGGTGGCCAGCACACGCTTGACTTATATTTCTACCGTGCTGGAGAACATCAACTTGAGGAGGAATAATTGGTGCCCTCAGCATACATCATTACGAGCGCGGCAGGGTTGTCTCCCATAATTCACTAGGTCTAGTCCTGATGGAGGGCTGGGATTTAGCTCAGTGGGTAGAGCGCTGTGCTACAGTCTCTGAGGTCCCGAGTTCAATTCCCAGCGCCGCAAAAATGGGAGAAGGACCTGGCAATCCACTCCCAAGGCAATCCCGAAACAGTCAGCCATTGAAAACCCTATGAGGGTCGCTATGAGTTGGATACCAACTCGACAGCACCTAACAACAACAACAACAACAACAACAACAACAAGTCCTGATGGAGTCGGATGAAGAGGGACACATGTCCCTGGGAGGTGCTGTCAGGGCTGTTATTACACTGGGAAGGAGAAGAAAGGATTGCAGCCTGTCAGAGGTCTCCGCCAACGGGGATGTGTGCTGTCTAAAGCAAGACTTCTGGTCTGCTCTGTTTGGTAGAATCAGTCTCTAAGGGAGGGAATCACTGAGCCTGATCAAGTGGCAGCAGAGGAAGCTGGGGGCAAGATCCTGGGACCAGCCATGTGGCCTCTGGTTCCTTCATCTGCTAACTGGAGGAGGTGAGAGCTGGGCTGTGGGCCCTAGGGCCCAGGACAGCGGCTTTCCCTGCCCCATCCCCTCCTTCCTCACTCAGACCCCAAGGTGGTCCTCACACCTACTCCTGCCCCGTGAGCCATGGAGTCCCTGTCTCTCTCCACCTGGGGTCTTCCTCGGGCAAGTGAGCAGCCCCAGAGTCCTCCTTTGCTAATGTGGCCACTGCCCCTGTGCCAACCATAGCTGGTGGGAGCCGGAGCCAGCAGAGCCTGTTGCCATCAGCCAGTGCCGGCCCCTCCTCCATCCTGAGCCTTCCCACCCCAGACACCTCCTAGCTCCTCCTTCCTCTTGCCCCCCATCCTGCCTGCCCTGCCTGGCTTGCTGGCTCTGGGGCACACCTCCTGTCCCTCTTGTAGCTCTGAGGACAGTGGCTGTCCCCAGCTCCAGGCTCCTGTTCCTCAGAGATCCCCTCCCACACTCCTGCTATCAGAAGAGACAAACGTGACACAGCGCTTGCCTCACATCCTGGGGCCCAGGGTGTGATCCCAGCATCGCCCAAAACAAACAAGCATGAAAGAACTCAACAAAATCCGCACTTGACATCTCTTCATTAAACATGCTGTAGCACAACGCTTCCCTATTCATAGCAAGCTCATCAACAGGCACAAGGAAGGCACCTCAGCCAGTGGCTCTCCTCTTGTATAGTTTTTAACTTTTTAGGTGAAGTATAACCACTTTCAAGTCTGTAGCCATAGTACCTTGGCATCGGGTCCCGCCTGATCATAGAAGCTAAGCAAGGTTAGGTTTGGTTAGTCCTGGGATGGGAGATTGCCTGGGAACACCAGGTGCTGCAGGCTAAGGAGAAGAACCTGGCAATCCACTCTGGAAGCAATCTGCCATTTTAAATCCTACGAATACCAGAGAAGCACTCCCATAGTGCCGGGCATGGCACAGTGTCAAGGAGTGTTTCGTTCTGCTGTATATCCGGTTGCTGAGTTGGACCTGACTTGACAGCACCTAACAACAACATAACCACTTTCAAAAAAGTGCACAGATGGCAGGTGGAAAGCTAAAGAGTGTGACCAGAGTGGCACCCTGGGATGGGGAATTGGAGAGTCTCCTTCCCCTACAGGTCCCCTTTTGTCCCTCCTGCCTGCTCTGCAGCCCTGCACTGGACTCAGCAGACTCCCCCTGAACACTAACCATACCATAGCCCCTCCCTTCCACACAATCTGGCCCTGTGGACTCCACAGCTGAGGTGAGCTGCACCCTGTGCCTTCTGCACAGGCACCTCCCCATTGCAGGGACCCTACAACCCTAGGTCCCTTCCCCTCTCTTCCTCGTGCCACAGCCATTATGGATTATGACAACTGATACTGCTTCTAGCGGGGATCCTACTGCTGCCCTGGCTCCAGGTCCCCAGAGACAGCCGAGCCAGGGGTACCTTTCTTGCCCCACAATCCCACATGGCTTCTCATCTCAAGTGAGAGCCCAACTCATTGTCACAGGCAAAGGAGGGGGCAGAGGGGGGCGGCGGAGGTCTGGGCCACTCATCCCTGTCTCTTCCCCCTCTCCCTGCATTTCCTACTTCCACACCCAACAGTCACCCTGCTTCAGCCACTCCTGCCTCTGGATCATTCCTCATATGAGCCAGGCACATTCCCACCTCAGGGCCTTTGCACAGGCTTTCTCTCTGCCAGGAAGGCTTTCCTCTGGAGCTGTTCCTGGCCCAGGCCTATGGCTTTATCATGAAATGTCATCCTTTCTGCAGACCCTTCCATGGCCATGTAAAAGTGTATTCCCCACCTCCATTTCTGACTTGATCATTCTCCTTTACGTTTAGCGCTCTTGGCCAGTCTGTGATCTCACCTTTGTTTATCACTTGCCTCTCCTTACTAAACATCAGCTCTGCAAAGGGAGAATTCTGCCTATGGTGTTGTTCACCGCTATGTCCGGGGCACCCAGAGAAGGTCTGGCACATCAGTGTCCAGTAAGCACTGTGTGTGTGAATGGATTTCAAGGAACATGGCTCTTGGTACCACTGGACCCCTGTTCATTTAGATCCTCAGCACCATAACATGGTCCCTTTTCCCCTCATTTGCCCAATTCCCTTTGTTAGTGCTATTCATAAAATTCATAATCTGGTTCTGAGTACCCTTTCCCCATTTAATTATTGTTGTAACGTTTCAGTTAGTAAAGGAAAGAAACATTTTATGAAATGAAATTAAATCAAGGCATAATCAATGTCCAAATGCAGAAATCTCTGCTAGCCAACTCTGCGCATAACCCCCAGGGCCTGCGGGTGCTGTTTCTGCCCCAAATTCCCTGGTGGCAGGAGGTGGCTCCCACTTCAGGCTCTGGGTCCCATGATTGAGTGCAGGATCTTGAGGACAGATGCCACACTCTGTCTATGGGCTGCTCTTCCTCTGTTGGCACACTTCTGAAGCAGGGTTTGGGGGCAGCGGACTTAGGAGCAAGTGCTGTGCTATGGTCTGATTTTGTTTGTGGACAGATAAAGGTAGAGTTATATTGCAAAAAATTTGGTTTTAAAAGCCAGAAGTATTGCCTCATGTACCCACCCTTGCTATCTCTGTGTTTTCTGCAAGTTGTTTAATCATCAAAACTTTGTTTTCCACTTAAATGGAGATGACTTTTTTCACGTTGTTGCAGACTTATTGGAGAGATTACAAAAGATGAAGTGTAGGTCTTAGCTGGTTTACAGCAGTTACTCAGCAAACTGTGGGATTTATTTCTACCCTCAGCATCATTCAGGAAGATCCATTACTAAGTGGCTTCACATTCCCAAGTCTGCTCAAGCACCTTTCTCTAGAAACTGGTTCCCAAAACCTGCTTGTGTCGGGGTTTGGATTGAACCAAAAACACTTCAGACAAAAGGAAGTTGTGGTCAAGGTGCTCCACTCTCTGCCTCCTCTGCCTCCATGCTGAGTCTTTCCTCACGGTTGGCAGGACCAGCCTTTTCCTTGCCAGATGGCGGAGTGCCTGGCCCACTGCTGACCCTCTCTGGCCTTAAACTAGTCACTCATCTCACTGAGCTTGAGGGCAGCCCCCCGGGCAGGGGTGATCAGTGTCCTTGGCCCCAAGTTCCTAGGAGGTCCTGTAGGTAGGAAAGTACTCGGGTGAGAGATGAACTGGATGGGCTGGTTACAATCCATATTCCTGGGCCCCAGTCCATACTCTGCCTTCAGCAGGTCTGCAGAGGGGGAGCCAATATGCACCCCAAATGCACCCCCAGTGGGCTCTGCTGCTTTGGGGCCAGGACTCTGTCCTGGGAAGCCAAGAACAAGCTACTACCACACTTGGCGCAGAGCTAGTGCTCAGCGGGGTGCTCCTGCTACATCCTCACACTGTCACTTCTACTGTGTGGGTGGCTTTTTAGAATTCCCAACACCTGTCTCTTCTGTGGACCCACTGTGTTGGGTGATCCAGGTTTCTGGCAGGCCACCATTGTGCTGTCAGCCCTAGGTGCCCCCAGGAACCTCTGGGGACCTTCACTCTGTTTGGTTGGTTGGTTTTTTGTTTTCTGAGATGAGATCTTGCTAAGTAACCCAGGCTGCCCTTGAACTCACAATCCTCCTGCCTCTGCCTCCCGAGGGCTGGGATTACAGGAGTGGCCACCACACCTAGCTTGGTGGATTTCATTTGCATTTACTTTTCTAAATCTCAGCCAACTCTAGGCTGTTAGAATTATTTCCATATCATAGTATGGATGGAGAAACTGAGGCACGGCAAGAAGGAGGTGCCTGTTGACCAGGACAAGGCTAGAAGAGGGCAGAACAAAACATCAAGGTTTATACATCCAGGATGCTGTTAATTCTTCCCACCCCTGACCGATTTAATCAAACTACCGTGGTTTGATTTGCTGTTTTCCCAGAAGGGCCTTGCACATGTTTCTTCAACTTCACTGAATAGTTATTTTGACAATAAACAGATGCAATGTAATTGTCAGTGAGTTCACTCAGATAGGATCTGTGAAAAAAGGAAAAAAGCCAAAAAGTCACAGGTGGATGTCAAAGAATGCCTGTGAGCGGCACCATGGCCTCTGAGCCTTGGCTTCTGACAAGTACCCCTGTGCGGCTGCCCATGGGAGGCATTGGTAGCAGCCTGAGCCACCCCAGAGGACGTGGCTTCTCCCCAATCCTCCCTGGGTTCAGAACTCCCAGCGAGCCTTGCCCAGGCCGGCTCTGATTTAATTTCGAGCATGATTCTCAGAGTGCATCTCCTCCATTCCCTGCTGTGCACCTGCCCTTGACATCGGCCTCTCCCTTCAAATGGCCTGTTGGTGATTTCATGGCTGCAGAGGCTTCAACAGAAGGAACTGCAGCCTCTTGGGTGGGCTGAAGCTGCATGGGCCAGGGCTGGTGGTCCCCAGATCTGCAACAAAGCCCAGATCACAGGGCCTCAGCCTGGCAGGGGAGCCCTTGGGAGTCACTGTGGTGGGGGAGGGAGCCCTGCTTCGAAGGGACTTGGACACTGGCTGTATGGAGGGGACCCACCACCACGGATGGCTTTATGAAATGCCAGCCCCTCTTCTCTGTGGGTTCTGCTGAAAGGACCCATTCTCTAATCACAGTGAACAGGGAGGCTGGGGCCTGGCCCCAGGCCCGCCCCAACAGCACAGGTGATTCACCCACTGCACAAGTACCTGAGTTCACTTCCAAAAAGTGTGTTAGAAGCCCACATAGAAACTGCACTCCATGTTCACTGCTATAGAAATAACAGAAGCCCCTCGGCCTCCGATGGTGTTAGCGATCATGAATCATAAGACCCCCAGCCTAAGAGGCTATTACTGTGTCAAGAATAAAATTACTTCCCAAGAAAAAGAAAGTAAACCCTGGGCTCTGCAGCCACAGCCTTTGATGCGATTAGAAGCCCTCTTCTGGGTAAATGCTCTGCCCCTAGCTTGCCCTGCTCCAGAGAGTTGCTGCATCTCAGGGCGTGTGGAACCGCGGAGCCCATGGTGATCTGGGGTGGTGGTAAGCTGCAAAGAGGTCTGGCCCCTTGTGTAGACACATGGGCCACCTCTCCCTGCGGCCTCACTGTTGACCAGGGGCTACACTGTGTCATCCTGACCTCCTCTTTCGCAGTGAGACTGCTCTGCTTATTGCACAGTGGATGCAAATGGGAGCGGGCTCCACCAACCAGGGCACCCCGTGATCCCTGTGCTTTTCTCCAGCTCCCCGTGCCTCCCAATCTGTAGGTCTCTGTGGCTTTGCCCCTGAATCCAGGGTCACCAAGGCAGTCTCCATCCATAGCTGCCTGGATTCCGCTGGCTCAGGATCTGGCCCTATACTGGAGCTTGTGCTGCTGGACATGGGTTTGTGGCATTTTTGCAACAAATTCACACAAAGAAAAGTCTAGACAGACCCTTGAGGCCAAAGCCAGCCCTGGAACAACCACTCAGCCCAACCCTAGCGGAGCAGGAGTCCCCATGCCCCCTCCACTGTCCTCCAGAACCAGGACACAGAGCTGCTTGCAGCAGGCCTGGCCCATCAGGCAGCGACTCTCCCCTTCTTGTGTCCCTGCCAAGAGGAACTTGCCCTCGGGAAGGCCACAGCCTGCGCTCTCCCCTGCTCCTCCTTGGACAGACAGGAGACGGGGCTGGTCACTGCAAGACCTGCAGGTGGCAAAAGGAGAACTGAATAAGTTTTCTCCTCTCGTCAGTCAAACTGACCCCTCAACACAGAAGCCAGCAAGGGGTGGCAGCTGGGCTTTGCCAGGGAGACCGCAAGAAAACCAAGAGAAAGAAATATTTCAAGCAAAGTACCTGTGGAGTGGGCTTTGGTACCCTCAGCCCCAGACCCCTAGAAGCCAGAAGGCACCCCGAGCACCCACAGGGATCATCCTCCTGCCCAAGGACACTCTGTAAGCACTGGCCTACGCACATCTGGTGTCAACATGGGCTGAGGATGACAGCCATGGGTCATGGGGTACTCTAATCTCATGTTTTAATGGACACATATAGATGTCCTTGTTTGATTATGAACCAGAAGAGAGATGGTTTCTGAATGAATGCCTTTCCTCTGCTAGGGAAGAACCATTCCCAGCCTGGGCTCCCTGAGGGATGCTGGGCAGTGAAGGGCTGGGGATTGGTGACTGAGAGTCTCACCTGTGGAAGAAGGGCCGAGTGCATAGTGAGAGGATGGGGACGTGTGGGCAGCTGCAGCTGTGGAACCAGAACCTGTTTTACATGCCTGAGCCTTTTCAACGGGCAAACAAACCCCTCATTTTCTCTTTTCTCCCCAAGTTCAAAGGTCTCAAAGGGGGCCTTGACCTGGGTCAGGGCCTCCCCACCAGTGTGACCCCAGGCCTAAGTGGAAGTTGCCCCCCCAGGACCATCCGCCCTCCATCAGGAGGACGCCTGCTTCTGTCCCACAGTCACTCACGTCCTGACCCTCCTTGGATTTCGTAGTCTGCTGTTGGTTTGCTTCGTTTTTGTTTTTGCTTTGTTTCTTGGGTGCTGGGGGTGGAACCCAGGCCATGTGCATATCAGCCAGGAGCTTCCCACCGCTGGCAGCCCAGCGCCTGATCTTCCCGCAGCCGGAGCTACAGGGGACCTGAGTGTGCCTCCCGCTTGGCCCAGGTGGGCTGCATCACCAGCCACCAGCGGGTGTTCGACCTGCTGATGGAGACCTTACCTCGTGGGACAGGTAGAAGGCCGCAATGCCCAGGGGCCAGAAGCAGCAGAGCATGGAGAAGACACTGAGGCCCAGGTGGTCCCTCGGAGGCAGCATGAGGAAGTTGTCCTCGCTCTCGGTGTCGCTGGAGTAGTCGCTCTGAGGAGACAGCGGGGGAGAATCAGTAAAGGAGCCACTGCAGCATCCCAGCTTGGCTAGGCCGCCCAAGAGCTGCTGCTGCTGACATTGTCCCTGTTACCATGACTGCCCTCCAGCATGCAGCTTCAAACAAGGGCCTCCCCTAGGAAACTGGCCAAGAATGGGAAGACCCTGAGCCCACAGACCAGGCTCTTGAGAGCTGCAGAGATACTGTCCCACAACAGCCTGTGATGTGTAGATGGCACCAGCTTTCGGTGGTCCCATGGGTTTTTCAGGGGATTAAATGTGTAGTGACTTGGGATGCTTCCAACTTACAAAGGTTTTATTGGGAGGAAACCCCATTGTAAGGAGCATCTGCACTTCAAAGATCTCCAGGGTGCTGGGCGGTGGGGATAAGGGGCAATCTGTCAGGGGCCCCCGCTGGGGACTTTTGGAAGGCAAGTCCTACATACATTTTTCTTTCTGTCCTCAGACTTCTCACTAATTTCCAGGACACAGCAGGGCTGGTGTGGACAGGAGGATGCTGTCCCCTGAATCTCCCCTTCAAGTCACCTTTGGCTCTGACCTGAGCAGGGACATGGGGGCTGGTGCCTGCTTGCTTATGCAGGCTCCCTCCTGAGAGGCTGCCTGGGGACTCCAATGCAGGTCAGGTTGGGGAGTTGAGGACAGCCCTTCTTACAAACCAGCAGGAATGGTTAGGACCCCTGCACCACCCACAAAGGGCCCGTGGGCACTCCTGGGTGTGGAGGGCTGGGGGCCTGTGTGGAGGCCATGCTGTTTCCCACTTGGTCACATCCCGAGAATTCTGTTTGCCTCTCCTTCCTGCTGATGCAGCTGAGGCCCAAGGCTGCCCTGCCTCTGTTTATCTCATAGGAAGGTGGAGACCCAGCTTACTCCAGACACTGTTTCCCAAAAGGAACTGGTTGCATCATGAAGGGAGTCATTAGCTGCCTAACTTGGTTTGCTAGCAGCTGGCAGAGGCTCCTGCAGCAGGCGGAGCTGGCCCTGGAGGGCGACCCTGCACTGACCCCAGCCACTTCCCCACTCACCCCTGGCGCCCCAGAGCCTCCCGCCACTCACAAGCAGGTGCCCAGACCCCCCCAAAGGACTTGGTGTCCTTTTGTGTGTTTGCAAATTATATGCATGTGAAATGGCTGCAGGCTGCAGCCTCTAGTCACGTGCTGAAAATGGAGAGGCAGAACGAGGAGACAGGAGTTCCCCACTAGGACATTCATGTGTGCCTAGTCAACAGAGAAGACAGGCATGTGCTGATGGGTGCGCTCAGAAAACCAGCCTTACTACTCCAGGAGGCCCTGGGGGAAGGGAAGGTGGCCCACAGTGACACCGGGCTTGTCACCCCCTCATGCAGACAGAGCTGCAGTCAGAGGCTGGGGCTTCACCCTATAGTGAGGGGTGAACTGCCAGAGCCACCTGGCCATACTTTAGCTCTGCAACAGCCTGCTCACTCTGCCTAGGTGTGGGCCGCTGGTGCAGTGTCCCCCGCCTGTGTCAAGGACCACCCAGCATCCCATCCACAGAGCGGCATCTGTGAAATTTCAGCTCTTTTCATTTGGCACATAGCCTCCTGTATGGTCTTCCAAACACTAAAGAAAATGAAAATTACTGTCATTACAGCTATCAGAGACAGGAATGGAAACGGCCCACAGGGACGCATAACTCATGGGGAGACACGAAGACCATGCGCTGCCAGGTGGAGACGTGCACCCCAGCCCTGGGGTAGGTGGGAGCGTTGATCACTATGATGAGGGGCAGCACTGAGTCTGAAGATCTCGATGGCTGTGCCTCTGCACACACGCAGCCCTGTTACCCCAGTGTCCTCCAGACCTTCTGAAGACAAGTGGCTTTGAGGTGTCAGGGGGCCATCCCATGGAAGGGCCACCTCTGTGTGAGATGCTGGGAAGGTACAGCCTAGAAAAAACCCACCTGTGTCCCATGATCACACACAGAGGGGCGGGGAGCCAGGTAGAAGGACCAGGGACTACACCTGCCCTCCCCTCCCACCTTGACATGCCTGAGCCTCACGTTGTGGGTTGTGACAATGCGGAGATCCTTGCATAAGAGCAGCAAATCTGTCTGAGCTCCTTTGTTTAGATTTTTCATTCTTAGGTGTTTTTTGTTTTTACAAAGAGTTTTATGTACCTGTGTTCACTGCATCTCACAGCCACCCTGGAAATTACTGCTATTTTCATTGTCATTTCCATTTTACAGAGGACAAAGTTGAGGCTCAGAGAGGTTAAACACTTGCCAAAAGACAGCGTCACCCAGCTGGAGGCTGCTGGAGTCTCAGCCCCCACATCATCCGATTGTACTTTCCAGGCCATGCTGAAGGCTGTGGTGGGACACAGGCAATTTGGCTACACACAAAATCTACTGTGTCTCAACTACTTTTCCTCCTCTTTGGTCCCCAGGCACTGCGATGCCTTTGCTTCTGGCCTGGTCTATTCCACAATACCAGTGGGCCATGTAGCCCAGTGGCCATGTAGCTCATTGAGATTTTCCCTGGAGTCCCCAGGAAGGCTGGAAGCCAAGACTCCAGCTGTGAGAGCTGCTTGAGAATTACACCAAAGTCGCCAAGAGAAATAGCAGCATAGAAATAAGTTTCAGGATGCTCCTCCCAAATCTTCACGGGATTTTACTTAGAAGCATAAAGAATCATGCACTAGGTTTGCCAATCAGTGGTTGCATGGCACGTAAATAATTAATCCCGTTTGATTAAAATAGATTTTCAAAACTCAAGAAAAATTATAGAGAGGGTAACTCTCCCCCTGCCCCAGCTCTTTGATTCATTCCTTCAGCTTCCCTCAGCAGGCACCCTGTGGCTTCAAGTGGCCCTGGGGATCGTGCATCCAAAGAGGAAGGAGAGCTGAAGCTGGCCCGGAAGAGGCCAGGCAGAAACTAATCAACGGAGCACACAACGATCACACAGCCAGCGCAAAGCAGTCCTGATACTCCTGATGGCTGGTTTTCGAGCTCCCTTCGTGGGTCACTGACTGGGAGCATCTGTGGGTGGCCCTGTGGCCTCTTGCAGAGTCTCCTGGGAGTTCCACCTCTACAGGAAGTAGGGCAGAGTCTGGCTGGTCCCTCAGCTGCACCACCCCATGCCCTTTCTGGTCACACCACTCCCAGGGAGAGCACCATGTCTCTCTAGCTCTGTGGTGCCACCTTCACTGGCTACTGCACTCATTAGGTTCAAGGCCGGTCCATGCCCAGCATGCTGACCATGCCATGCCGACATTCGCTGCACCTCCAAGAGCATGCATGGTGTGGTGGGGTCAGAGCGCAGCTGGGCTCAGCTGCATCCCCTGGTGTCTCTCGAGGTCTCACCACAGGTCCTCCTTGCTCCCCAGGGCCTCTGTGCTGACCCTTCCTGGTGGGCGTGCCACTGTGTGGTCCTAGGGGAGGTGGCCTGGGATAATAGCATGTGTACTGAGCCCAGCAGCCACTGGCTGCATGGAGTTATTTAAACCTAAATCACTTAAAATTAAATATAACTCACAGCTGGTTCCTCAGCCTTACTGCATAGGCCAGTGCTCACAAGCCACAGGGGTTCAGTGTCTGTCACATTGGAAGGCACAGATACAGAACATTTTCAGCATCTCAGAAAGTCCTGGTCTTCTGGGATCTGCCCGCTATAAATTCTGACCTCATCATCTCCCACCTACAGGAGCTCTCTCATTCCAAGTGTGTCATGCCTGCCTCAGGACCTTTGGACTTGCTGCTCCCGCAGTGTACAAACAAACATGGCTGGCTCCTTTGCCACATTAGGGGCTTTTGCTCCAATGCCACTTCTCATCAGAGCCTTCCCCTAATACCTGGAAGATTGTTGCCATCCCCCCAATACCTCTATCACCTGAACTGCTCAGTGCTCCTCCTCTGCACCGCAGGTGGTGCCTACTTGTTTGTTGTCTGACTTCCTTTAAGCACCAGGAGGGCAAAGACCTGTTCCTGTTTTGTTCACACCTGTGTCCTAAGCCACAGACAGTGGCTGGCACTTGGTAGGATGCAATGCACCTGTGTTGAATGACCGACGAACCCACCTGTGGCCTTAGCCACCATGAACAACACTAACGCAGCAGCAACACCCTAGCATTGGTGCTGAGCACACTGGGGTGAGCCACAGAGTTCCCTTTGCTGCGGTTCATCGTGGCCCAGGATGTGCTGGGTATGGCCGGCTGTCCAGCCCTGGGCTGCCCTCCCAGGAATGCCCTTCAGGACGGACACTCATCCTCTGCTTAGGTGAGAGAGGCTGAGAGGAGTACTGTGGTCAGGCTCAAGGCTGCCTTGCGTGGGTGGCTCTGCAGCAACTGACAGAGGACCAAGGCCAAAGCACAGCAAGGAAATAGGCAGGTAGATGCAGCTCCCTGAGCCTCTCATGTCCATTAGGCCCCCAGCATGGAGCAGGGCAACCTTGGGGGTTGGCAGAGGCATATGGATGTGGGGCCAGCTGCCTTGGAGACCATGGGCGCCACTCCCTGGCTAGAGACGGGGCCGACTAGGGAGGCACATAGGGGAGGCTGGGGCCTGGGCTGCAGCCTAGAGATCTGGCAGCCTGGTGCTGGAACTATCTTCCCTCACCTATGGATCCAACTGTGTTGACTTAGGGGTTTTCCTTGGCAGCCTGGCTGTGGGAGACCTAAACCCTACTGCGCGCTATGGAAGAAGCTTCCCTGAGCCAAGCATCCCCCGCACATTAAAGCCCACAGGTGTTGGCTATACTCGAAGTTGCACCACATTAAAGACTGCAGATGGTTCCTGAGGCCGCACAGGTGGGATGGATGCATGGCTCAGACTCCTGGGGGCTCAGTGACACGGAACGCTGTATGGGCACATTGGAGGATCTGCACACAATTGTCCTAAACAGTTTGCTCATTATCTTGGGTGTACATGTTTAGTCTCCCCTAGTAGACACTAATTTTCCTGCAGATGGAGGTTACATCATATGCCGGGGCGATGGAAGGAAAAAGGAGTCAAAAGAACCTCTTGACTTTAAAAGAGAAGCTGCCTCCTGTGAAAAGCATGTCTACTGAGTGCATTACTGCATGCATGGGGTTGGTGCCAAAGAGGGAGAGGGCTGGGAGGAGCTCCACAGCTCTCCCAAAAGAAGTGAGGATTTGGGGGCAACTAGGGAAATAATTATCCGATCCTGTCAGATCTCAGAAGCTAAGCAGGGTCAAGCCTGGTTAGTACGTGGATGGGAGACCACCTGGGGACACCAGTTGCTATAGGATTGGGAGATGGACTTGGCAATCCACTTCTAAAAATCAATCTGCCATTGAAAACCCTGTGAACAGCACAGAAGCACTGACAATAGTGTTTTGCCTGTTGTACATAGGGTCACTATGAGTCAGACACTGACTCTACAGCACCTAACAACAACAACAGGGAAATAATTATCCATTGCAAACCCTATAGCAGAGAAGCACTGTCAAATATAGAGCTCCTTAGGCTGGGGGACATTCAAGAAACCACTGGGGAAGAGTTGCTTCCTTGAAGTAGTGTTGTTGTTGTTAGATGCTGTCTAGTCACCTCCGATTCATAGCGACCCTCATAGAGTCTTCAATGGCTGATTGTATCAGGATTGCTTTGGGAGTGGATTGCTACATCCTTCTGTTTTTGCAGTGCTGGGGATTGAACCCAGGTCTTCAGACAGTACAGAGCAGCGCTTTACTAACTGAGCTAAATCCCAGCCTCCTTTAATAAAAGGAATGGACTAAAGCCTCTGGAACCTCCTTTCGCTGATGTGGCATGACTCAAAATGAGAAGAAACACAGTGCCTTCAACAATAATGTCAAACATAAGAAGATCATGTGCATGGCACAGTGTTGGGGAGTGTTTCATTCTATTGTACACAGGGGTGCTACATATGAGTGGAACCCAACTTGACGAAGCATAACAACATCCCTATAGGCTAGTGGATGGGAAGCAGGAGGAGGAGAGCAGGCGGTGTCCCAGCCAGAGCACTGCTGAGCTGAGCAGCTGGGGCCTGGCCCCAGGGCAGGCTTGGGGGATGCTCTGAGGCTCAGGCTATTGTTATTCTTTCCCACAGGGGTAGAGAACATTCTAGAAACAATCCCAAGTTCATGCCTGCTCTTTCCTTCTCATCTGACCTAGAACTCGGTGAGGAATTTGAGTTTGAAACGCAGGGATATTCCAAGAGGAGAAGTAAATCCTGTCAGGAGGCAGATGCACCACCATAGCCTCATCCGGCTTGTGGCAGGGGGTGCTCTGAGGTCAGTTCTCCTCACCACACACCGAAACAGCTCGAGGCAGCAGCAATCAGCTTCCCACAGAGATGCTCAACAATCATTGCCCCCAAACTAGAGCTCCTAGTCGCCCTGGGAAGACAAGGTTACCTGTGGCATCAGCAAAATGTCAAGCTGATTTCACTCTCTACTCTGATTCCCCAAACCTGGGAGCTTGGGTACTCTTTGCCATGAACTCTCTGTTACCCAGGAAATTCAGCTGATAGGAACACCCACCAGCTTGTCCTAAGTGTGTCTTTCTATCAGGAACAGGTTCAGCTGTGCTCCAGTAATGTGATCTGTACACCGTCTGTGTTCCCGAAAGTGGAGGAAATGCTCTCGTCCCTCCTCCTCTGACCCACTGGACATCTCAGCTGGTTTTTGGAGGGACATTCAAAACCCATCACAATGCTGGCATCGTTTTGAGGCAGGATAGAAAGATAGGAATTTGGTGAGGGACATGGGAAAGAAAGGGCTTTCATCCTGGGATCTGATCCGATTCTTATCAGCCAAGAATTCCAGCACAATCAGAAGAGGAAGGCTGCTATGAGATCTACCCACATTAAAAACAAACAAACAAAGAACAACAAAAAACTCTGTTTTCTTGAAAAATCTCACCAAACCAGATGATGGGCTATAAGTAAAGTTAACAGACCTAGCAGACGTAGGCATGATAAAAGATAGAAAATTGGGGGGACATGGGAAGGGAGAGAAGTCCCTCATTCTAAAATCCAATGGCATCTCCCACTGACAAAAAGCCAACAGCTTTAATTCAAGGACTCTGGTCACAACCCCCATGGTTGAGGGTCAGTAGTACCTGATTGACAAGACCATAAAGACTGCCCTGCCTGGGTGGAGATGATTCTCGTCTTCCCAGGCACTCTCAAACAAGAGTGTTGGAAATAACAAATAGACTATGCTTACTTAGGGCCTGGATGTTTACGACCTTTGAGTTTAAGATTACTAACATCCCTCTCCTATACCCAAGCCTAAACATTGCACCCCATAAATTAACCTTACAATTTAACTTACACAAGGAGATTCTGTAGGATAAGAGGAATGGATAAACTAGCTCATGCCACCCTTTCTTAGAGTAAAATTGTGAGTCCAATTAATTTTTAAACCTTGTTTAATCCTGATATCTACTTAGAAAAACACACACAAAATATTTGTATCCATTATAGAGACACTCAGGCATGCCTCCTTCTAGACACCTTCACTTGCTCTGAAGCGTGTACTATCTATTACCCTTTATCTAATAAACTTCAAACAGCTTCACTCTCTTACTGACTCATCCTAAAATTCATTTTTGAGACCAAGCCAAGGACCTGGCATCACCTGAGTGGAGTTCCCGATCCTGAAGAACGGAACTCTTCAGGTAAAGGTGGGCGTGGCTGGCTCCAGCACTCACTGCTAGTAGCAATTTGTCATTAATGGAGGGGGCACATCTCGTCCCCCCTTCAGTTATGCGCTGGTTTCTCACTCAGCTCCTTAGGGCCTGGGGCTCCTGAGGGTAGGCAGGGAGTGGGGACAGCTCCAAGGACCCCCACCTGCCTAGACTCAAACATCTGGGCCTTTTCCTATCTTGCATTTGAGTTTCCCAGGCCAACACTCATTAAACAAATGGCATCTGGCTGTAAATAAGCAAACAAATACCTTTGGAAATGAGTGAGCTGACACGTCACTCAGAAGTAAGCATTTTCCCCTTGCAGTAGCCTCTGATGTTCCCTAAATGACTTTATATTCCTTGAGGAGGGAGCTGCTGTATTTTTAGAAAGCACTAATTTGATTAAGAGCCTAAAATATGAAAATTTTCTGAAGATGCAGGAAAGAATAAAGTTAACTTGGAAGAAAAATCAAGTTAAGCACGAAGTGTCTTGCCTGTCCTGGGGAAATGGGATGAAGTCCCCCTTTGCCCCCCACTGTCTAAGATCTGGGGTAGGGCTGCAGGAGGTAAGTACACAG
The DNA here is from genome assembly GCA_007922755.1 of Pedetes capensis. NCBI lineage: Eukaryota > Metazoa > Chordata > Mammalia > Rodentia > Pedetidae > Pedetes > Pedetes capensis. The sequence continues at coordinate 193,675 of VMDO01000344.1, read as the reverse complement.
CCCTGTCTCCGCCCTGCTTAAGATTGTTGGGGTAGGTAAGGAGTGAGGGAAACTGAGGAAGGAGGCAAATTTTAGTAGCTGTAATGAAAACCCTGGGTTGGGGTTTAGTTCACTTGGTAGAGTGCTGCTCCATACTCTCTGAGGACCTGGGTTCAATCCCCAGCACCCATCCCCAGGAAAAGGATATGGCAATCTATTCCCTAAGCAATTGCCAAAACAATCATTGAAAACCCTATGAGGGTCACTATGAGTCAGACCCAACTTGACGGCACCTAACAACAAACGTGAAAAACCCTAGTCTACTGCCATACCATCCTGGCATCTGATCCCGCCAGATCTTGGAAGCTAAACAGACTCAGGCCTGGTTAGTCCCTGGGTGGGAGACTGCCTGGGAACACCAACTGCTGTAGGCTTGGGAGAAGGACCTGGCAACCCATTCCCAAAACAATCAGCCATTGAAAACCCAATGAACAGCAGAGAAACACTGACAATAGTGCCAAACATGGCACAGTGTCAGAGTGTTTTGTTTTGTTGTGTTTAGGGTTGCTATGAGTCAGACCACACTCCATGGCACCTAACAACAACAACAGTGAAAAATCCCCTAAGCTGTATATAATTTACTTTCAAGCACTGGCCTTCCATTGCTAGATTAAAAATAAACAGGCACTGGGCTTTCAGTAGGGAGGATGGTCGCTTATAACTAACTGATGGGGCAATGTTAGCTGACTCAAAGCTAAAAGGTAAACTGAGGAGTGGCAAAGGCTGTCCTTTCCTGACCCAAAGCTAAAAAGTAAAGTGGCACAAAGAAAGCAGCGACCTCAGGAGCACTGTGGGTCTGCGGACAAAGAACAGCTCCGAGCCAACTACAAAGTAAAACTGGACAGCAGTCTTCCCGGGGAGACCTGAGGGGTGGACTGCTGTGGCTGAGGTCTGGAACAAACCAAGGTGAACTACAGGAAATCAGTTGAATATTGCCTCCCCAGCCACCCAAGGGAGGCAGAGATTGACTTTCCTGCCCAGGACTCATCGCACTGGGAGACAGCTGGATTACTCTCTCTAAAACCAGGGGGATCAAGGGCTCAGGGCCCCACCTCCCCTCTCTGTCTTTAGGGTGTACCCTCTCACTGCTATTAAAAGCCTGCCTGGCCCCCTTCTAGTCTTTTCTTTCCCTCCTGAGTTCCCTAATCTCAGGTCTTTTCATCTGAAGAACCTGAGTTTCTCCAGGTTTTCTCCAAGCTCCTCTAGTCCTCTCCAGCCTCTCGGCACAGAGTGGCTTTGCCCCTTCCCTTTCCAGGCTCCCAATTTGATTCTGGGACCCAGAGCAGGGCTGTAAATACCTAAAGATGACTTACTGACAGTCTGCACGGAGTGCGGAGTATGTTTGCTCAGTGTGTAAACGTGGAACAGCCACAATGCCAGTGGCACATGCCCCTGTGGGTCACCACGAAGAACAGTGCTTTTTGTTGTTCTTTGCATTTTGTTTTCCTGCTTTGGGGAGTTTTCTTCTTGGTGGCATGTTCTTCAGAAATTGTTAATGTTAGGTGCCATCACTCATAGTGACCCTCATAGGGTTTTCAATGGCTGACTGTTTTGGCATTTGGCACTGGGAATGGATTGCCATGCCCTTCTCCCACTTTTGCGGTGCTGGGAATTGAACCAGGGACCTCAGAGACTGCAGAGCAGCACACTACCAACTGAGCTAAATCCCATCCCCCTTCAGATCTTAGTTCCTATCATATCCCCATCAAGACTGTACTCCCATGATCAATCAATTAGATTGGTTGTTTTTGTTGTTGTTACGTGCTGTTGAGTCGGTATCGGACTCATAGCGACCCTCATAGGGTTTTCAATGGCTGACTGTTTCGGGATTGCCTTGGGAGTGGATTGCCAGGTCCTTCTCCCATTTTTGCGGTGCTGGGAATTGAACTTGGGACCTCAGAGACTGCAGCGCAGCGCTGTACCAACTGAGATAAATCCCAGCCCAATGAGATTGGTGTGAGGTTTAAATTCTCTTTCACAATCCTTCAGCCATTTGGCACAGGCATTGGGTTCTGGAAGAGCCCATGTGTGGTTGTACTCAGCATCCAGGGGTGTCAGACAGCAAAGTGCCCAAAAGTACAGAGGCCAGGCTGAGCGTGTACCACCACAGCTCCAGCAGACATAGCTATCTTTGGGCGCTCATGCATCAGGGCAGTCATGAAGAGAGAAACTTCTGCTAATGGGTATTTGTCCTGGACAAAGTACAAATGCACCTGTCCTCTGAGAAGTGTCTAATTAGCATTAAAGGTGGTTATGGCCTTCAGGCTTGCTGCTGTAGCACTGTGGCGTTTGATCCCGTCAGACCTCGGAAGCTAAGCAGGGTTGGGCATGGTTAATACTTGCATGGGAGACCGCCTGGGGATACCAGGTGCTGTAGGCTTGGGAGAAGGACTCAGCAACCCACTCCTAAAAAACAGTCAGCCATTGAAAACCCCGCGAGTAGCAGAGAAGCACTGACGATGGTGTTTGCCTGTTGTAACGTAGGGTTGCTATGAGTTGGACACCGACTCAACATCACGTAACAACAACATGGCCTTCAGGGTCCATAATGTTCTAGAGACAAGAGCCAAATGAAGTGAAATTCATTAAGGTTCCCCTTGGGGGCACCTCCAGTATGCTGTTCTTCGTGAAGGTGGAGCATGTTGGTAAGGCATGCATTTATATTAGAGGCCTGTTACTCATATGTCTGCATTAATTTAAATATTTGTTTTCTAATGAGCTACGGGAATTGAATCCAATGGCTAGACTTGGTTAAGAAGCTCATTGTACAACTTCGCCTGTTGCATGAAGTTCTTGCCTGGTCTGCAAGCGCTCAGGTGCTCTGTGGTGGGTGTACTGGGGTGTGACTTTAGCAGGTGCTTCTCTGGGATCCATCTTAGTTTGCGTAAAGGACTCCGGTATAATAGTTTTCTTGGGAGATGGCTGTGGTTAGATGTGTTCCCTAGAATTCATGTGTTGGAAACTTGATCCCCAAAGTCCCATGTTAGTGGCAAGAAGAAAGTGAAAAGTTAATCTGACTGAGGGGTTTAAAGGTGGGGTCTTTGGGAGGTGATTGGGTCAGCTAAAGTCATTGAGGTGGCATTCCCACTGAGTCCTGCTGACCAGAAGAGACCCATGTGCTCCCTGTCTCTTCTATATGATGTGCTACACTGCCTGGGAACTCTGCCAGCAGGCCAACCATGGCCAGATGGGGTCCTCAACCTTGTACTGCAGAACCATGAACACAAATAAACCTCCTTCCATGAAAGTTTACCCAGTCTGTCCATGGCTATTAGCAATGGAAAATGGATGAATCCCAAGGCACTCTAAGGACAGAGTGGAAGGATGAGTAGGACCAGGCAGGGAATGAGGCCAGCTCAGGTGTGGTGCTGAGCTGGTCACCTCCATGGGCACCTGGAGCCTGCTCCTGCTAGGACCTGGGGGTCGGTAGGAGAGGCATCTGAGGGCGAGCATGCTGGAATAAACTGCCTCTGTCAGTTATTAGGAGGAAGCAGCCCTGTGGGTAGAGGCCCTATGCTTTGCAGGGCAGACATCAGGGCCTTGGGAAAAGTTCTCAGGGGGCAGAGGCAAGGCCCCGGGGCTTTACCTGCAGGAGTAGCATCTGAAGGATTATGAGCTCAGAGCACCAGTTGCATAGCCTGAAAGAACTGGGGTGCTGAACAGGGTTTCAGTTGGGGTAGTTTGATGTGGAGTGAGACCATCACCCTCCAGAACATGTGAGAGGAGCTGAGCGAGAATGCAGGAGGATGCAGTCAGACAGGACAAGGAAGTTCATCACCACTGCCAGAAAGCGAGACCATCCTGTGGCTCTGAAGGTAGAATTGCCCCCAGACTCTAAACCTGAAGTAAAAGGACACTGCATAATTTAGGCGAAGGTGACCAGGGCAAAGGAATTTCTCAATGGGTGCTGGCTGGCAATTATACTGTTTCTGTCCCTCTCATAGGTTGATTTCATGGCATAGGTATAACTGCACTGTATACTGCATTGGTCAGCTTCCTGTCACTACAACAAAATGCTTGAGATGAGTAACTTATGGAGAGGAAAGGTTTATTCTTGGTCTCTGTTTGTTGGCTCCAGTCCCTCTGTCTTGGCCTGTGGCGAGGTAGTACACCATGGTGGAAATGCATGGCAGAGCAAGCTTGCTTCCAGCAGAGCCAGGGAGAAAGAGAGAGAGGAAGAGGTTAGGGTCCTACCATCTCTTCCCAGGGCACAATTTCAAAGACCTAAGAGTTTCCCGTTAACCCCCTCTCACAGGTTCTACCACCCGCAATAAAGCCGCCCTGAGGATCAAGACTCTAACACACAGACCCTTGGAGATGTACAAGATCCAAATGACAGCCCACAGTGGACTTCACATTTTGTGAAGACACCAAGAATCCTGTCTGATGGCCCCAGGCTCAGAAAAGGACCTGTATGAAGAGGGAGCAGCAGGTGCAAAGGGCCAGGGCTGGCAGTGAGCATGGCCTACACAGGGCTGAGAAGAGCTAAAGGGAGCCAGGCACAAGGTGGGATGGAAAGGGACCTGGAGCCAGCCCATGCATAAGCTCTCCATTCCCACCACGTCAGAAGTCAGGATGAGTTACGCTGACATAGGTGACCAGGAAATAAAGGCTGCAGCTTTTATGACCAACCAAAGAGATGGCTTCACAGCCGAACTCCCAGCTACCATTGACTGTCAATCCAGTTCACAGTGGGGACCTCTGCTTAACATCTACCTCACTCACATGGGTGATCTCCATGCGTCAGTGCTGCCTATACACTGCCTGAGATCTTGTCATCTCCAGTTTATATTTGTCTGAAGAACTCGGCACAAAATCCACCCTGTTCCTTACTGTTTCAGATGGAAAGTCCAAAATAGCTTTCGCACCCTGGATTTTGCCTGAAGGTAAAGACGGGAACAACTCAGAGTCCGGCCTTATGGTCATTACAGTCTGTCTCATCTTCAGACCTCTGCAGATGGAGGGCCAGCTCCTGAGCCTTGAACTTCAAGTCCAAGAGGAAGTGATGGCCAACTCTATTTATTCTTAGGGAAGGGGGAATGGCAACCACACTGAGATACCATATTTTCCACCTTCTAAGTTGTCAAAAATTAAAAAGCATAAGCAACTTCACAATTAGAGAGACCACAAGGAAACAGGCTGATGGGGAGGAAAAACCAGTGAGACCTTTGGGGAGCAAAGCTATCAATATAAAGCAAAATTACAGATTTCTTTTGGCTTGGCAATCCAAGTTCTAGAAATTTATCTTGAAGATTCACCTTCAAAAATATAAAAATAGCCAGGCACTGTGGTGCATGCCTGAAATCCCAGGTACTTGGGCAGCTGAAGCAGGAGAATCACAAGTTCAAGGCCAGAGCCAGCCTGTGTAGACCCTGTCTGTGGAGACCCTGTCTCCAAATAAAATATAAAAATAGTGGCTGAGAGAGCGGCTCAGTGAACACTTGCCTAGCATGTGTGAGGCCCTGGGTTCCACCCCAAGTACCATGAAAAATATATATGGATATAGTTGGTGGTGGTGCCGTGGAGTCGTGTCTGACTCATACAACCCTCATAGGGTTTTCAATGGGCTTGGATTTGGCTCAGTTGGTAGAATGCCTCTCTGCAGTTTCTGAGGTCCCAGGTTGAATTCCCAGCACCACAAAAATGGGGGAAGGACATGGCAATTCACTCCCAAGGTAATCCTGAAACAATCAGCCATTGAAAACCCTATGAGGGTTGCTATGAGTTGAACAGGACTCAACAGCACCTAACAACAACAATATGGATATAGGCACACATAAAAATATAACTGAACACTATTATTCATTGCAGCATTATAAGTAATTGCAAAATATTGGGAACAGTCTAAATGTTCATTCACAGAGGAGTGGTTAAATAACTTCTGATATATCCCCACAGTGGAATACAATGGGCCTTAAAAAACAATGAGTGATACCAATATGAATTAAGTGCACTGCAACTGAATATGGATAGATAGGTACACTGAGCAATAGGGGACTATATACAGATTTGTGGTGTGTGATGACATTTGGATCAATAATAGATTCCACATACAATGGTTGTCCCAAAAGAATATAACAGCTAGTGACAGTGTAGCTGTATTAGTTTGCATAAGTCCACACTGAGATGGTTGTTCAATGATGAAATTTCCTATTGGCACATTTCTCAAATGTACCCTGGTTGGTAAGTGGCACATGACTACACGTGCATACATGTACATACATGCTGTTTAGTGGACATTCTTGGGCATATATAAGTATCCTACATTTTCCTGCTCAGTCTCCTGAGAAACTGTGGCCTTCAAGTAGCAGTGAGCACACCTAGTCCCCAGATCTTGTTTCCTAAATCCCATTCTGCAATGAAAGGAACCAGGGTTCCTTGGAGGAATGGGTATTTTAGGGCTAGGGGTGGGGGCTGGCAATGTTCAAGATGTACTTGGAACAGCTTGTTGTACCAGGCAATGATCATAAGGAATGAGAAGGATGCTCTATGTCCAAAGGGCCAGGAGCTAACTCTAAGGAGCTCCTGCTATCTAATTTAGAACAAAGTATATTATAATAAAGAAACAGTAAATACTAATAGTAACCCCTTGAGTAAATAAGAGTCATGATCCAACATGAAATAAAGTAATAAACAGGTAAGAGATTAAATACAGAAGGGAAAATTCTTCACCATAGTGCAGGACCTACTAACACATACAGAAGGAATTCTGAGTTAGACATTTGTCTAAAGCTGTTAAAATGAGGTGGTAAATGACTAGTGGAATGCAGGATCCTTTCATAGTCTCATGGTATCTCCCTGCAAGACACTCATCAATTATCCAGCAATATTGTCACATGGCCAGTGAAAAAACTAGCAGACAGTGAAGCACACGAGTAAAGCTGCCCCCACCAGCAAAGGGCAGGCAGGAGCCACAGCCCTTCTGAATGGACCTTCTGGCATTTCTGGCAAAAATTCACTAGGTAGAATCCACTAGCCTGAATCCAAGCATAAGGAGTCATGAGGTAAACCTCAGCTGACAGTGGCCTGCAAGATAACTGACCTGTAAAAAGTCGAGGTCATGAGAGACCAGAAATGAGTGAGGGGCTCTTTGACATAAAAGAAGACACCAGAGACATGACAGGAAAACATAATGGGGGATCATGAATGGGATCCTGGACTTGAAAGAACTACAAACATTTGAATACAGTTTGCACAGTAGACAACAATATTGCAATAACGTTCATTTCCTGCTTTTTATAATTGAGTTTCCTTTTAGAAAATATACATTTTTCATTTAGGGATAAAACAGCATCATCTCTGTAACTTACAAATAGCACAGGAAAAATCTGTATATGAATAAAGGGAATGAAAAAGTAAGTATGACCAACTTAAGATTGAGGGAGACTGGAAACCCCACCCCAGGGATTCTGTACTGTTTTTGCAACTTTTCTTTAAGTCTGAAATTATCTTAAAAATAAAAAGTAAAAAAAGAAAATCCTCTCACAAGTATTCCATTTTAGCAGGAAAATTATACTTTGAATTGAATTTCTTTCCTTTGGGGATTAAGCATTGCATAGAGTTGTTTCTTTTTTCTTTCTTTTTTTCTTTTTTTCAATTTTGCTTTAATGGAAATACTGTATTACTGGAAAAAAATGAAAAAAAATTGAATTCCCTTTTTCTGTGACTCATGAATAATTCATTTAGTATTGCGATCTGGTATTTCATCAAGTATGTCCTTTTCATGTTTTCACAGGGAAGCTACTTAGTGGCCTTTGTAGCCCCCACCTGCCCACAGGAGCACAGCTCTTTCAACATTTCCCCTCTGGGAATGGGTACCCGGGGACTCAGAGCCAGCTTCTCTGAGGACTAGGCAATTGAGTGGCCACTGCCAAGACCCACAGAGCAAAAGGCTCCTGGTGCACCTGGGACAGGACAGCTCATCCATGCCACAGTGATGCTGCTCCCAGGACGCCCAACCTTGGAAGATGAGGAGCCCCACTGCCGTAAGCTACAGGGACTGCCATATAGCAGAAAAGACAAGGAAAACTGGGCTGCCTAGGGTGAGGAGGACTGGATGGGAGGCGGGGGAACCTATAGGAATTCAAGCCTCTCAGGACCAAGGGCGAGCTTGGAGGAAGCTGATACCCACCTCTCCACACCAAGGAAGTGAAGCACCAGAGCTGTCCCAGATGCTGGGGGGTGGGCAGGGCTGGTGAACACCACAGTGCCCTTCCTTTAGGAGACCAGTGGTATCTCTGTCCTGGGCCCTGCCCACAACCCTACCCTCAACCCCAGGGTACTAGTCATCTGGCTTGAGTGAGGATCACATTGCTAGCGCTCCAGAGCAGTGGAATAAGGACTGGCCACCTGAGCAGTGGGATATTTCCGGGCTTCAGGGTTCCAGGCACTGCCAGTGACATCAGCCCTGTGTGGTTTTAGAACTTCAGATCTACATCCTGCATCTCTGCAATGAGAGAAACCAGTGCCCAAAACAGCTTGTGAGGATCCCAGAAGCCAGTCTCGCCTAGTCCCTCCCAGCTGACCCTGGTGGCCATAGCCCATGTGCAGGAAGTGCCTGCAGCCCAGGTGGGCTACCCAGTTCATAAAAATTACCTTCCAAACCAATAGTTGCTTCTGTGAAAAATACAATTATAGTATTACAGTAAACATCTGTATTTATCAAGAGATGGGCTGGGGTGGTGTATGTGTTCTAAAATGTTTTGTTCTATCATAAGAAAATCATTTATTTAAGTTGTATTTTTGGTAACAATTTGAATACTATGGAAAGAATATTAAAATTCATTAATGATAACCTTATATAATATGTATGTATGTGTGCATATGTGTACATATGTGTATGTGCACAAAATATTTCAAAGTATATGGAATGGAATACATACACTTGAAATAATACATAGAAATATACACACTTTGAAATTATATATATATATATATATATACTTTGAAATAACATGTATATAAATATATATACTTTGAAATAATTTTAGACTCACATAAAATTTCAGAATAGAGCTGAGTTTCTGCAGAAAGTACAAAGATAGAACAGAGCGTCCCCATGTGCCCTTGCCTTACAGCTTGCATAACCACAGTGCAATGATCAGAGCCAGAGGGTGGCACTGGTACAACTCGCTCTTCACTAGATTAGCCAGGTCTCACTCTGGTGTTTGCAGCTAATGGCTCAATGGATTTTGTCAAGCATATGGACTCACATAGCCACCTCAACAGTCAGAAGACAGAAATGTCGCATCACCTCCCCAAACCTCCCTTCTCTGCCTCTTTACAGTCATACCCTTCCCCAAACTTCACCCCTGAGCTGCTCTCTGTTGCCCTCTGAGAATCTCATGTAAATGGAGTCAGATGGCACATCATCTTGTGGGAGTGACCTTTCTCACTAGCATAACACCCCTGAGATACATCCAGGTGTCTGGGTGCCTTGACAATTCATTCCTTTCTTCTTCCCTAGTAATATTCCATGGTGAGGAAGTACCAGAGTGTGTTTATCCATTCACCCACTGAGAAAATTGTGCTATTTCTGGTTTTCCATAATTAGAAATAAATGCCATGATATGTTCACACAGGTTTTTGTGTAAATGTGAGGTATTATTCCCTTAAGTATGGGGCTGCTGAATCAGAGTGCTGTACCATTTTAAGACTAGCTATTTTCTGGAGAGGCTGTGCCATTTTGGATGCACGAGCAGCGCATGACAGTTCTACTTGCTTTGCATCTTCCCCAGCACTTGGTCTGTCAAGTTTGGAGATCTTAGCCATTCTAAGAGGTACTTATTGATATCTCACTATGGATTTAGTCTGTGCTTCCCTGTTGGGTAATAATGTTGGAAATCTTTTGCATGTGCTTATTTGCCATCTGTATATGCTCTTTGATCACGCATCTGTTTGAATCTTTTGCCCATTTTTAAATTAGACTGTTTGATTACTTATATTTGAGTTTAGAGAGATTTCTACATATTCTGCATACAAATTCTTTGTCAGATATGTGATTTGCAAATATTTTTCTCCCATTCTGCAGCTTGTCTTTATATCATCTTGACAGAATCTTTTGCAGAGCAAAAATATTTAACTTTGAGGAAATCAAGTGACTCTATTCCTTCTTATGTGGATCATGCTTCCGGTATCATATCGGAGACCTCTTCACTGAACCCTTAGGTTGCAGAGATTTTTCATGTTTTCTTACAAAAGTTTTATGGTTATACACTTCACATTTAGATGTGACAGCCCATTTCTCTTTCAGGGCAGTGTTGCTACACATTTGTTCAGTAAATTACCTGCACAAAAATTATATACTTACAAGCCCATATAAATGCATAATATGAAAGACAATACTGAAATTGGTGTACAACCATTTAAAAACAGTAGGTTAAAATGGATTTGTTTACAAGTAGTGCAGAGACAACACCATTTTGATTCCTTGTAGCAACACACATTTTGAACAGATAAGACATACAGTTAAAATAATTATATAGTGAATGCCCATGTATCTACCATTTAGATTCTACTGTTTGCACTTTTACTGTGATGACTTTATCATATATTTACCCCTTTCTTCATCCTTCTATTCACCCATTTCTTCATCTTATTTTTTTTTGGATGTACTGCAAAGTGGGCTACAGATATCAGTGCATTTCCCCTAAATTCTTTAGCATACACTAAACATGAATTGGGGTTCAGCATTTGTTTGCATTTTTTTCTGGAGTAAAATTTATAAAAATTGATTTTAGTTAGAAAGCTGGAGTTTCTAGTATTGGTTGAGATAATTTGAACCAACATGATCTTAAGACACAGGCTAGTTAATATGGTAGAGTAGAAAGAAGCATGGGATTTGGAGTTAAAGTTTGATCTGTCCCTTTCTCTTGTGAGACCTTTGAGTGAGCCACCAATGACTTTGGTGTAAGCTCCTGATGCCTGGGTCCCTGATGTTTTGGGCATCGGGCTCTTGACACATGGCTTTCTATGTGATTCTAAGACACAGACAAGATGGAAAGCCTGTGGCTGGAACCTCCATACGGGCATCTGTAACAGACAATGGCAACAACTTCCAGCTGAAAAAGCATGAAGCACAAAAGTATGGACACACAGGTCTCTCCCATCACACTTGGCCCGGTTTCTCTTTGCCGTTTTGTCCCATATAGAGATTCTCCTTACATGGCAGAATCACCATTAAGAGTAAGGAGGGGGATAGTTGTCAGCTTGCAGTTAACTTATAAGGAGAAAAGGCTTATTTTGGCTCATGGTTCTGGAATTTCCAGTCCAAGGTTGGGGGCCCTTTGCTCTGGGCCTCAGCTGACCTAATCAGCTCCCCTAGGCCCTATCTCTTAAAGGTCCCACCGCCTTTCACACTCAGACACTGGGGATCAAGCCTCTAGTACATGGACTTCAGGGTACAAACTGCATCTCAACCCTGGAAACCCTATTTTGGAAATCCTCTCTATTGCTTCCACATCCATGGGCTTATTGGGACCATGCATGCCTCTTGCTTGCTTGGTAGCTTGCTCTTCCAAAACTCTCCTGTAAGTCCCTAACATCCTTAACCTCTGGTCCTGACCTCCCCAGCTAAGTCCTCCACAGCCAGAGTAGATTCCAGGGATTGCGGGAAAGGAGTGACACTGGGCAGGTCAGCAGCTGGCCACTGAAGAGGCATCCTGAGGTCCCCAGCCCTAAGAGCCTGGTATTCTCACGCCTCCGTCTGCTCTTGCCAACGACAAATGGCCCGGCTGTTACAAGAGGACAATTCCAGCTGATATAAAATGGCCCAATCCTCTAGCCAAGGAAAGAGCTGTGCCAGTCCCTTTTATGAGCACATTTATATCTTCCAGGTCACTGCCTGAAGCAAAAATAAAGCCCAGGCCTCCAACAGCTGCTGCGCGAGTGTCTTTTCTCACCTGTCTTCCCAAAAGCACCTAGGGGCTGCATTTCCAGCAGATGGACAGATGCAGTGTAGAGGATTCTGCCGCCGGTCTGGATGTGCCCAAGGGTGGGGCAGCCTCTCTGCTGCGGGGCATGCATAGCCAGATGGGCCAAGGCTCTGGCTGCTGACTCAGGGGAGCAGAGTGGGCTGGGCCGGGCTGGGGTGGGAACAGGGCTGAGAGGAGGTGGAGGTCCACTCCCACCCCCAGCAAAGCCGTCCTGGTTCTCCATTTCCCAGCTGCTTCCCACAGAGCTCCGCAGTGACCAGGCAGCGAGGGCGTGAGTTTGCCCTGCACAGGAGGACACGCATGGGAGCTACCTTCACCCTCAAGGCCATCCTCAGCAGGGAGCAGGTACAGATATGGGGCTTCCAAAAGGGGCTGGGAGGGGCAGGCCACATTGTTAGGGAAGGACTGTGTCCCCCCATCCCAGACAGCCCTGTGCCTTCTCTGGCCACTGTGGTGCTAGTTGGGGAGGCCTGTGTCCCTCTGATCCATGTGTGGCCCCCAGGTAACAGCATCAACATTCCCCTGGAACTGTGGGAAGGGCAGCCTCTCAGGCCAGCCCCACCCAGCAGCGGCACTTTAACAAGAGCCCAGGGGCTGTGGGTGCCCGGTGGCTGTGGCCATCAGGGGCGAGGGATCTGTAGGAGGAGACTCAGGCCCAGCAACTCCGCTCTGAGCTTGGGCCTTCGTAGTCCATCTGCAACCATCTCTCCTCTCACCTGCTGCTCAGACTGCACTTCAGTAAATAGCAACAATGATGATGAGGAACTGTGGTCCACTGCCTTCACCCTCTGTCCTTGGTCCCACTGCACCTTCTGCCGGGCCATCCAGCCTGGGATCTGCATCTGCCTTTGAGCTGCAGCAGATATCCAAGGACAAGACAGTCTCCTCTGCAGGATGGTGGCCTTGCTGAGATTGCCCACCTGTGAGTGCACTCTCCTGTCCTGCCTGTGCCCCATACAATGTCCTCTGCAGAGGTAGGGCCACCCTTGCCACCCAGATCTGTGCTCCCTTGCCTCCTCCGGGACTCAGCCAACTGGCTGATGTGCAACTACACAAGTCATGTTTCTGAAGACCACTCTGTGACATACTGTGCAGGAAGTCAAAATAAGGGGTACTTTGAAAACAAAAAGGTTCAGGGTCATAACTCAGGAGTCTCTGAGTTACTGTCAGACGAGTAAGTTTTCTTCGGCTTTCCTCTGTGGGACTTAAGCTGTGTATTAGCTTTTACTATAACAAAATGCCTGAGGCAGTTAACTTGTAAGGAGAAAAGGCTTATTTTGGCTCATGGTTCTGGAATTTCCAATCCAAGGTTGGGGGCCCTTTGCTCTGGGCCTCAGAGAGGGGTGGCACATGGCAGTGGGAGTGCAGAGCAGGGACAGACAGAGTCCCGCAGTCCCTTTGAGGACACACTACCATGGACCTAAGGACCTCCCACCATGTGTGGCTCTTGCATTCAGCTTCTAAATGGACTCAGGTGATCGCTCCCTTGCATCCCAAATTCCATTTGTTTTATGGTTGCACAGATTTTCACCAGATCCCCTGGTACTTCTCACCTTCCCCAAAATGATATTTCTAATTATTTGTCCTCTAGCATACAGCATCACGGTAGGCTGGCTGACTTTTTGCTTATAAACGCGTTTGAGGTACAATGTGAGAGCTCACTAAAGACCCCAGGGATGCTTTTCAATTAACACCGCTGTGTGCCAGCGTGGACTTCTTGTTCTGAGGATGTATTTTTTAAACTGGACAGAGGCCATTTTTCCCATCTCGGTGTAGCATTTCTCTGGTGACGGGTATGTGGGGCACAATGCAATTATTATTCTTCTAGGAAGAAAACATTTTTGCTTTTGGAATCTTCAGGTAGCTCCAGCTTCTGTACGGCCGAGCTCCCAGCCATCACATCCCAGGTGAACAACGAGCCCGAACAGGCAGCGTGCGGAACACATTCACAGCGGGGCCTCCACTTCCCCATCCTTCCATTTCTGTTTCTTCCAAATGAATAAAAGATGGATGTGTGTGTCTTATTCATAAGAATGAAGTCACCTTCACACTTTTAACGATTTTAACAGGAACAGCTTCTCAAACAAATGCAGTGTCTCTTATTATTTAGGAAATCTAACTTAAAAAAAAATCAGTACACTGAGCACTAGGTCTTCGTGGTCGGTCAGTGTCCACAGTTGCTTTCCCTCTGGAGAGCTTACGACACACCAAGAGCTATGTAAGCTATCTGCCATTAGATGTGGTTTTTTTTTTCTTTCTCTTATATTGTTGGGAGATAGCATGAAATGGGTTGCTAGAGGAACAAAGTGAAAACTATTGGCTAACATAAAAAGTGGGCTCATCTTTGGAGTTTAATAATTGATTCTGTCATTTCTCTTCAGTAGCAAATCAGCTGGAGTTTAGCTTAGTAGGTAGAGTGCTACTCTGCAGTCTCTGAAGTTCTGGGTTCGATTCCCCAGCACTACAGAAATGGGAGAAGGATGTGGCAATCCATTCCTGAAGTAAGCCCAAAACAATTAGCCATCAAAAACCCTATGAATAGCAGAGAAGCAATGACATAGTGCTGGGCATGGCACAGAGTCGGGGAGTGTTTAGTTCTGTTTTACGTAGGATCATTATGAGTCAGACAGTATTCAATGGCACCCAACAACAACAGCAAAAGCAGATAATGTCTGAATTGTATTGTAATATGTTGTTGCTGTTGTTAGGTGCCGTTGAGTCAGAAACGACTCATAGTGACCCTCACAGGGTTTTCAATGGCTGCTTGTTTCGGTGGATGAAGTCTATGTTTTTCTTTACCTCTTTAAATCAATACAATTTCATCATCAATGAATTCTGTGAGTTCAAAGAATGTGTTTCTTTTATTTCAATCTAATGCTTATCATCACTTTTGTTTCTTATGATTTTATGATATGCTAAGTAGGATAGAGGGGCTAGGATTTAGCTCAGTTGGTAGAGCACTGCTCTGCAGTCTCTGAGGTCCCAAGTTCAATTCTCAGCACTGCAAAAACGGGAGAAGGACGTGGCAATCCACTCCTGGGGCAATCACAAAACAATCAGCCATTAAAAACCCTATAAGAGTCACTATGAGTCGGACACAACTTGACAGCACCTCACAACAAAACAAGAAGTAGCATAGAGTGGTTTGTTTTAATTAACGTTGGTCAGGTCCATTGGTATTCCCAAAGTCTGAAAGTTAGTCACTAAAGAAATAGGTTTTATATTAAAGTACTGAAGACAGTGGCTGGCCTATGGAGAGAGATGTTCTAGTCAGCCATTGAGAAAGTCTACATTACAGCAATGTCCACAGGATCCTGTCGATCTGTACTAGATGTTGTTTAAATGAGTATTACTAGTTGAGACATGAGCCCTTCAGCCAAGTTTGAGGGGAAACTAAACTTTCATGTAGAATAAGAATTCAGTATTTGTTCAAAACCAAGTCTGAAAGAGAGTCATCAGTTATGGGCCTTCTTTTCATTGTTATTCAAACTGCATTTGCCACAATTACCATGCTAAACACCATGTAGCTCTGAGCTACATGGAAACACACAAAAGCCAGATTTCATTACAGTAATTAGAGTCTCACAATGACAGAAGCCTGTTTTCTGGCCATGGTTGTCTTCACTGAGCCTCCACAGATCTGGCAGGGCTCCAGCCACCTATAACTTCTACTAGTGGCACAGAGGCCACGATGAAGCGAGCTGATCAGACAGATGCAAAGATCACATGCCCTTTTCCTTTCTCAGCACACACATGGCTTTGAGGCACCCATCCGTTTGCTGAGCAGAAGTATTTCAGAGGGATATGAAGAACAGACCCTGCATTGCTATGACAGATGGGTTCATTATCTTGGATCATCTCTCCTTCTTGTCAAATGGCTGCATGACACACTCCAGGGCCTTCCATTGACACATATGAGATAAATAATGGAATGGTATTGATTTCTAGTCTCTCAGAAACATGCCTTAAGTTACACATTTAAATTAAAACACTAGATGCCATACTATTACTTTAATCATGTTTATATTTGATGTGATTTTTTGGTAATTATACTTGGTCTGTCCTCAAGGGCAGCAAATACTTAAATCAAAAAGGTAAATATAACTTCTAAGTGAGCCAGTTATCCGTACAGTACCTTTTCACAGAACAAGGTGATTGCACAGTTTGGGGCAACAGGAAATGAGATGGCACTGCAAAAAACATAAAACGATTCCCTTGTGTGTGTGAGATCTAACATAGATACAAAAGAAACCAGAGTATCTAAGTATAATTTCTCTATTTATAGACAGTCCTAAGGGAGGAAAAGAGTAATTTAATTCTCTAATGCCATAAGCAACTATTTTTCATATTATTTAAAGATAATTAATTTGATTAAAATCCTTTGCATAACCACAAGCCATGTATGAACTTTCTTTGTCCATATCTGGTGCATGCTGGGATATGCACAGCCAGCACTTCAGATAATGTCCTGGCAAGACTTCTTGGATGGCAAGGGAGGAAGAAGGCAAATCCTATCCCCAGAAATAAGTGGACAAAACTGTTAAAAACAGCCAGGTGTGGCCCTCGAGTTGACCAAAGGCCAATGGTATATTAAACGTGCCTATTTGTGAAAAATGATTGAATTTGAAGTACAAACAATTGGGGAGAGGTGTTGCCCCATGGAGGCTACTCTAGGCTGACCACCAGCATGGTCCGTGGATCTGTCCTTCTGGGACAGGGCTGGCTGCCAGAAGGGGCTGAAGTGACTGGGAACAGAAGGTGGAGAGCCCCCTACCCCCAGCTGTGAATGGGAAAAGTTCGAGGCTCTCCTAGCCTGAGGCTTCAGTCTTGATGGGTCAAATCACAAGCTGAAGTATAAGTCAGAAATTTAATGGGGAGTCCCTGGAGATGAGCAAACCACAGAGGGGCTGAGTAAACTCCTCTTCCACCCCTGGCTGACCTGGTGGCAAGGTAAGGGCACAGAGGAGGCAGGAGGGGGCCAGATGGAGAGTCAAACCTGGAGCAGACTGAAAACTGCCTGAGCTGAGAGGGCATTCCCTAACAAGGCACTAATATGATAGCAGAAGAGAGAAATCTTATCCAGCTATCTATATGTACGTTATAAATATATTTGTGTGTGTGTATGCATATATATATATATGCATATATATATATATATATATATATATATATATATATATGCATATATATGTATATATACCAAAAAGCCTGCAGTCGTAGCCCTGTGGCATTTGATCCTGTCAGATCTCAGAAGCTAAGCAGGGTTGGGCCTGGTTAGTACTTGGATGGGAGACTGCCTGGGAACACGAGGTGCTGTAGGCTTGGGAGACGGACCCGGCAACCCACTCCCAAAAATCAATCTGCCATTGAAAATCCTATGAACAGCAGAGAAGCACTGACAATAGTGTTTTGCTTGTTGTACCTAGGGTTGCCATGAGTCAAATACTGACTTGACAGCACCTAACAACAACATATACCAAAAAATAGAAAACATGATCTATAATCAGGAAAAAAAAATCAGTCAACAGAGACTATCTCTGCATGGACACAGATGTTGAATTTGACACACACACAAAAAGAGAGACTTCAATGCAGCTATTACAAGTATATTCCTAGACTAAAGGAAACCATATTTAAGAATAAAAGGAAAACATGATGACAATGACTCAACATAATGTCCATAAAGTGACAGAAACTATTAAACGGTAACTAGAATCAAAAGTGCAGATGAAATAAAAATTCACAAGAAAGGTTCAGCAGAAGATTTCCTAGGAGAGACCTACCCACTTGAGAAACAAGTTAGTTATCTAGCCTGAAGAACAGAGAGGAAAAAAAACGTTAAAGGAAACTGAACAGAAGCTCCCACATCTGTGAGATGATATCAACCACACCAACATATTTACAATGGGAGCATGAGGATGACAGAAGACAAAAGGCAGAAGAAATAGTGAAGAAATAATGGCCTGAAGCTTCTGGAGTGTGCAGAGAAAAATTAATCTGCATATTCAAGGAGCTCAGTGAGCTCCAAGTAGTAAAAATGTAAAAATGCCACATGAAGACACACCAAACTGTTGAAAGACAAAAAATAAAATCTGGATACCAATAAAAGAAAAAGAAAAAAGGCAAAGGACTCCTGACCCACAAAAAGTATCAGCAAAACTAATGGCTAACTTTTCATCTGGACCAGTGGAAGCTAGGAGGCAACAGTGACATTTGCATGGTAAAAAAACAAAACAAAAACAACATAAAACAAAACCCAGTGGGGGAGCAGGAATTCTACAGCCAGCAAAACCATCCCTTGAAAACAAGGCTGTAAGGAGAGACATTCCCAGGTAAATAAAGACCATTAGACTCTGTTCCTATCTGGATGAGACAGAAAAGGAAGTGTCAAAAAAAAAAAAAAAAAAAAAAAAAAAGGAAGTGTCCAGGCTGAAAGGAAATGACACCAGATGGTAACTTGACTCCACAGGAAGAGACAGAGCCCTGGGAATGGTAGGTACCAGTGAAGGTGGCTTTAGAATGCTATGTAAATATACACATTTCTCTTTTCCTGTCATATTTCTTTAAAAAACCTAATTGTATAAATCAGCAATTACAACACTTTTGTTGGGTTTACAACACATATGTGAAATGTATACATGACAATATGAACATAATGTTGTTTGTTGTTAGGTGCTGTCAAATCAGGTCCTACCCACAGTGACCTTCATAGGATTTTCAATAGCTGATTGTTTTGAGATTGCTTTGGGAGTGCATTGCCATGTTCTTCTCCCATTTTTGCAGTGCTGGGGATCATTTTTACAGTGCTGGGGTCCTCAGAGAGTGAGGAGCAGCACTCTACCAGCTGAGCTCAACTCCAGCCCATGAGCACAATAGGGGAGAGGAAATGCACCTGTTTTGAAACACAGTTTCTCTATTTTAGTGGAATAAAGTCTGTGCTAATTTACAACAAATTGGGTAAAGTAAGATGCTTATTGTTATCTGGTAAAAAATACCTCAAAATACAGTGAAATATCCACAGAGCAAATAAAATGGTACCCTACACATGTGAGTTTAAGTAATAAACTCCTAGCTAGACTGATCAAAGAAGAAATAGAAAAACCTAAGTCACTAAAGGGCTGGGATTTAGCTCAGTTGGTAGAGCGCCGCTCTGCAGTCTCTGAGGTCCGGAGTTCGATTCCCAGCACTGCAAAAATGGGAGAAGGACTGGCAACCCACTCCCAAGGAAATCCCGAAACAATCTGCCATTGAAAACCCCATGAGGGTCGCTATTGATGGCACCTAACAACAACAACAAGTCACTAAAGGAAGCATGAAAGAGGAGACATTACCAACACCACAGAAAATAAAAGGATTTAAATGGAATATCATGTAGAACTTTATGACAAATAATTAAATAGTTTAGCCAAGATGGTCTCAAATGACTAAATCTGAGTCATGAAATAAGAGAAAAGATAGATTTCCTTTAGAACAATAGATTTAAACATGAAAGAGCGATTGAAAATCTTCCCACAAAGTCATCAGGCCAATATAGCTTCACCGGTGGCTTTTCACAAATAACTAAAAAGAAATGATGCCAGTACTACATAAATATTTCCAGAAAATATAAGAGGGAGCAGTTTCTAACTTATTCTATGAGGCCAGCATTATCTTGATACCAAAGCCAGAAAATGATATCACAAGAAAACTATGCACCAATGTCTCTCATGAGCTTATACATAAAAATTTTCCAAAAATTATTAGAAAATCAAATATAGCAGCATTTAAAGTGGATCATATACCATGAAAAGGGGAGATTTATCCTGAAATGCAAGGATAGTTTAATAGCTACAAATCAGTTAATGCAATACACCATTGCATTAAAGGATGAAAGAACAAAGGAAAAAAATACTATCCATGTTAACTTAGGGAGAAATAGAAAAAGGCATCTGACAAATTGAACACTTTTTATTTATTAAGAACAAACAGATTGTTTCACAAAGCATGTAGTGACAAACAGGAACTTCTTACATCTTATTAAAAGCTTCTACATAAACTACAGCTGGTATCATCCTAATCATGAAAGTCTGAGTCATGAAAATACTCTGTCAAGGCCAGAAGCAAGACGAGACCTTCATTCTTACCACTTCCATCCAATCTTACATTTGAGATTCTAGCCAGTGCAATAAGGGAAACAAACAAATAAAACCTAAAATATCCCCTTACCCAAAGTAGCTCCTCAAACTCCCTTCATACCAAATAATATCCCTTATACCTGGAGCTATGAAAAATAATTTTCAAACATGTCTATTATTTTCTAAATTCTTCCTGCTTCCTCTGGCCAACTGTGTTACATGCTATTGTTCTGTCTCATTTACCCTTCTAGGTTTCTGTCAAAGTTCATTGAGGTCTCCCACTTTCCCATACTTAGGAGCGAGGGGTATGCACGGGCTCCGTGGCAGCCGAGTCCTCTGAGAGGTTCCAAGTCTGAATAAGAAGGCAAACTCACACACAGGTATCAAAGACCCTGCTGAGAGATCCTGTGGGGGAAGAAGTGCCTGGGACAGTGCCAGCTCTGGCTTCATTCATGGACTCAGGCATGAGGCTGAAGCAGAAGTTCACCACCATGCGCCCTTTCTTCTTCCCTAAGCAGAAAACACAACCTCACCATTGGGAGATAAGAGCTCGAAGTCTGCAGGTTTGTCTCAGGTCCAAGGGCTTCCAGCAAAGCCAACTGTGGGAATTTGGAACTACCCCAAGCATCCATCTCTCCAGAGTAGGATAGAGACCATAATATTACATGCTCCCAGTGTTGTGAGGATTTGATGTCAGGAAGCACAGGAAGTGCCTGGGAGGGTGCAGGTTCTCCGGGAACACTCGATTTCCTTCCTTCCTCCTTCAGTGAAGAAAGGCTTGGCCTTAGAGGACACAGTGCGTGTACTCCAGCGTTGGAGCCATTGGGTATTGTCACAGATAAGTGGGTGATGATGGGCTTTTCCACTGTGGTCAGCCTCTCTAGCCATGAGTCCACCCACCTGACCTCAGAGCTTTAAACTCCAGTTGTGTGTTTTGTAGAATTGCTTTCTTATTTGTCCCAGGAGTCTCCCCTTTTGAGTATATTTGAGAGAAGGAGATGTGGCTTCCCACTACCGGCGTTCCTGGAGGCCACAGTATTTAGCTGCTGGCTGGGAACTGAAGGGAACGGTGGTCACGTATGAGAGAAGATGCCCTGGACTGCAGGTAACCCGGCCCAACTGTCACCATCCAGAGCTTCCTGAGGGGCACCTGTTGGAGTGGAAAGGGCTGTCCTGCAAAGCCTATGAGGCCCCCCAGTTCTGCCCTATTTCAGGTCAAGCTACAACCCCTCTCTTTGCGGTGACAGCAGCACACCTGTCTCAGGGTGAGCAGGAAAGATGACTGACACCTGCTGATCACCAAGGCCTGTCTGAGTCTTCCTGAACCAACTATGGAACCACACCAGCTTCTGCCATGGCAGCGAAGACAGACTGAGGCCTCCCCTGGCCTCAGACTCAAGGCATGTCCAGATATATACCAGGGACCTGCCCCTCTTGCAGAGTGACACAGGAGCAGGTGAGAACCAGCTGCCCAGCCCACAGGTGCTCTGGCAACAGGTCTGGCTCTTAACTACAGCAGCAGCTTTCTGCAGACTGCACTTGGCTGTTAAAGTATCGATTTTTTGTAGACCAAGTGAAGCTACAGAATTCCCAAAGACCTGACACATCACATTTTTTTTTTTCCCTGAAGTAGAGCTGCCTTCTGGAAAGCGCTCTAGATCAGTATTTATTATGCTGTGGTTTCAGCCACAATATAACCATCACTATTGTCACTCTGTAGAATTGGATGATTTTTTTAAAAATGCCAAATACAGGACACTTTTCTGCTGGATGACTGCAGTAGTGGTACCCAATTTGTTGTCATATCCCTCTGTGGTCAGCCTGTGAATCTATGTATTCCCCATCTTTATATTCAACTAACCATGCTGAAAAATATTAGAAGAAATGTGCATCTATACTGAACATAAACAGATATTTTTTCTTGTCATTATTCCATAACTAATACTATTACACAGAATTTACAATATATTAGTTTTTATAAGTCATCTAGAGATGATTTAAAGTATGTAGGAGGATGTGTGTGGGTCATATGTTAGTACTATGCACTCTGTACAAGAGATGTGAGCATCCACAGATTTTAGTACTGCATGGGGACCTGGAACCAAATCCTGTGAATACAGAGGGATGGCTGTGTGAGGACCTCAGTAGGCCTTCTGGGCTTCTGTCTGACTTAATTTGGCCAATAAGAGAGTAACATGTGGGATACAGGCAAAGACTTGAAAAGTCTTCTGGCCCAGGAATGCCCCTTCTCCCACTGCTCTAGGACCCCTGCTGTGGCTGCCATGTGATAGAGCCTGGAATTACTGGCTGAATGACTAGAGAAATGTGGGCCTGACATCTCTGTCACTGCAGCCACAGCTAGTCAATATTCTCAGGCTCACCTGCCAAGCCAATCAATCACCAGCTGACCACAGACAGACCAGCAGAACAATCACTCGGCTGAAACCTAGCAAATTACTGACCTCAGAATCATGAGCTAAATAAATACTTTTGTTAAGCCTATAAGTTTTGGGATGATTTGTTATGCAGCAAATGCTACCTGATACATGTTTCTTTATTATTTCATGAATTGGAAAAAATAGTAAACCATGGAATCATTGTTGCACATATGATGACACTTTTAATCAGTCATTAGTTTCTTTTTATTTGCAGAAAAGTGGAATAAAAAGCACACTGTAAGAATGTTCCTGAGAAAATATATTTGTTCTCATAGAATTCCTAAAGGACCACATTAGCCACTCTGGGTGATTCCCTAAAATCCCCCACTGGTGTCTTAAACAGCACTGAGTAAGAGCAGCCTCAGTGTGTTCTGACGTCTTCCTCTGAGCCAGTGGGGATCTCTGGGTTGGCCTACGTGAAACTGGAAAGTCTCTGTGCCTAAGAAGCTGTTCAACTTTTACATAACTTGCTGTTCCATTCATGTTATTGGGAAGTACCTTTTCTGGCCAAGGTATAAATGCCAACACATTCCACTTTATTATTATAATCAAAAGTCACTCTAAAAATACTAATACAGAGCATGTGTCATTATCATTACCAAATATTCCCACTGCTGTCTACCACTACCATTGCAGGAACAGAGTAAAGCAACTGGGTGGTAGAGTTCATTTCCTCAGATATCTGCACCACCTGTCAAAGCCTTGGACCTACCAGGATAAACAAGTCTGCCTTCCCCCACTCACCTTCTAAATTTTAACACAAGAGATTGCCCTGGTGGAGGCTGGACCTCTATAGAATTCCAAAACCCACACTTACTGGCTGAGGTCCCTGTGTGGAGAATGGAGTCAGCAATGGATTGTCAAAAATGTAGATTCAGACATACTCCGAATAAAAAACAATTGTATTTAAATATTGGCTGTCTTTGTTTGCAGCTCAATCAGAAGCCCACACAAGTGTTGAGGAAAGAGGAAGGGAATTTTTCTGAGTATGTTCTGGTCCTAACCTTGTGGGCTCCTTGGCTGGTCCTCCACCCAGCTCCATGTCCTCTGCCCTATCCGGGTACCATGTGGCAGGGCTCCTTGACCTTCTGTCTTCCATCCCTCTGTGTCACAGGCAGGAGGCCTGGAGCAGACCCTGCTGGCTTCACCTGCCAAGGGTGGCCACATCTTGCTGGGGAAAGTCACCAAGCCCTGGGCCAGGCCACTTCTTCACGTGGACTTGACTGTAGCTTGGCAGTTTCTACAGAGTCTCTTCTAGAAGGTTTGCTTCCTCCAGCTTGCTGCTCTCAACTGCCTCCAAGCTCCTCACACCACTATGGTTCCCTTAGGTGTGCTGATGCCCAGACATTGTTGTCTAACAACGGCCCCTCCTTCTCTTCCTCTTCAGCTGAGCCCTGCAGTG
This sequence comes from Pedetes capensis, assembly GCA_007922755.1. NCBI lineage: Eukaryota > Metazoa > Chordata > Mammalia > Rodentia > Pedetidae > Pedetes > Pedetes capensis. Next base: position 169,749 of record VMDO01000344.1, on the reverse strand, counting down.
GATGGTCCTTGCCACAGGCAGCCTCCTGACCTCCCCAAGAGGCTGGGCCTCTTGCATGCATGCACGGTGCTAGGCCAGTGTCTCTCTGGAACCACCTGTGGCTTAACCAAGCTCACACCTCCCCTCTGACCTCACCCTGGCTCCTAAAAGTTTGCTGTTTGCTTCTTGTCAGCAAACTGACCAAGATCACATCCCTTCTTTCTCTGCACTCCTGGAAGTGCACGTCCTGGGAGAACACGTGGCATCCTCTGCCGTCCCTGCATCGTAGCAACTGCTCATAGCTGGGTGCCCACAGAACTCCCCTCCTCCAGGGCTGCATGGCCGGCCACCAGTGCCCTACCACACCAAGGCCCCTGTGCACATTGCTCGGCCTGTAAATCAAATGCCCTCACCTGCCCAGTCTACCAAAGAAAAGATTTGTCTTGGGGCTGGGGACAGCTCAATGCCAGAGCGCATACCTGGCATACATGAGGACCTGGGTTCCATCCCCAGTACCACCCAAACCTAAAAAGGCTTGTCTAGCAATCCAACTCATCTTCCCTTTTCAACTTCTACTGTTTCCTCCGGCAGGCTGTAGCAATACCAATAATCTCTGACAAATTAAGGGACCCACATGTGACAGTAAATACATTTCCTCAACTGTCCCCACACAGGCAGCTCTGGCCCAGTGTGGCTGTAAAACCACGTGGACCCCTTCTTCTTGCTCACTTCTGCTAATGATCTCTGTCTCTCATGGGGTGTTCAACAGCAGGATCCCCAACTGTCCTGGCGGCCAGTGCTGAGGTCTGTTGCCCATTCCCCTGGCCATGACATCGGGTCACCTCTGACGTGAATTGTAGCTAAGCTCCCTGGCTCTTGGTCCCCGGGGTCCCTCTCCATTCCCGCCCTCCACAAGTCCTCAGGGGTGGAAGGGCATCAAGAGTGGTCTTCCGTTTGTCCACGTTTTTGCACACTTTCATTCCCCGTTAGGAGACCTTGCGTACCCCGCAGACCCCGCCCTCTGCAGCAGGCCCCGCCCCTCCCCGGTATCAGCAACCCGCACATCCTCTGACCTCCAGCTCCTGCAGCTCCTCTTCCTCCTCCACGTCATAGGACAGGGTGTGGATTTTGATGTCCTCAGCAGAGAGGTCGATGAACTTCCCATCGGGGTACTCCAGGCTGTCTTTGGTGGGCGACCGGTCCTCGATGAAGGTGGTCTCACAGCAGTCAGGGGCCACGCCGTCCCCCCAGGGGCGCAGCACGCCCTCAGAGTAGAGGATGATATTGGGGCGGTAGTGGGACTCCACAGACTGCTGCAGGGTGTTGGGGTCCAGCAGCTGCTGCGTCGGCTCATTTTTGCTGCCGTCCATGCCTGCGGGCGTTGCGCTGGCCACCACGCGGTGGCTCTGGTACTGGGGCGCTGGGTAAACGGACACCAGGCCATCCCTGCTCTCGGCCATGAAGTTTCGGGTGTTAATCAAGCCATTCCTCTTGCCTGCGTCGCTGATCTTACCGTGCACCAGCACACTCTTCTGTTCGATGATGCCATCCATGGTCCCCTCCCCGCTGGGCGCCAGGCTGTGGCTGGACTCGCAAGTCACACTTGCCTCAGGGGACCCATTTCTCCTGGAGGAGGAGACAGAGATGAAATGAAAGTCACACTCCAGAAAGCTCAGCAGGCAGACCTACACAGCTGCGGATCGCACTGTCAACCAGTGCTCTCGGCAACTGTGGAGCCGGACAGACACGTACTCCTACCTCCTCTGTGAACTGGGCACAGCCTCTAAGGGCAGCCAGCTGGAGTGGGCCAGAAGCTGATGAGCTGCAGCTCTATGAAGGCTTCACTTCCAAAAAGAGGGAACTGCGGGATGGGATCCACTGCAGCCCTCCAGAGTTTTTCAGATTGCCGCAGACATCCCGAGCCTACAGCAAACTCAACTCCATTAGCATCCCACCCATCCACAGGGAAACACGACTGCCCAGCTGTATGGGGAGTGACTCTGCCAGGGACAGTCCGTGAAGCAGGAAAACACCCCACCAAGAAGGGAGGTGTTTCAAATAATGCCCTACACACATTTAGAAGATATAGGACCGGAAGATCCATACCATTAGTACTGTACATGGACAAAAGTCCCCCACAAAAGACATACTCGCACGGAAAGGTGGGCACATGTAGCGTTACTGTTAAAGTGAGCTCACCATTTACACAAGCTTGTGGGTGTGCAGCATGGTCCAGGAGCTCAACAGAAACTTCCTTGCCTTGGTTTACATGATTTAGTAAAGCTACACATTTGGGATTTCACTAAGTAGTTCTCCAAATTGTACTTCTTAGTACTTCTTAGATGATTTTCCTATCTAGGCTTGCAAATATTAAAAACAAATAAACAAACACCCAACAACAAAGAAAAGAAGGAAGAAAGGGAAGGAAAGGAGAAAAGAAAAAAGAAAAGAAGAGACTAGAAAGGAAGCCACAGCTTATGATTTTAGGAAAGATAAAGAATTTCCTCAGGCTTTCACTGTCTATAAGTTAATAACTATTATGTATAAAAACATTTCATCTCATGCACCTCTTGTGCTATGGCTTTCTATAAGTTTTAAGAATTTTCTTAATCATAACTGCTCTGTTTTAGGTGGACACAGTAACCTAAAATCACAAACTGATCCAAGGAAGAGAGGTAGAGAGGACACCTTTGTGACTAACTGAAGAGAGAAGATATTCAAATGATCAGCTTGCGTGTGAGTTTACATAAGTGTCAAGTAGATAGGAAAACTGATAGGGACTGAAAAAGACAGAAAGAAGCAGAGAAGGAAAAGAGAGAAAGAAAAAGAGAATGAAAGAAAGAAAAAGAAAAAAGAAAGAAAAGAAAGAGAAAGAGAAGGAAAAGGAAAAGAAATGAAAAGAAGAAAGCAAAGAAAAAACTGAAAAGAAATCAAAAAAGAAAAACAAGGTAGAGGAGCAACATCTTTGGCACTTGCTTTATATTGTAAATAAACCTGTTTTTCTTTAGTTGGAGGCTCTCATGGTACAAAGAGCACTTTACTAAGAGGCGGGAGGCCAGAAATTTCACTCCAGCTTTGCTAAACATGTGAATGAGCAAGTGCAGTTTGGAATTGCTGGTGGAGCAGTGGGGCAGGAAAAGCTTTATGTCCTTTTCAACTCCATGATCTGTCCCCTTCAGACCCAGAGTTGTGGGGTTTTATGGATTTTGACATAGCTTTGCCACAAAATGGCTTCTCAGGTGAATTTTACCAAACACCAAGAACCAACACCAATCCTTCTCAAACTTTTCCAGAAAACTGAAGAGGAAGAAATACTTCCTAACTTATTCTGTGGAGCCAGACAATAACATTACAGGAAAAGAAAACTTCAGACCAATATTCCATATGAATAGTGACGTAAGAATCCTCAATAGAATACCAGCAAACTGAATCTGGTAGCATATTAAAAGACTTGCATACCATAATCAAGTGGGATTTATTCCTGGAATGCGGGAATGGTTCAACATATGGAAACCAATCAACTTATCATACCACATTCACAAGAAAACTGATGCATCAAAGATCTGACAAAATTCAACCCACTTCATGGTAAAACACTCAAGAACTACGAATAAAGCAAACTACTGCAAGATAATCAAAGTTACATGTGAAAAAACTGCAGTGACCAACCATACTCTAAGACCAGAATTCAGGAAAAAGGCCTGCTTTGGCCATTTCTTTTCAATCTGTAACAGAATGTCTAGCTGGAGAAATTAGGCAAGAAAAAGAAATGAGAGACACTCAATTTGGAAAGGAAGAAGTAAAATTATCTGTTCATAGATGAAATGATCTCATATGTAGAAAACTCCAAATATGATATACATATATATATATATATATATATATATATATATATATGTGCACATATATATGGGAGAAGGACCTGGCAATCCACTCCCAAGGCAATCCCGAAACAGTCAGCCATTGAAAACCCTATGAGGGTCACTATGAGTCAGATGCCGACTCGACAGCACCTAACAACAACAACAACATATATATATATATATATATATATATAGTAGTGGGATATAAAGTAGTGGGATATAAAGTCAACACACAAAAATCAGTTGCATTTCTATACACTAACAAGGAATAATCTGAAAAGTAAATGACAAAAGCAATTTCATTTACAATAGCATCAACAAGAATAAAATACTTAGAAATTAATTGAACAAAAAGACAAAAGACTTGTATAATGAATGCTACAAAACACTGCTAAAAGTAACTTAAGAAGATGTAAATAAATGGAAAGACATCCCAGGTTCATAGGCTAGGAGTTTAATATTATTAAGATGACAATACTACTTAAAGCAATCTACAGATTCTGTGTAATCTCTATTATAATTTCAATGAAGTTTTTCCAAAAATAGTATAATGTGTCTTAACATTCATATGAAACCCTAAGAAACTCTGAATATCCCAAATAATCTAAAAAAAAAAAAGGTTAAAGTTGAAGGACTCGAATTTCCTGATTACTACAAAGCTACAGCAATGAAAGCCCTGTGATAGTGCCAGGCACGGTGGTGGATGGCTGTAACCCTGGCACTTGGGAGACAGAGGCAGGAGGATTGGGAGGTCAAAGGTCAGCCTGAGCTATATAGTGAGACTGTGTTTCAAAAAACCAAAAGCTGAGGATGTAGCCAGTGCTAAGAGCACTTGCCTACCATGTGCAAGGTTCTAGGTTTAACCTTCTGCACCACAAAAGAAAACCCCCCAAACAACTGTATGGTAGTGACATAAAGATATATAGACCAACAGAATAGAGATCCCAGAATTAAACACTTGGGTGTATGATCAAATAATTTTTGATAAGTGTGCCAAGACCAGGCACCTGGGAATAGTTTCATGGGAGAAAATTTTCTACAGAATGGAGGTGGAGCTCAGGTGGGACCCTGAGGGATGGGAAGTGACTGTAAACACTGATGAAGTTTGCTTGCTCACTTGCCTGCCACTCACCTCATGCTGTGTAACCCAGTTTCTAAGTATCCTACTGGTCTGTGGTCCAGGGCTGGGGACCCTGCCCTGAAACTCTTAAAAGAAAACCTTCATGGGCAAACTATTATGACACTGATTTGTCAATGATTTGTTGGATATGACACCAAAGATACCAACAAGAAAAGAAAAAAAATAGAGAAAATGGACTTCTTACAAATTTTTTAAAAATTATGCATGAAAAGAAAACAGTAAATAGTAAGCAGCATAAACATCAAGAGAGTAAAAGGACAATCCACAAAAAATATTTGGGAATCATATATGCAATAAAGGATTAATACCCAGGATACATAGAGAATACTGATAACTCAACAACAAAAAACAAACAATCCAATTCAAAAACAGGTAAAAGATTTGACTAGACATTTTTCCAAAGGAGGTATACAAATAGACAATAAGCAAATGAAAACTTATTCAATACTACTGATCTTTTGGTCATCTTTAGGGAAATACAAATCAAAACTAGAAGTTATCCCCATGTACACATTGTTGTTGCTGTTGTTAGGTGCCACAGAGTCCTCTTCTACTCATAGAGACTCTTGTAGGGTTTTTAATGGCTGATTCTTTTGGGATTTCTTTGAGGGTAGATTGGAAGTCCTTCTCCTGTTTTTTGGGGTGCTGGGAATTGAACCCAGGACCTCAGAGAGTGCAGAGCAACGCTTTACCAACTGAGCTAAACCCTAGCCCACACACACATTAGGATGACTGTATCAGGCAAACAGAAAATTAAAAGCAACGGTATGATAATTAGCCCACTCCTAGTGACCTGATCTGCCAACTAGGTCCTACCACCTCAAATTCCACAGACTCCCAAAACAGCGCCACTTGTTGGTGATCGTGTTCAAACATGCACCTTGGGGGCCATTTTATATTCAAATCATAGCAGTTGGTGATGGTGTGAAAAAATTAGAAGTTTTCTGCATTGTTGGCAGGGATGTAACAAGGTACAGCTGCTGTGGGAAATAGTTTGGAGGTTCCTCAAAATTGTACTTTTTAAAAATAAAGTTACTGTATTATCATTAGTTTTACTCCTAGATATATATACCCAAAGAAATTGACTCAAAGAAATTTGGGGCAGTGTTGGGGGTGGAACGCAGGGTCTCCTGCATGCTAGGCGAGCTCTCTACCACTGAGCTACACCCCAGACCAAAAAAGGAATCTGCAAGAGATACTTGTATACTCATGTTCATAGCACCATTATTCATAATAATATGGAAGTATCCCACGTTGTCCATCAATGGTTGAATAGATGAGCCAAATATGATATATACAAGCACTGAGCTATTATTCAGACTTAAAAAAGAAAGGAAATTCTGATGTACACCACAGCATGAATGAATCTTGAGGACATTATGCTAAATGAAGAAATGAGCCAATCAAAGAGACAAACACTATATGATTCCATTTATATGAGCTATTTAGTGTAGTAGAGATCATAGAGACAGCCACCAAGGGCTAAGGAGAAAGGAAATGAGGAGTCACTGTTTCATAGGTAAAGATTCTCAATTTTACAAGGTAAAAAGAGAGAGAAATGGTTGTGATAGCTTTGCAACAGCAAGAATATACTTAATACGACCAAACTGTACATTTAGAAATAGTTAAGATAAAGTTTATGCTACATTCATTTTAACACAATAAAACAATGGAAAAAAACTCAAACTAAGCTAAAATAAAATGTAAGTAGAGCTATCTACTCTTTCAGAGATTCATACTCAAGTATTTACAGAGGAAGCAAATGATATGACCAATGCTGGGATTGGTAACACCATCTGGGCAGAAAGGAGGTGTGGTAGTCTCCAGGTCTTTGGGCTGGGCTGTGGGCTGAGAATAGTGGAATCCAGTGGATGGTACCTGTGGCCCATTACACAATTCTCTAGTTTCATGCATGTTTGAGCTTGTTCTAAAATGCAGAGTTTTTTATAATGGAGAGGAAACAGAGCTAGGAAGGAGCTTTCTGAACTTGAGAGGCGGAAGGATGAGCCCTAGGGAGAGGGGTTGTGGACTTAGGGCTGTGGCCGAGGAGCACCAAGAACATGGTGGAGCAGGAACAGCGACCAGAGCTCTGCCCATACCTCTCCCCCAACACCTCTGCTGCCCTCCCTCCACTAGTGCATACTTCAGTGGTCAAAACTAGTGTCCAGAGGATTCTTCAGGAACAAGTTCCACTAAATTCTTGCCTCTCTAGCCTAAGCAGAAGCTGGAATCAGGGGCCAGCTTTGGCCTTCAGCCCTTGTCCATAATCTGGGCCTCTGCCTCCCAGCCAGTGAGTTGGTCAGCACTCAGTGTGCTAGCCAGTGCTCAGTGAGCTAGTCAGTGCTCAGTCTGCTAGTAAGCACTCAATATACTAGTCAGAGCTCAGTGTGTTAGTCAGCTCTCAGTGAGCTTAGGCAGCACTCAGTAGGCTAGTCAGCGCTCAGTGGGCTAGTCAGTGCTCAGTGTGTTAGTCACCTCTCAGTGTACTAGTCAACACTCAGTGCACTAGTACCCTGCTCTTTGCCCTCAGCAATGCTGGGCAGACTCAGCCACCCCTGCTCCGCTGGTCAGATCCATGGTGTCTGGGGCTGAGTGGGGTGTTGGCTGTTCCCACATTCTGCCCTGTGCTGGAATGCAGGTCCATGTTGCTAATTATACTTTTTCAAGAGACACTAATGGGGGAGATGTTAATGAAAGATCTCCCAAATGTATCCACACTGGCTCAGTTAAAAACATTCTGAGACATTGTTTTTGAGGTTATGGGCACTTAGCCCTCCAATCCCTCCCAAGGGTCACGAGTATGAGGCTTTGCATGACATAGGACTTCTGGTTGTGACTCTCCTGAAGACCCCTAGGATCATCACAGTCCAAGCCTCTGGACCTTGGCTACAGGCCCCAAGTCCAGCCTCACAGCCCACCGATTCCACCTTGTAGGCTCTGCGACACAGGATGCCTGATTTCTCACCTTCCTGGGGACCTATGTCCGTTTTGAATGGGCCTGTGGGTGTGCAGACTCCCACAGACTCCCTTGCTCTGCCCTTTCCCTCTTGCTGCCCAGTAATTCACACGAGGCCATCTTCAGACATCACTGCTCCTGGAGCAGAGCCGATCATGGGGGCTGTCCCAGTGGTCAGCTTGGGGCTTCACAGCATTCCCACCACAGTCTTCAAGCCACTTATGGATATGCCCTTTCTCAGATGGACACAGCTCCCAGGTCATGGCCACCCTTTCAGCCATCTTTGCAATTCTGCTCCAAAGTGCTTGATGAATGGCTAAGTGATGTATTGCCAGTACAGACCATCACTGGATCCCAAAGAATGTGTGTCCAGAACTTCACTGGTGAAAACAAAACATCACTCTTTTCTATTCTTCTCTTGTTTAGTCAGTAACCTGGAGAGCTGTGTAGTAAATAAAGCTCATGAATCTCAGGTAAGTCATTAAATAGTCGTGGCTTTTCTTGATTTATAAATAAAACTTTCACTTAGGAAGAAGCTATTCTGGGCAGAAATTCTGTTCTACTTATGGGGTAGCACATTACTATACTTTTAGTGCTAAAGGCTGGACGTTCATCAAGCAATCTCCTAGAAGTCCTCTTTGGCACTAAAAACTGCCATTCTGCTTTCATCTACACCCTGTACAGAGAACATCAGGCAACCACTGTGATCCTTCTTAGAAAAGGTAATGGTTCCCATCTGTCTTAGTCTGGTTTCAGTTACTGTAACAAAATACCTAAGGCTGGATGACTGATAAAGCATATAGGTTTACGTGGACCATGATTCTGATGTCTGGAGGGTTCAAATAGCATGATGCCAGTGTCTTGGCAAAGTGTGAGGAGCAGGGAAGTGGAACAGAAGCCATCCACATGCAGAAGAGCCCTGTGAGTGAACAGGCCTGGGCTTATAACTACCTGCTCTTGAGAGAATTAATCTAGTCCCATGAGACCTGATCTACTCCCAGAGACAGCACTAATCTATTCCAGAGCCTGAATACCTTCCTCCAGGCCCTGCCTCTTAGAAGTTCCACCACCTCAACACCTCCATAATGGAGACCAAACTGCCAATACACAAACCTTTGGAGAAAAAAATCATTTTCAAATCAAAGTGTCATTCTATCCCCAATTTATTTGAAAATAATATCTAAAGAAAATAGATGCACTATTCTTATTTTTAGAGTCTGAATGTTGGGAGCTTTCCAAACCTAAACCAACACTCCCCCCGCCCCCAGATAACAACCATCTTGCAGTGCAGGTGGAAAGTGTCCTAAGACTGGAGACAGGGTTCTGGTGGACAAAGCGAGCTCCTTGGAACAGAGGTGGCCTCAACTCCCAATGCAGAACCATCTACAAGTTTCAAAATAGAGAATGTGACCTTCCTCCCTCAAAGCCAGGTGAAGGGAGGAAGCTTTGTCAGCGACCAGCACACTCCTGGCACTTAGGTGCATCCACCTGATAAGCACTTAGTGGCACTGACTGCATAGCTGACATGCTAAGCACAGGGCACCCAGACCCCTGGCCAGGATGCCACCTACAGCACAGCAGGGAGACAGTCTTGGCAACACTGAAGTGTGTTGGAGCTTCTGGACGGGCAGAAGCCTGCCTGGGAGAAATAAATGGAAGGTGCAATGCCCTAGTGTGGTGGTGAAGTTTGGTCCTCCTGTGGAGATGCCAGAAGCGTGGTGTGGAGTCAGGAGGGTCAAGACCAAGTCGGGGGTAACCCAGGCCTAGGACAGGGAGGACCAGAGGCTCAGGGCTCGGAGGAGGGCAGATAGGGCAAAGGCCATTGGAGTGGGAGTGTACAGAGAGAAGCGGGGGTGGGGGGGGAGAGACGGGGGGAGAGGTGAGTGGCTGGAAGGAGCCCTGGTGCCTGTTCTGGAGTCCACCCAGCAGGGGTGTTAGAGGTGAACCCCTAAGGCCCCTGGACTAGGGACAGGTGAGGTCACTATAGTCAGTTCACACACTCAGGGGAGCTGAACCCAAGGGTGCCACCCCTGTGGCCCAGCCCACTGTTTGGGGGCTCCTTGCACCATCCTGGCTCACCCCCAGCCTGGGCCAGCAGCCCTAAGGTGTCCAATGCAGCTTTGGCCAGTGATGGTTGAGGAATGGATGGGCAACTGTCCCCTCACCTCTGGCCCTGGCATGGGACAGCTCTGAGGCCAGTGTCCTATACTCTCCACAGGCCTCTGGGAAGCCTGCTCCCTGCTGCCTCAAGACCACCTCGCTGATAACTCAGTTTCTCTCCTTTCTCACCTCCTTGCTCCCAGCTGAGGCTGCCTGGGCCCCTCCCACATGCTTATCTCAGGGAGGGCCTGGTGTGAAAATTGTTTAGTCCCTCTGAAGCTCACACTGAAATTTCATCCACATTGTGAGGTATTAAGAGGGTAGGCATTCAATTTGACTGTGGTGTATAGAGGTGGGGCCTGTGGGGGGTGATTACCATCAGATAAGGTCATTGAGGTGGAGGCCCCATGACTGAGTCCCACTGCTTTACAAGAAGAGGAAGAAAGAGACCAGGATACACGTGCCTATGCCTGTGTGCACACGCGGGCACACCCACATCCACTCACATGCCCACTCTGTCTCTCATTATGTGCTGCCCACTGCCTCCTGAGGACTCTCTCAGAAAGAATTCCATTATCAGATGTGGCCCCTTGGCCCTGGACCAGAACCGTGAACCAATGCCAACCTCTTTTCTTTCTAACTTGCCCAGTTTTCAGAATTGTGTTACAGGCAAGAGAAACTGGACTGGTCCGCAGGGCTGGCTTCTCAGGGAGCAAACCCAAGGCCTCAGATTGCTCTCCTACAAGGCTGTGAGGCATCATTGCAACATCTGACAGACAAGAAAACCAACCTGTGTGTCTATCAGCTCTGCAAATGTTACTAAACAACTGCAACCCATTTCTGTGGTTGTGACTTTGAGAAGGAGGCACATATCAGCCTTCACATACCCAAACTGAAGGGACCTAACAGAGATGGAAGATCTCCCTTCCTACAAGATGGATGCATGGACGAAATATTTTACAACAAAAACTAAAACCCGGCCTGCAAGGCAGTTAATTCTCTCTGCAAATTCATAAGCTGCATGGTTACAAGAAGAGGATGTGTGGGTCACACAGTCTTTGTGCCCTCAGTCCCCAAGAGACGAATTCCTCGTTGCTAATTGATAAATTTGCATTCTGGTTCCATCCAGCAGCCTCAGAAGGTGGGAGAATTAAGCCTTAAAGACAGATTCTCTCACGATGTGTTGGGAGACAGGCTTCCTGGTCTATTAGACACGGGGGAAAAAAGAAAACCCAGCTGGACGGCTCTGCTGAGATACTGCATATCCACAGTGACCTGCGGGATTCGGCCTGGGCCGCACCGTTGGCAGTGTCTTTTAGATTCTACAAGGTAATAAGTATAGCAGTTGTCATTAGGTGCTGTCAAGTCAGGTCTGACTTGTAGGGGCCCTATGAACAACAAAATGAAGCACTACCCAACACTATGCCATGCCTGGCATTATGTCAGTGCTTCTCTGCTATTCATAGGACTTTTGATGGCTGATTGTTTCAGGATTGTTTCAAAAATGGGATGCCAGGTCCTTCTCTCATTTTTTCTGAGGTTCTGGGGATCAAATCCAGGGCCTCAGAGAGTACAAAGTGGCACTTTACCAACTGAGCTAAACCCCAGGCCAAGTATAGCAGTGACTGATCTAAATGCAACGACAAGAGGAACAGGTAGGATCTGAACCCAGGTATATCTAACTCCAAAGCTTGTGCCCCTCTACCCCTGGACACAGTAATATCCACCTCTCAGGAGAAAAGCCTAGGAACAACTCAGACTATGGCCCCTCTCCAGCCGCTGTTCCAGCCAACGGCCTACAGGATGGCGAGAGGACCCCCACCAGGAGGCTTCTGTCTGTTTTAATTAGTGCCATGGTTTGGGTGTGGTTTGTCCTTAAGACGACCTGCTGGGAGCTTGATCCTCAGAGTGGTGGTGCTGAGAGAGGAGACCTTGGAGGCCTGCAGTTTGGGGCAGGGAATCCAAGAACTTCTGGTGGGCCTTAGGGTGAAGAGTCCTTATAAAGCCTGGGCTTGGCCCCACTCAGCTCTCTCTGGCTTCCTGTTTTTGGAAGTGATCCCCACCTCCACCACTCCCACTATTATTCCCATCTGCAATGAGACTATACAGCAAAAAAGGCAGGAAAAGACTGCCTGTGCAAGGACTTCTCCCGGCTATTTGGACCTTTGGCTTCCCAAACTGAGATCTATGTAAACCTCTTTTGTTTATAATGTTAGCCTGCCTCAGATATTTCATTACAGTAACAAAAAATGTACTAATCTAATTAATAATTTCATTCTGTTTTTTTTTTCAGTGCTGGAGATGCTAAGCATTTGTTGGACCACTGAGATACATCTTTAGTCCTTATTCTTTTTCTAACAACATTACTGAGACAGAATTCATGTACCATGAAACTTACCTAACTTTGAAAGTATACAATTAGGTAAGATATAGAATATTCAGAGTTGTGCTAACCTCTCCACTATCTAACTCCAGAACATTTCCATCACTTCATATCCATTAAGCAGTCTCCATCTTCCCTTGGCAACTGCTAATCAACTTTTCATCTCTATAGAGTTGTTTATTCTGGATACTTCATATACATGGGACCACATATGTCTTTTGTGACTGGCTTCTTTCATTTACTACATTGTTGTCAAGTTTTACCCATGTAGAGTATAGTATGTTAGTACTTTCTGCCTTTCTATGGCAGCGTAATATTCTATCCTATGGATATACTACATTTCATCTGCTGTTTTCATTTAGGGGAAAGAGGAGATTATGATCCTTAAGGTCTTGAATAAGACTGGGTTAATTATGATTCTATCTCGTTAGGTGAACTGTTAATAAGAGAGTGAATTCCTTCTGGCAGGTAAATAAAGCCTGCAGTGAGCTTCTAAGGAATGAAGGAGCAGTGTTTCATGTATGGCCTGGGGCACAGGATGGCCAATGTCATGAATATTTGAGAGGGGTGGTCCCTGAAACAGTGGCTCACAGAGAAAATCCTGCTCAAGTAGAAAAATGCAGATACCCAAACTTAGCAATTCTAGTCGTCAAGCTGAGGGTACTGTCAGAAAAAGTCAGCCTGTGCTGAAGCCACGGCTTCTACCTTCCCCACCAAAAGCAAGATCTGAGCAATTTATGCTCAGTTGCCATAGAAACCAGCCAACATCCATTCTTTGTATAGAATCCCAGGCTTTTCCAGTAGGAACTGTATATTACAGATAGGGCAGAATTATACACCGACCCATCCATGTAGAAATCAGGATTATACATTACAGGCTGTGTTTTTTTTTTTAAATTTGTGTCTAATGTTGAATAGATGTTTTGCATTGAGGAGATAACTAGAAAAAAGTGAAATGAAAGTTTTGAGTATCAGGGTTGCAAGTACAATTATTTTCAAACACATGCATGAATTAGGAAGTAAAGACAGATCGAACTACAAAAATTTTCTCATATTACTTTCTTTCCGAGTCCGTTGATGATCCTAGTTTAAAACCATGTCTCTCCCACAGTACCTCCCCCCATGCAAGCCCCCACATATGCTCCTCTTCCACAAAAACGAAAGCTAAAGAACCACTGCTGGGCTATGATTTAGTCATGGGTGGGGTGGAAGGAATTTTATGAAGTAGCATCTGATGTACATATCTCTGTTGCTGATAGGAACCTTATCTGCCAAAGAGTTAGTGTACTACAATCACATTTAATGCAAAATCAACCTCTGTGGCAGCTTCTCCCAGTAGATGCTGATGGTGAAAACAATCCATGCAACTGAAGAAAATTAAACGAATTGCAGATTAGCTGCGCCAGGGTGCTTGGGGTGTGTGGCAGGCATGGATTACTCCCAACACTTTTAATCCTTTCTCATACAGCTCAATTAAGCAAAGCATTAGGAAGGCCCCAGGTTCCAGGTCTTCTCTACGCCTCGACACTGTTAGAAGCCTTTGGTGTAAATAGCAAAACTTTTTTCCTGCTAAGCACCTGGGATGTGTGTTTTCCACAGTACCCAAGTGAGAAAGACCTGCTTACAGATCCTCTGGTAAAACAATTAAAATTTCTCATTAGGACAAACACATAGAAACACCTGTGATTTGGTGGTGGAGATGGTAAATGAAGCATTCAGAATCAGATCACCTATTATTTAGCATTTAAATGGCACACTTGAATAGAAAAATGCTATGTCATGTATGTGTCACTTTCTTGGGGGCCTGGTGCTTCTGGCTGGCAAAGCCAGTCCAAACTATTGTGGGATAATGAAGATTTGTCATAGCACATTTGGACACAGTCTACAGGAATCATAAATCTGATTTATGAATGGTTGGAAAAATATAGCAGATATAATGTGATTCTGGAAATAAGAAAATCTGCACATTCAAGTTATTATTGCCTTTCAAAGTTGTGCCAACTCCCTTTGGCTTTGTGAATCTCCATTTTTTCATCTCTTTAAACAATTTTTAAAAATATTATATTAACACATACTAATTATACATATTTATAGGACACTGTGTGATAATTCAACATATGTGTACTGATCGAGTCAGGGTGGTTGACAGCATCCTCTCCAATGAATCTTGTAAGGAATATGTGGAAGGAGGAGGTGTCTTCCCCAGTAGCACCTCCATGTCCACCAGTACCAGCTCCACCATCCCCATCCACTGCCATAGGTACCATATTTCCACCACCACCACCACCACCACCACCACCACCATAAGGGGTACTGCTACCAGCACTGCCATCAGTACCACCACAAGGGCAGTGCCACCATCACCATCACCACCATCACTACCACCACCATCATCCCTACTAACACCACTGCCAGCGGTACTACCAATGACACCATCGCCACCATCTCTACTGCCATCATGGCCACCACCATCATCCCCCAGCCCCATGAGAGGTAATACGGCTTATCACCACCACCATTGCCACCACCACTAACAGCAGTGTCAGGGTGGAGCACATCATGGCACCCAGGCCAAAGATACCCAAAACCGTGTTTGTACAGCTCACAAGCTGAGGGGGATGTCTACATTTTTAAGTATTTGAAGATGTGAGTTCTAGTTGGGCTCCTCAGACAGGGAGGGACACTTAGGGCTCACAGAGAAACCTAAACATGCTCAAGGAGCCCAAGGCAGGTGTGTCATGCATTGTTCTGGGATGTTCCTCTCCCTTCCCTCCGTGGTGCCACTGCCTGTGGTTATTGCCCTCTGCATGCCCCGTTCCCTCTCCATGCCCCTAGTCCTCTCTGTTCACCCATCCTCTCTGCATGCAGTGCTGGTGGAGGAGCTTCTTAAGGCTTTTACACAGTAGTGGCTGATTGTCAAGATCATTGTCCGATCCCATCACAGTTACATGGGATTACATGGTAATATTGTGCACATGTGCCAGTCTGGGGCACATTATCTCAGTCTGTTTACATTTCAGTACAGGTCTCCCTGACCTGGCCTAACAGAAGAGAAGAATTTTCCATAGCACATGAAAATTATCTAAAATTCAAACATCAATGTCTATAAGTAAAGTTTTATTAGACTACATCAATAACACTTCATTTTCATTTATCTATTGTTGCTTCTTCACTATAAAGACAGAGCTGAGCACTTGTTGCAGAAGTCATACTATCCACAAGCCTAAAAGTTATTTTTCAGCTTTTTACAGAAAAACTTCACTAATTCCTGTGCATCATGCCTATTATACCACCTCTGCTGCATCACTATCATTACAACAAGCACTATTATACCAACACTATGACTAACAGCAGCCACACTGTCAGTATGAGTAAGGCCACCACTACCATTATCGTCATACCATCAACACTAATGACACTTGCTCACATACCATGCCATTGTGTGGTTTGGAGACATCTGTCACTAATTTAAATGACTAGGCACTGAATGAGAACACAGACTCAAGCAAGGAGCATTTCTCCTGATCCCTTGAGGATGCAATACAGAAAGCCTTCAAAGTCCTTTTGTCTCTAAAATTCTCATGGGTAAAGCTGTTTTCAGAAGAAGAGCCAAGAGTTTTTATCTTTGAGAATTTCTAGCTAAAACCTGCAGCCACACACTCTCTGAGGTTTTCACATTCTCAGTGTTCCTTGAGACACACAGGTGAACACATGGTTTGTAGTGTTTTGGCTGGCAATCCCTCACCCACCCTAGATCTTGGCAAATGAAATGCAAATGCTCTCTGTTGTTGCTGTTAGGTGCCTTACAGTTGGGTTCCACTCATAGCAACTCTGTGTACAGCAGAATGAAACACTACCTCACACTGTGCCATGCCTGACACTATTGTCAGTGCTTCTGTGCTACTCATAGGGTTTTTGATGGTGGATTGTTTTGAGAGTGGGCTGCTGGATCCTTCTTCCAAGCCTATAGCACCTAGTATTCCCAGTGGGTCTCCCATCCAAGGACTAACCAGGCACAGCCCTGCTTAGCTTCCAAGTTCAGAAGAGATTGGATGCCAGGGTGGTATGGCTATAGACCAAATGCTCTCTAGAGGAATGTATGTTAGAGACTGGACTCAGATCTCCACAGATAATGTTATGAGGAACTTGAGTTTGCAATTAAAAGTAAAGAAATCAGTGCTACTATGGTTTGAAGGTCTGTGTTCCTCCAAACTTCATATTCTAGACCTTAATCTGCAGGGCAATGCCAGTAAAAGGCTACCATGTAAGAGCACAGCATTTGACCCCTCCAGAGATTCAGCAACAAGGTGCCTTCTTGGAAGCAGAAAGAAGCCCTCATTAGACCCTGATATTGCCAGCTCCTTGATCTTGGACTTCTCAGCCTCCAGAACTCTGAGAAATAAATTTTTATTATTATGGTTATCTAGTTTGTGGTATTTTGTTATAGCAGCAAGAACAGAATAAGGTGAGCACTAAATACACAAGGAAATAAGCCACGATTAGCAAGGATAAGCAAACAAACCACAAACCAGATTCAGAGTAACTACAGATTTTGACACCATCTGATATATTATAAACTAACCGTGCTTAATATGTCTAAAAATGAAAGACTTAGGACTTCTAGAAATAAATAAATATATTGGAGAAAATTAAAAACTCAGCAGGCACACTAATACTTTGGGTATTAAACTTGTTTAGACGCTCTGAATGATCCTCTTGCTGCAAAATTAGAGCCTGGAATAGAACACACTTTGAGACATTGCCAATTTACAGGAAAATCTCCAAAGATTACCTGTGTCCCACAAAAGATTACTAGAAGGGGCAGAGTGACATCAATTCATGATGCCAATAGAAACAATGGTAATAAGTTACTCAACCTTGGTAGAGACAAGATAGAAAAGTTAAGACCAAAGCCCTAGTCTCAGCAGAGATTCATTAATGAAGTAGTCTCAAATTTATGCATGCGCTAGGATATCCTGGGGGCCTTGTTTAGACAGAATGTTAGAGCTCCAAAGTTTCCCTTTCAGTGTGACAGGGACCTATGAAGTGATACTGATGCTGCTGATCTAGGGACGGCCCTTTGAGAACCACTGTCCTATAGATTGTAGTATAGTGTCACAGAAGTGGGAACCCTAGTGTACAAGCAGAAATAGAATCAAACTTCTCTAATGAAGAGCTCCCTAAATTTAACCACAGAATGAAATGAAACAATCAGCAGTCAGTCAAAGATCATCTGGCACAAAGGACTGCATTCCAACATAAGTGAGAGCTAGTTGTTGTTAGTGCCTGACTCATAGTGATCCTATGCACAAGAGAATGAAACACTTCCCAGCATTGTGCCATGCCCCGCACAGTGTATCTCTGATATTCATAGGGTTTTCAATGGTTGTTTTAGGATTGTTTTGGGAATGGGCTGCCAGGTCCTTCTTCCATTTTTGGAGTGCTGGGGATGAAACCAATGGCTTCAGAGAGCACAGAGAAGCAATCTATCAACTGAGCTAGAGCTAGCAGAAAATAATAAATAATAGCTTTGGATCATCAATAACTTCAGACATTGTTATAGTAAGAATAAAATATAGGACAATTGTTTATGACATATTCATATACAAGCTGGGAACAGTAGCATATGCTTATAATCCCAGTAATCAGAGAGACTGAGGCAGGAGGATCATGAGTTCAAGGTCAGAGACAGCCTGTTCAATACAGTGAAATTCTGTCTTAAAATAAAAAAGTTTATATAAATAAAACACAAAAATGAATAAATAACAAGAGGCAATCAGAAAAAGAGCACATGAAGATAATTTTAACTTCAAAAAGTGAAAAAATTTTGTTGAAATAAAAAACATAAGAGTTAGTAGAATAGATATAGAAGAAAATGTAAATTTAAAGACAGATGTTAGAAAAATATCCAGAAAGTATCATTAAAAGAGAAAGAGAGAAAATATAAATGGGTAGTTAAGAGTCTGGAGTATAGAATAAGAAGAGTCAAACTACTTCTAATAGGAGTCCCAGAAGGAAAGAAGAAAGAATATTGAGGGGAAGACAAGTAACACTTGAAGGAATGTTACCTACGAAATTTTCAGATCTGATAAGTACCAAGTTACTCATCCAGGAAAACACCACATTCACATACTGGAAGAAAACCATTGAAGATGAAATGGAAAGCTCTTAAAATCAGTGAAAGGAAAATGGCAAACAATCTACACAGCAACAAAAAGTAGAATGGTAACATTATATCAGACAACAATGGACGCCAATGGACAATGGACTAATATTATATATATGTTGGGATTTAGCTCAGTTGGTAGAGTGCTGCACTGCAGTCTCTGAGGTCCCGAGTTCGATTCCCAGCACCGCAAAAATGGGAGAAGGGCCTGGGGATCCACTCCTAAGGCAATCCCGAAATAGTCAGCCATTAAAAACCCTATGAGGGTCGCTATGAGTCGGACACGACTCGACGGCACCTAACAACAACAACATACATATATATATATTATATTGAGAGAAACTCTGAACTTTGAACTATATATAATAACATTACCTTTCAAGAACAAAGTGCAATAAGCCATTCGTAGATAAACAAAAATCCACTAAGAGACTAAAATCAATGTGCACACTAAAGAATGCAATTCAGAGAGAAGAAATATGATGCTGGGTGATGGTCTGAGAACCAAGGACTTATATTGGCAGATAAGCTAATAATATGTTTGTAAATCCTAATGAATACTAAGTATATACAAAAAGCCTAAATCATGAGGTTTATTTTTAAAAATTTAAATATTGAAAAACAATAATTTGTAAATGAAGAAATGAGTGATCCTAAGATCTCTTTAATGTTCTAGTACTGCGTTAAAAACATTTAAATTTAGTTAAATATGCACAAGTAAATTTCAACGATAAATACTAAATGAATAGAAATAGTTGATATATTCCAAAGCAGGAAAGAAAAATATGGAAGAAAATAAAATCTCAAACAAATGAAGAGACAAGAAAAAAAAAAAAAAAAGAAACACAGACTTTAAAAATCAGCTCAAACTAGTAATATAAAATTAGAATCATAGCAAGTCCAAATATATCAGTACTTGGAATATATATAAATTAATTAATTTGTTAGTGCAGATTTAAAATAATATCCACTTGTTATTTATAAGAGACATGTTGTTAGGTGCCGTCAAGTGGGTATCCGACTCATAGCGACCCTCATAGGGTTTTCAATGGCTGACTGTTTCGGGATTGCCTTGGGAGTGGATTGCCAGGTCCTTCTCCCATTTTTGTGGTGCTGGGAATCGAACTCGGGACCTCAGAGACTGCAGCGCAGAGCTCTACCAACTGAGCTAAATCCCAGCCCCTATAAGAGACATACTAAAGCATAAGGAGAAGGGCCTGGCAATCCACTCCCAAGGCAATCCTGAAACAGCCATTGAAAACCCTATGAGTTGGATACAGACTCGACGGCACCTAACAACAACAACAACAACAGCAACAACAACAACAAAGCATAAAGATTGTGAAGTAGTAAAAGTGAAAGGATGGGAAATAAATGTACAAGGAAAATTCTAAGTGAAAGATGAGAAATCTGGCCCAGTTTAATCAACATAAAACAGAGTGAACTTTAAGGAGCAGAAAGTGTTACTCCATAGTTACTACAGAGAGAAGTGCAGTTCACCAGGATGATTCAATCCTCAATTTCTGCATAATCAGTCTCACCTTATCCAAAGCAAAATTTATAGAATTACAACGATAATGTGATAGCTTTACCACCAGAACAAAAATTTCAAAATATTTTCTCAATTATGTTAAGAAATGAACACACCCCAAGAAAGACATGGGGTATGTGAATAACAGTTTTCTTCAAAAAGCACATATAAATCTTGGTATCAATAATTAAAGAACACAGATTCTTCTAGATACGTTTCTTCTCTCTTTCTTTCCCTTCCTGCATGCCTCCCTTCATATCCTCCCTCCATCTCTCCCTTCCTTTCTATCCTTTCCTTCCCTTTTTTCCTTCCTCTCAAATTTCTTTCCTCCTTTTTTTTTTTCAAATATTGATCAAGTACTAAGCCATGAAGGAAGTATCAACAAATTTCAAACAATTAGGATCTTGTAGACTTTCTCTTACCGTAGCACAAGTAATACAAAGTTGATACAGTTAAGAAAAAAACAAAACAAAAAGCAAAAACGACAATAAAAATGCTCGGTTTAGAAATGAAGTAAAAAAGAAATGCTTCCTTAATAGCCATCAAGTCAAAGAAGAATCATGACAAAATGTAAAATTGCTTAGGTTGAAATCATGTTGAAAACCTACCTATCAAAGCCTAGAGGTGCAGGTGAAGCAGTACTTACAGGGAAATAGCCTCAAATGCACATAATAGGGGGAAATGTTAAAAAGTAATGAACCAACATCCAAATTAATAAATTAAAAAACGTGATTAATGAATATAAGGCAAATGATAACGAAGGCAGCACAAAAATTAGTGAAATTGAAAGCAAAGATGTAACACAGAGGGTCAACAAAACCAAAGGTTTGTCCTTTAGAAGACAAACATGGAGCCATGCTGCTGATTGAACATGGAGGATTGGGCACAGGTTACTTTTTTCTCCTCTCACAAAGACTTTATTAAAATGGTAGTAAAAGAATCAAAAGGCTCTTAATACAAATGAAAATGGTAATAATCTCAGCAAGATAAAGAGTCTTCAAGAGCTGTGGTAGATGAGGAGGTCAACCAAAGGCTAGAAGCAGGGAAGCAGGTGGAAGCTCTACCCAGAGCTACTGTGTGGAGAAGGGTGGCAACCAGAAGTCGTAGGCACACAGGACAGCACTGAATTTTACGTTCAAACAACGTAGGCTGCAAAGACAATGGGCAATGCCCTCATAGTCAAGAGAAAAAAACTTTTAGATTATAAACCAGCAAAGCAATCATTCAAGAATGGGTAAAAACAAAAACAGAAGCAAGACCATGACAATAATAAATATTTTCAGTAGTCAGAAATTTATCTTACACACAGCCTGTCTGGATAAGACAATTACAGATTCACTCCAAAAATATGTACCAGGGAAAACCAAGGAAGTGGATAATCAGGGATAAGGGAAATGAACAAAAAGAAGCCCCCACTTGGATGCTGTCCAGTAGCACTCTGTCCTGCTTATAACAAACACGACCGTCCTTGTGAACAATAAGCAGAACATACGTGAAGCTGGAAGACATTAGTGATGCTGGGAAGAGGTACAGGGTTTTTTTTCTCAATGTGAAAACATCATTTAGAAATTCCAGGAAGAAAAGGCACATCTAGAAAAGGTGTACAGGAATTCCATGGGTTCAAATAAAAGCCAAACAAAACTTCCCATTATTCTGAGCACTAGTGGAATTTGAAAACAGTGTCCATGTGACCTGGAACCGTGAATATTTCCCTCCATTTGGTACAGGGTTATGATCCCAGGAGCTAACACATAGGCAATATTATTTTATCACCACTTTGGGTTTATAGTCGTATTTTCTACAGAATCATAGTAAATGCTTAGTAATTTAACGTTTGGAATCTACCTAAACAAAACATAATTTAAAAGCAGACTTTGAAGCTCACTAATCATGACAAAGTTATTGTCATCACTGGCATGGGGATCACCATCAGCATTTTGGCCAACAAACAATGGGCATTTCCTGAATGTCAAGCACCGTGCCAAGATCTTTATAAGGATTATCCTGTTTAATTCTCATAATAAGCTGTTTAAGTGAGTAGTGCTGTTTTCATTACTTAGACGTGGAAACTGAGGCATCAAGAACTTATATAGCTTAACTCAAAGTCTCTCACCTATAATCACAGCTGGATTGCATCCTTAGGAAGCCTGACTTTAGGGTCTGACTCACAGCCAGCAAGCTGGACTCATTCCAAAGTAGAAGTGAAGGTCCAGTGGGAAAGCAGACAGAAGGAGAGCCGGAGGGGCCAGCGTGCTGGGCACGGCCTCCCTGCACAGCGGAGCACAGCCAGCCATGTTCACATGAAGACAGGGAAGTAACCACGGGGAGAGCAGAAAATAAGAAACCCTGAGCACCTGTGAGCAAGGCAGAGATGCGTGCCCTGAAAGAGCCAAAGGCAAACCTCAGGCGAGCTGACTCCGACCTTTCAACGCAGGAGTCCCCTGGATAGATTCTGAAGTCAAAGGACCAGGAAACACCTGGATGAATGCAGCATTCAAGGTGTTACTGTCCTGAGAAGGTAATGGGATTTGTTCCCAGGAAGTTGGTTTGGAATGTGGAGCAAAATGCTGGAATCCCAGGGAACAAGGTGGAAATTTTCATGGCTATTTTTGTGTACTATTTAGTTTGTTTAAAACATTCTTTTATTATTCTAGCCAAAATAACCACACAAAAGGTAAATCTGAAAAGTTACTTCATCATAGAGGAATCAGAAGCCTTGTGCATTGCCGGCAGGAAAGCAACATGGAGCAGTCAGTATGGGAAACCGTATGAAAGTTCGTCAAAAATCAGACAGATTCCCCAGCAATTCAGACAGTTCTACTGCTGGGTACATACCCAAAAGAACTGAAAGAGGAAATCCAGTAAACCTCTGAGGACACCAGAGTGCACGGCAACATTATTCACGGGGGTCAAAATGTGGAAACTTCCAAAATGGCCATTGACAGATGAGTGGCTAAACAAAAGATGGCCTAGACTCTGTGGGATGTTTAGTCAACCCTGAAAAATGAAGGAAATTCTCCTCTGTGCTACAATACAGATGAACTTTGGAGACAAGCTCAGTGAAACAAGCCAGCCACAAAAGGACAAATCCTGTATGATCTACTTCTGTGAGGTGTCTAGAAGGTCAAAGTCATAGAAAGAGAAAGGAGAATGTGGGGTGGGCGAGGGATGACAGTATTACTGACATAAACTTACAGTTTGGGGAGATGGAAAGTCCTAGAGATGGGTTGGATGGTTGTTAGATGGCTAAATATAAGCATAAAGTGCATAAAATAGTACCATTTTGTTATATATATATTTACACACAAACAACCACTTTCCTCAAAAAAAGTAATGGCATTAGTATACAAGCCTGTGCTACAGTATGCCCAAACTCATTAGGATTTATATAAAACAGTTCTTTTACTAGTTTCTAGAAAGTTACAAGAACTTCAAAACCTATTAATTTGAATCGTAATCTCTCAACTTAGTATTATTTTTCTCCTTATTTTAAATTATATATGAAGGGTTGAGGGTAGAGCTCCATAGTAGCATGTGTGAGGTCATGGGTTTGGTCCTCAACAACACAGAAAAAAATTATATATAAATATTACAAATTTAAATATTTTAGAAATACTATATAAGTTATGTAATATATTTATATTGTTTATATTACTTACATGTATGTAATGTTTATATATTTAATATTACATGATATAAAAACATAAATTTATATACATTAAATCCCACAATGTTTTGCTATTATTGTTCTATGCAGTCAATATTCATTTAGATTTACCTATATATATGAAAATACACTGAGGGGAAAGAAAATCTAATCATATTTCATCAAGTGTCAGAAGCCATTGATTGAGAGATGCATCTTATTTAAGAATTTTGGAAATGTTAAAATGTGAAAAGAATGTGCATTTGACAATCAGAGATATGCGATATTAAAGAGAAAATGAACTAAAAGAGAAAGAACCATGGGCTGTGGACTTCATCCAGAAAATCCCCTGGCCTGGGTCAGTTACTAAATGGGTTTTGTCTGTAGCAATCTTGTGTGTGCTGGAGCACGCGCGCGCGCGTGTGTGTGTGTGTGTGTGCGCGCGCGCATTTGTTTAAGGGAAAGAGAGAAATCCACTGAGCATGAAGGGTTCCAGTGGACTTGGAGTTTCATAGGAATATAAATCACCGAAAGATCAAAGAGGCTGTGTGGCTGCTGATCTATTTATTAACAGGAAAGACTCACATTAAGGACCTGGGACATGGATTGGCCGTGGCTAGGAGCTACTTCACGGAAAAGGATAAGAAGAAAGCTGAAAAACTCATGTGCTTCTTACCTTCCCAAGATCATAGAAATGACTGTGGAGGAGAGAGCCTGGCCAGTTCATCAGTCATATCACAGATGATCTATGAAAAGATATGGAGGCGGCTGGAGTGAGGCTCAGCGGTAGAGCACAGGCTTAGCATGTGCCAGGTTGTGGGTTCAATCTCCGGCACCAATACATACATACATACATACATACTTACTGGGGGTACAGTCCGAGGTCTTAAGAGTAACCACAAAACCAAAATGGTACATTGATTTGCTTTTTCCTGTGCAGCAGTTTTTTCCTAAACCTCAGACTTGCTAAAATAAACCAAAAGCATAAAATTGAGTTATTAATCTGCCATATTTTTCTTATAACTCCTTCTTCGATACCCAAACATAATTTCTTTATTACAGAGATTCAGAAATGAATACAAAGTCTCAGGAGCTGTATCCACCTTCTAATTAACATAACGTTAACATAATAAACTCTCAGGCTGCTTCCTGGACCATCATGTGAAAAACAGAGGAGCAGCTCAGCCTGAGAAACAGGAAAAAAACCAGTAGCTGAAATTAGTTCATCGGAGTTCTGACTGATGAGAAAATGAGTCACATTTCAGTCCAGCACTGCTATGCTAATATCTCATTTATTCCTGCAGCCATTTATTCTCCAGTTCTCTGCCAGCCTGAAGGGCTTCATCAGTGTATGTCTGTGACCCTGGCAAAGATAAAAGGCTTCAGGAAGAGAGTGGTGGGCATAGTCCTCATGCTGTTCCCCAAGTGCCTTCGTTAATTTCACCCCCTAACTTGACAACAGACAGTGCTGGTTTCTTCTTAGGTGGCTTCCTTAATGCTCTGTGGCTTATGCTTTAAAGAGTGAGCACACGGCACTGAGCGGGCTGCAGTGAGTGCAGAGATGAGTCATACCTCTGACAGCAGCGAGGCCCCTGTGAATCAGCCCTCGGCAGGGAGCCAAGGCTGGGACCTGGGTAGGGCAGAACCAGCTTGGTGGAGGCTGCCAACACCTGCTGCTGGAGCTTCATAGGATCTGAGCTTTCTTTCCAAACAAGGGGTTTCTTTTGGAGAAACACATTTCCCTGCAAGGTCGGTTAAGCCCTCAGAAGTGAGAAATGGAAAACCAGAGCAGCTGATGAGACATTGTTCTGACAGGACACAGACAATCCGTAAACTGCGTTTCTGCACGGGACATGCACCCTGGCTGCAGCATGGCCTCCATCCGGGTTTTCACCGATGGAGTCCTGGCCCTGCAGTGGCCCTCCACCTGCTGAGCAGAGGTGACTGGGTACACAGCTGCCAAACTGTCGGCTGCTCCTGGATATCAAGCCAGAGCTGCCCCTGCCCTGTGTTTCCCCAGAATCATTCACACAGGTCTCGCCCTTGAACCCCCTTTCTGCTATCAAGCATGTGCACAAGACCTCATCTTATCTACTTCCTGCCTGCAATAGCTAAGTTCAACCAATTTCCTTTGACTCTAGGTGCTCCTGGTGGGCTTGGAGCGTCAAATTATTATTGCTGTTGTTGTTAGGTGCTATCAAATCCGGTCCCACTCATAGTGACCCTCATAGGGTCTTCAATGGTGGATTGTTTTGGGCTTGCTTCGGGAGTGGACTGCCATGTCCTTCTCACATTTTTGCGGCACCGGGGTTGGAATCCAGGTCCTCAGTGAGTGTAGAACAACATTCTATCAACTGAGCTAAACCTCCCGGGGAGCCTCAAACTCATAGAACAGAGGCTGTGTCATAGATGCCAACCCCAGGTGAGAATTAAAGACTGAATAAAGAGCACGTGCTCCCACCCAAGTTTCTAGCCTATTTCAGCCCTGCTGAAACACAGACCCGTGTGGCCAGATCTTCATACATCTCAGGAGAAATTGCCTTTGTACACTGTGCCCAACTAGATACTTTGAAAACTCTCCAGTAACAAAGCATGAGCTTTATAATATAGTAAAGATTTCTTTAAAGGAATAACTGAGAGCACAAGGAAGCAAAGAAAATCTTCAGGGGTGAAAACTAAAGAAGGAAGTGTGACACAGATTCTTAAAGATGAGTTGATGCTGCAGCATCCTTGGGGAGAGAAGACAGTCTTTGTAAATAGGCTTGGGTTTTAATGGTTGCATAGCATGATTGTTTGTTTATTTATTTATTTAGTACTGGGGGCTAAACCCAGGGCCCTTCAGATGCCAAGCAAACACTCTACTACTGAGCTACAACATCAACCCTTTCTTTTACTTTTATTTTGAGACAGGATCTGACCAAGTTGAGCAGTCTGTCTCTGGACTAGAACTTGCGATCCTTCTGCCTCAGCATCTCACATTGCTGGGGTTACACGTATGCACCACCATGACTGGCTGGAACTATTCTGGTCAATAGGAAGGAGTAGGAACCAAAGCCTCTGCATGAATATGGGAACCTCAAAGGCCAACACGGGCTGGGATTTAGCTCAGTTGGTAGAGCGCTGTGCTGCAGTCTCTGAAGTCCCGAGTTCGATTCCCAGCACCGCAAAAATGGGAGAAGGACCTGGCAATCCACTCCCAAGGCAATCCCGAAATGATCTGCCATTGAAAACCCTATGAGGGTCACTATGAGTCGGACACGACTCGATGGCACCTAACTAACTAAAGGCCAACACATTCAAGGAAAATGCTACCTAGAGCTGCCCATCCGCTACAGTAAGAGGAAAACCAGGTGGTCCACTTGGCTGGCCTGGGGAAAGCTTTCTGCTAGAAATGCCACTCCATGTGGCCCTGGATCTGAATTTTTGATATTTGCAGTCAGGAAATCCCTACATTGAGAAACTCATAAAAAGTGGTCTTCAGTGGGTGATTGCTATGGGTAACTGCCAGATACCCATACTTCAGAATATCATGGATGACAATTTCAATTACAGTTCCACTGAGGAGTGTCATACAAAATTTTTAAGTTTACCAAGTAACTGTCTACTTTGACCCTGAGTTAACAGAGAGGAGCCTTTTTGGAACTTCAGATAATGGATGAAACAAGTCTCTTTTAAGAAATTCATGGCATTCAGAAAGAACCAAATCCAAATTGGTAAAAACATATTATCAAAATAGACAAAGCAAATTGGAATTTCCTCAAATAAAAGTAAACATTAAATTTAAAACAAGATAATGAGTTAATAAGAAAACTGGAAGCATGTGATGAGGGATTTAATGAACTGGAATATAGAACTGATGATACTTTGTAGATTCAGCATAAAATAGAAAATATGAAAGATACATTTAAAAGTAGGAAGATAAACATGAGAATGTCCTCTAGCCAACTAATAAAAACTCTGGAAGAACAGACTGAGAATTCCAGAATGAAAGAACATTGATCATGGGGAAGAGGCAGTGTCTGCAGAGATCTGTGAATTTATCAGAACTAATGAAAGATGTGCTAATGAAAGCTATTCCACACCTATACATCTGGTAGTAACTATACAATACAAAGACAAAAAGGTGGTCTTAACCGGGAAAAAACTTAGAATTACCACAGGGGAAAAAAAAACAAACCACGAGTAGACTTCTAAACAACAGAAAAATCAAAAATAATTTCAAAGTTCCTGAGAAAACACTTTAAACCTGGAATTCTATATCAAGTTAAGTTATTATTCACAAATGAAAACAAAATGCTTGTGTCTAAAGCCTGGGAATATAAACCACTAACAGACCTTCATTAGAAGAATTACTAAAGGATGCTCCCCACGTAAAAGAAAAACTGATCACAGAAAGTAAAAATGAGATGCAAGATGGAAGAGAAGTCAAGAATGAGTAATCTTTAACAAGTGTCCATAGTAGAAAACAGAACAATAATGGCAGTAATAATGAAGAATTCTGGTGATATAAAAATAAGAAAGAACAGAAATATTAAACACTAATGTAAGAAAAAACTAAGGCTTCTAAGATTGGCTTGTTAATAAGACAACAATATAGACTCTAGAATTTGTTCATTGAAGAGTTAATATTAAAAAGTTAACATTGACATCTAATGATATGAAAAAAGTACACCTTCTAAACAAGTAGAAGGAAGAGACAGGAAATAAACAGTTCAAAAGAAATTAGAGCTCCAGAATGATTTAATCATGACAAATAAGTGAAACACACACACACCCCTGCACACATGTGTTTGTTCTCTGACTGCCTCTAGGGACTAAATGAAACATGCACAGTCTGAGGGCTTGTCAATTTGAGTGTCAGGTGTCTGCACCAGGGACCCTGGATCTCACGCAGTAAGTCATGGCCACTCCACAGAGAGCTGCGCCCAGGCTGCTGGGCTTTATCACAGACTTTACCTGTGGCCTTTCCCCCTCATCGCACTCTGGATCACATGACCGCATGCTGCAGCGGAATGCGGCACCTGCTTTTCTGCTTCTTCCTGACCCAACATGGGACTCTGCTGAGTCTTCAGGCTCCTGGCTTTCAGCGCCTACCAACCTTCCCATCACTGCTCAGGAGGATTCCAGCGTGTGCTGTGGGGGAGGTGGCATGGGAGTGGTGCCATCTCATCCCACTTTTATCATTCTGAGCAACTATAGTTATTTCACTGCCAGCTTCCAGTCTTGTTTTAACCTCTGCATGTTCATTTGGATTTTATCTTTGTGCTTTAAAATAATTTTTAATTTCTAGGCATTCCTCTTAATTTTGTCACCTCAATGTGATGGTTGGTTTGCTCCTTTTTGCATTTATTCTGAATGTCTTATATCTCATCTATCTTTTTCTCCATAGGAGCTTTTAACTTATCTTACATTTCAATGTTACATCCTTTGATATTAATTTCCCACTAACTCATCATTAACATTTTTGAGTTAATTTCTTAACCTTTTCACCCCTCTGAGATGTTTTATCCCTTCCTTTCTTAGGCGCTTTCTTTACTTCTGTATTGGTTTTTGCTTTCAAGACCATGCTGTATGCCCTAGGGAGGGCCAGGCACTTGTCTGGTTCTATCTGCAGAGGTCCTCCTGAGCCCCAGGCTCTTCTGACTCACCTCTGCATGTGCAGGGGGACACAAGGCACCTGGTGTGTAGGGCAGCGTGGAGATGAGCTCCTGGCTGAGACCCAGGAATCCAGGGCAAACGGTGCCACGTGCGTCCTACACACGAGTAGGGGCAGATGCCTCAGAGCCCCACGGGCTGCTGCAGCCCTCCCAGGCAGACAGTGGAGAGGCCGCCACCCAGCTCAGGCGGTGAGCTCATGCCCCTCCTGCTCACTCTCTTTCCTTAAAAATAAATTTCACTGTGTATATTTAAGGTGTGCAATGTGATATTACGAGATAAATGTCGATGGTAAAATGATTACTATAACAGGACAAATGAACATGTCTATCACCTCACAGAGTTGCCCATCTCCCTCCCTTCCCTCTGGCGAGAGCAGCTGTGATCCACTCATTTATCAAAACTCCTGAATGCAATGCACTACTGTTATTTTTATTTATTTATTTATTTTTGGGGTGCTGGGGCTCAAATCCTGGAGCTTGCATGTGGTAGGCAAGTGCTGCACCACTGGGCTACACCCCAGCCCAACACAATATTAACTTTAGTCCACAGTGTGCGCTAAATCTTTCCACTTGTTCATCCTGCATATTTGCTATTTTAACCTGCATCTTCCTATTTTTTGCCTCCTATTTTGGATGCCTACAAATGAGTTTTATTCTTTGTCTTTTTTTCCATATCATGTAAGTGAGATCATGCAGTATTTTTCTTTCTGTGTGTGGCTTTATTTAGCATAGGATCTCTTCTGTTTTTAAGGCTGTGTGTGTGTGTGTGTGTGTGTGTGTGTGTGTGTACATATATATGGATGATCAAAAATACTAAGCATATTTAAATTTTAAAAATTTATTACAGTAAGAGACACATTACCACTAATCCCCCTCAAAAGGTTCCCCTTGGTTTCAAATACAGTTGTCCCATCATTCTTGCCACTTTCTTAAGCAGTTTGAAAGGCTTCTTTTGTGTCTTTAGTTTTATCCTCTATCATGACAAGTGTCCATGTCATACATCACTTCTGGTATGGCAATTTCTGTCAAATAAAAACATAATGTGTCCTCATTTACCTTGTTCACAGGGATCTGGCACCACGTGACTTCCAGCTCTTCCTCAAAGACAAAATAACCATGAGAGGTAAACATTTTGAATGGATTTAGGACATCCAGGCAGCCACAACAGTGCAACCAAAGAGGACCAAAGAGGACTTCCGGAACTTCTTCAGGCAGAAATCCCAGCAGCAGCAAACTTCAAGTAAATCACAGTGAACCAACAGGCATTTTCATTTCAAATGTGGACTATCCCAGCACTGAGCCCAGGGGACACAGATCCTCTCCGCAACAAGGCCAGGCTGGGACTGCCAGAGAAGACCTTTCCTGTCAGGTCATCTGCCTGGGCCTTAGCCCTGAGTAGGAGCTGTAGAAAGTTTATAGCTTGAGAGCTTCTTTCTTCAGGTTTGAAGGGAAAAATAGAAGTGCCAATCCACCAGACCACTGACCACCCCTACCTTACCTCTGTGGCCTCAGGAGGGTGAATATCATGCCTAAATCTCTTCTGGGGAAGTTTCTCTTCCATCTGGCATGGTTTCCTGACAATCTGGATGTGTCATTACAATTGCCTTTTCTCTTTCTGTGATGCAGACACTTGGCATGTTTTAAAGATTTCTATTTATCTTATGTTAGCTGGGTGTGGAGGCACACGTTTGTCATCCCAGCACTCAGAAGGTACAGGCAGGAGGGTCACAAGTGCCAGGCAGGCCTGAGCTACAAAGTGAGACCTTATCTCAAAAAACCCCACAGGTTGAAGGTATAGCCTAGTGGTAGAGTGCTTGCCTAGCATGCACAAAGCCCTGGGTTCAATCTTCAGCAGCATAAAAATAAAACAAACTAAAAATAAAAAATAACAAAGTGGTTTAGCTTGATCTTACTTTGTCTAACCTTTGTCTTATAACTCATGTTAACCTTAATAGAAATTCTTCCTTAAGGTTGTTTATGAATGGAACATGGTGGTACCAGTTAAAGCACTTGGCATAAACAGGGGGCCAGGGCTCAGAGGAAGTGAACCATATTTTGGGGGTCAGCATGTGAGATTATATCAAGCCCCCCTTTTGTCTTCACCATCCTGGAGCACATCCTATCACCAGCAGAACCATTTCCCCTAGCAACGCTTTCTGCAGACTGCCACTAATGATCTGGAGTCCAGAGTCTGGCAGGAAGGGCCAGTGAGGTAGCTGGAAAGTGCCCAAACTCTTATTGACATGTGACTATCCTCACAGTTTTTAAACTTTGCTTGGAGTGCTACAAGGGTAAAGTATAGCCTGTTGCCTCCTGTACCTGGATTTCTGAGCTCCTGAAAGAACACCCTGACCTATCACCCTCCAGATGTCCAAGGCTCAGGCTCCCCAGGAGACCCCTGGAAGTGTCCAGTCAGCAGATACACCCGAGCCAGGTAGGGGGTCAACTCTGAAACAACGAACCAGCAGAGGTCACCTAGGATCGCGTTACATCTCAATGTCATTAGAATGGTGCAGAGCCATTGAGGTACAGATCTGAGAGGTGAGAAGTCCATGGGTGTTGCTGCAATCCACCCAAATCCTTGGTGGCATGAAGGGGCATATTGGGGCACGGATACAAAGGAACCAGTCTGATCTCATCCTACCTACCCATTGAAGGGAGCCTACATGCCAGGGAACCAAGAGGATTCTCCTCAGGCCTTGCCATGCTTCTGTCAGAAGCACATGACCCTGGCAGTGTCCCCCTCTGTGGGATCATTGCTTCCATGGCCCCGTGACTACACCTGCTTTTGATTCTCCTGGTCCTCCAAGGCCACCCCACCTTCGCCAGGTCCTCTGACCTGCCTTAACACAGGGGGTGTAAGTCCTTTTCTAACTCATCTCCCTGTAGCCCACAGGGCCAACTTCCACCATGTGTCAATGACCACGAGACCATCAAAGTCCATGCCCACAGCTCCTCACCTGTGTTGGTGACCTGCCACCACCTGTCCAAGCCCCAAACCTGGGGATCCTATTTCACCACCACCTCCTTTACATAGTTAAAAGTGAATCCTGGGCAAGTCCAACTGATCCTTCTTCTTGGCCACTGCAGACCAAGCCTGCACCAAACCTCCCCCAGGCCACTTTGCTGACCTTCTGGCACTTTCCTACATTCACATTTGGCTAGGACAGCAGCCACAGGGGTCTTTCAGAAATAGAACTGAGCTGTGCCACCCCGTGTGAATTCCTGCAGTGACCCTGCTCCTGGAGAACACATCAAAGGCCTCAGCATGGCCTGCATTAGCCAACCCCTGGCTAATTCTCCACCACAACTCTTGACAGGCCCCGGCTTTCTGTGCTCCAGCCTGATTGGCCACCTTTGACTTTTGAGGGGGGCTGAGAGGTCTCGTCCTATTGCCCAGGCTGTTCTCAAACTCTGAGGCTGACACAGTCCTTCCACCTCAGGCTCCGGCAGAGCTGGGCCAGGTGGGCACCACTGCACTTGCTTCTTCACCTTTCCTGGCAGTAAGAGCTGTTTCCCAGGAAAGTCTGGCTCCTGTTCCTTTCTGAGAAGATGAAAAGTAAGAACTTCATGTTTTGTAACAGGGACAATAAAGCCCTCTGACTCACCTCTCCAAGCTGCATAGCCAGCCTGGAGGATGAGAGCCACAGCTCCAACGGAGGGAGGCTATGGGAGACCAGAAAGCAATGGCCTGGCTGGCGTGGGTCTCCGTCACCTTGTCTCAAACCCCAACATTCCCTCTATTCCTTCAATGGGCTTCTTTAGACACCTGTCTAGGTGTGGTCCCTTCCTTCACATGCCTCTGTGCTTGCTCCCTGGCTTAGCTACACCAAGCGTTCCTGTCCTGACATGAGACATCCAACCCCCCATGGGGGACGCCTGTAGAGCATCAAACTGCTTCTGCAGATTGATTTGGTGTGGAAGGGTCCTCATGAGATCCCATCAACCCAGGCCTTCCCTAAATAAACACTGAGCACTGCTCGTATATGGAGTCCCATTGTCAGGTGGAGGGACCCCAAGGAACCAGGCAGAAGGATCCTGCGGCTTTGTGAAGCTTATGCTCTCCCTATGGGTGAGAGGCGACCATGAACTTAGTAAGGGAGCTACAGAGCTAAAAGAGAACCATGGGAAAGCCAGCCCTGCCTGAGGGGGCTGGAGCTCCATGGCTGGCCAGGTATTATGGGGGCTTTTTCTGCAAATGATGCTCATTGCCTCTATGAGAACTTTCTCCCAGATCAGGAGCAGAAGTAGATGAGCTTCTCTCGAGGTCCTGGTCTATTTTTAACACACGGATACTGTGAGTCACGCTGCTGTGTCTCACTCTTGGCTTGGTGGCTGAGCACTCAGCAGGCCCTGGACTTCTGAACCAGTACCTAGGGTACTCATCTCCCTCTGCTTGGATCTCATTTTTTTTCCCCTCATCTTTTCTTTCCACCTTGTTAGCATCACCTATGCATTGGATTAGCTGGTCACCCAGCCTTGCCACATTGCCACGCGCCTCTGTCAATGCTCTGGGTGATTAACAACAGGCATAAGCAGCCTCATCCCCAGCTTCATTTCCATCCACCAGCAAGCCATCTTCTGGAAAGAGAAGCCAGCCTTTCTCCACCATCCTCAGGAAGGGATAGCTGAGGAAAACAAAGAGTGAGGAATCTGCTCACCAGCCTCAGTGAGAGAGCACAAAGCTTTGAGGCACCTGGCCCTAAATCTCACTGTTCACATGCGCAGGAGCAAGGGCCCTCGAATCCTGGAAAGCAATCATGATGGGCTTAATGCTGTGACATCCTGAATGATCATTGGATATAATCTTATCAAAATTCATTTCTACTAAAGATCTGACCTTGTCTACTTTTAAAGCAGAATAAACATCAGTGCAAAGACAGAACTCCCATGAATGTGCTTTCCAGATACCTCACAGGCACACTGACAACACCCTCACAGGTGGCACTCTCCCCTTCTTAATTGATCTTTGCATTTTATTGCCTTTGGTGGAGAAGACAGCACCACAGGCCTGCACACCTCACTAGCCAGAAGCCCAGGGCTCAAGTACCTCAGTGGACACACATTTGACCTAGAAAGGTGAATGAATATGCGTGCTCCAAAAAGAGTTGGATGGGACATCCATGGAATGACATTTATTCTTGAAAGTACCAAACTAGTGTCAGAATCAATAAATGATTGCTTCAAAGTCATGTTCCTTCCTGGTAGGCTCTGTGGAAGATGAGCTAGTGAAGACCCTAAGGCACCACCTCCCTGAGATTCGCTCCTGCTCCACCCAGGTATGATTCATCTTGCAGAGGCCAGGCTGCTCTGAATCGACCACCACAGCCATGCACAAGCAAAGTCACTTTCCAAGTGACACTGACTCCTGGAGTGACATATCACGCTCCTCTGCGCTTGTCCTAGGACACAGTGCACTTAGTGGTGAGGAGAGAAGCCATGATGCCAAACAGGCCACTGTTCAGCAAGGCCATGATTCCTGTGTCCAGGGCAGTGCCCAAGGCTTCTCAGAAACTGGCCTGAGAGGAGGGCTTGAGTGAGGGTACGGTCACCCCTCTGTACCATGGGGTGTACTCCAAGACCCCTGCAGGTGCCATGGGCTGTGGATGCCCAAGTCCCTGCATAAAATGGCACAGCATTTACATACAACCTATACATATCCTCCTGTATACCGTAAAGCACCTCTAGATTATTTACCACATGTAAATGCTGTGTAAATAGGTGTGGTTCTTTACAGTCTAGGGAATAATGATGAGGCAAAAATCTAAAGATGTGCACTGCACACATACTTTTTTAAAAAGTATTTTTGTCCTGTTGGCTGGTTGAATCACAGAGGTGGAACCTGCAGTGCAGAGGGCCAACCATAATTTATTTGGGAGGCAGCTCTGGAAAGCACTGGACAGATGGTGGTAAGTAAGGTGGGGACAGCAAGCAGCCAAGAAAGTGTGTATTGCTGAGCCAGTTTCTGCTCCAGGCAGCAGGTCCATCATGTGGGGCAGTGTGGGGGCTGATGGAGAACAAGTGGGCAAGCGCAATCACTCTGCCAGGCGGTGAGACAGCTGAGCACCTGTCCACCACCTCCTGCCCAGTGTTGGTCAAAGGATGATGCTGGGATATGCACCGTCTGGCCCTGGTGTGGGCTGAGCAGACTCTTCTTGCTGGAAACAGGCTCCCTAGTGAAAAGCCTCAGGGGCCCACTGTAAGCAGCACTGGGCTTGCAGGAGGTGGCCTAAAATTCATGTCTGGGGCACTGGCCTACTCACTGTTCTGCAAGAAACACTCCAGGGTGAGTCACCACAAGTAGATTCTCCATTGATGCCATAGGATACAACTTACTACGTGATGGGTGGATGACGTCAGAGGGACATGGACCAAGCCACTCATGAGTAAGCGTATCATGATCATCCTAGCACATGGGCATTGTTATCGCCACCACCAGTTTCGGAAGTGGGAGCAAACAGTGGCAGCGTGGCAACAATGAAGGTGACCCGAGCTGGTCTGACCTCAGCTCTGTCTCTTCTCAGTTCTCCACAGCTTCCTATTAGAGATGTGGCTAAAGTGGACTCTGCACAGCAGGGCTTGGGGCCTGCAATAAACCCCAAATATGAATGCTGGCATATCAGAAAATTGGGGGAAAGTCTTCATTAGCTTTGCCGCTCTGGGGCTTCACATCCATGATATCTTAGCAGAGGCAAAGTGTACAAAATCCACAGGCATGGCATTGAAGGTCCTAATGGAATAGGCATTTTCAGGATGCAAATCTATAAAAGTACTGTGATCAAAGCAAATACTACATATAAAAAGCAAAAACAACCAATGATATACATAAAGAGATGAAAAAGCAAATGTACTATTTACATAGGCACAAAGATGGGTAGATTTCCTTTCCTAAAAGCTCCCAGTTATTTTAATGTGCTTGCTAGCTTGAAGAAATCTCATCTTTGTTCATTTCTTATGTGTGTGTGCTTATATGGCAGCGATAGCAAGCTACTCTGCTTCCCTTTTCAATTTTTCTCCACTAATTAAAAAACTCTCCCTTAGGGCTCCCTTGGAGTCATATGCACTGTGACTATCAGAGTCAGATCACAAGTGCAATTTGTTTTGTTTTGTGGGAAATGGATCCTCCACAGCTCGGGGTTGGTAGTCTGCACCCCACATTCTGCAGCTCTCTTCCACAGTCAGGCAGATCGCTGATGTTCCGATAGATACGGCTGATAGGATCAGCATTTATAAACTGAGCTTTAACTAAACACTCTGTAGAGGCAGATGTAGAAGCCAAGCCTAATGAAGGTTGCCACAGCATCCTGACGTGACAGTCCACTTGGATTTCATGTTCTGTGACGGATGTGGCGCACATTGCTTGAATTAAGGCAAAGAGAAAAGTATGTGCTACAGTTTGGATCTCGAATATTCCAAAAAGGCCCTGTGTGACGCTTGGTCCTGGTTAGTGGTGCTATTGGTGGAGTTTGTAGATGGTGGTGGAACCTTTAGGAGGTGCTGCCTGGAGGAAGGAAGTTAGGTCTCTGGGGATGCACCTTTGAAGGGCCAGCTCAGCCCAGCCCCAGCCGCTCTCCCACTCTCTGCCTCCTGGCCGCCCTGAGGTGAGCAGCTCCCACACTCCACCACCATGCTCAGCCCACCAAGGTCCACAGCAGCTGAAACTTCTATAACCTTGAGGCAAATCTTTCCTGTTATCTCAAGCATTTTGTCACTTTGATGGAAAGCCGACTCACATTGTATCTGCCTGTTTGCCAACCAGACACATTCGGTTCTTTAAGTCAATACTGAGGCACCCCCACCGCCCAATGCTCCACAGGACTCATGGGGAAAAGGTAAAAACAGCACTCAATAGGAAGAAAGGTACTCTGTCCTTTCATTTGTAGTATCTGGGGTCTCTGTATTTTTTTCTTTCACTTTCTATCCATAGCATCTTCCAACTGTATTTATTTCCTTGTAAAGGCATAAGAATTGCAGCAGGCTGGGCACGGTGGCAGATGCCTGTAATACCAGCAATTTTGGAAGAGCCAGGAGGATTGCAAGTTCAAGGCCAGAGGCAGCCTGCATAACTTAGCAAGGCTCTGTGTGTGTGTGTGTGTGTGTGTGTATGTGTGTAAACATATATATTGAGGGACCAAGGGTGAGGTTCAATGGTAAAGCTCTTGCAAAGTATGCATGAGAACCTGGGTTTAGTCCCCCGTTACCAAACAAAAAAAAGGAAAAAAAAAGGAAAGAAAGCAAGAAGACGAAAGAAAGAAAGAAAGAAAGAAAGAAAGAAAGAAGGGAGGGAGGGAGGGAGGGAGAGAGGGAAAGGGAGAGGGAAAGGGAAAGGGAAAGGAAAGGAAGGGAAGAAGAGTTGCATTTGGCATGATTTTATGTGCAGTTTGTGAGCTACAACTGCGCAAATCCAGCAGCCCCCAGAGTAGCAGGGAGGCGAGCACGCTCGCCGCTTTGGCCGGTGTAGACACACACACTGGCTCGGAGACTTTGGTAGCAACCGTGCCTATGGTGAACAGAAGACTGGCCTCCTTCAGTTTCTGTTTCCTGACACACCTTGTGGCCATTTTACTTCCCACTAAATCTGGGGAGACAAGTGAGTGTGGAGAGAGAGTGATTACAGCTTTTCTAAATACCTGGATTATAAATATGCTTCACTCAGAATCATGAAAATTAATGGCAAGATTTACAGGGTATCTATTTTCTCTGCTCCCTTGGCTGATAATCAGGAATCAGTTTTATATGTACTTACTTCAGCTATTCATAAAGATCTGCAATGTGCGGGATTTTTAAACACCAGGAGAGCAGTGGGCGACTCACCTATCACAAACACTTCTCCTCGCCTCTTGCCCTCCAGTGAGCCCCCTCTACCCGGATAAGGCAAAAAGAGCTGCTGTTTGCACAGTCGAGATTCTCTGTAAAGCTGGTGAGTCTGATTGGGGATCAACCCATCCTGTAAGTGTCACACTTAATCAACATTACCTGCTATGGGCTGACTCACACTGGCAGTTTTCCCATGTCCGTGGTAAATACGCTAACTGCCACTCAAAGACATGCAGATACAGTGTAACTACGGCAAGTGTAATAATGCAGAACAGAAAGCCTCATTTCCTCTTCCTTTTCTGACCACTCAGGACTGCACCGGGTCAGGAAAGATTTCCATCTCTCCGTAGCCCAGTGACACTCATGCTTATCAAGGGCTCACTGACTGCTGCCGTCATTGTGGAAAACAGTGTGGCGGTTCCTCAAAACATTAAAATTAAAGGCCTACTGTAGGATCCAGATATCCCACCAGCATGTATACATACAAAGGAAATGAGATCAGGATCTGGAAAGAAACATTTGCGCTCCCATGTTCACTGTAGAAACCATTCACAATAGTCATAATATGTAACCAACCTAAGTGGCCATCAGGGGATGAATGGATAAAGAAAATACAGTATATATACACAGTGGAATACTATTCAGTCTTAAAAAAGGAAACCCTCCTATTTGCAATATGGATGAAGGTGGAGGATATGAGAATACGTGAAATAAGCCAGACACAGAAGAACAAATACTATATAGATGATCTAAAAACTCTAAAACAGTCAAACTCATAGAAGCTGAGAACAGAATGGTTGTTTCCGAGGACTGGGACCAGTGAGAGGGAAATAGGGAGATGCTGGTGGAAGGCCACAGAATTTGGGTTGTACAAAGTGAGTGAGTCCAGGGACCTACTGTACTGGTGTCTATAGTTAACAATACTGCACTGACTTCTCAAAAATTATCTAGGAGAGTAGATCTTATGTTAAGTGTTCTTATTACAAATCATAATAAGGAGGAAGGAGGGCACTCTGACCTGATGGGTTTATGACCCAGGCTGTGAGGTTTCAGCTCACCTCTGATCCCATCAAGTTGTACACATCACCAAGGACAGCTTTTGGCACATCAGCCATGGCTTGATGAATACACTGCTTTGGGTTTTCTGAGGAGCACCCTGACTGCATGCTTCCTCAAGGTCTGGGCTGGGATCCTACCAGGTGGGGAAAGCACCTTGGAACAAGGACTGGGAGGGTTTTGGGGGTTCATTTAAACAACCTGCAGGTGCATCAGGCCAACAGAAGGGTCTGCTCTGAATGAGAGCTTGTGTTGGGTTTCCAGGGT
This sequence comes from Pedetes capensis, assembly GCA_007922755.1. Lineage (NCBI taxonomy): Eukaryota > Metazoa > Chordata > Mammalia > Rodentia > Pedetidae > Pedetes > Pedetes capensis. The sequence continues at coordinate 130,187 of VMDO01000344.1, read as the reverse complement.
AAAATCACAGACTTGGGCCATCCAGATTGGGAAAGCCATTGATTGTTAGTGTTCAGCCATCATTTCCCATCTAGCTCCAGCAGAAGTGAATCTATGGATCACAATGAAAATCAACACAGAGTACGGTCTCCAAATATTTGCTAGAGTCATGAGCTACATCCTGCCTCTTCCCTACTGAGATTCTTCACCAGCTCCTGGTTTTTCTCTTTGATAGCAATGGCTGCCGGTCAGGTGAGCACCTGACTACCTAAAAGCCCTTCACCTAAAAGCCCTGAGCAGAAACTTCATCAAAGTACTTGAAGACTTGGCTTTCGCATGACTGTCTAGACTTGTGGCACTGTGGCATGGTGCATGCGGCACAGTGTACAGGACAGGGCTCGGTCCCTTACCATCTTTCTGAAATTCTAGAATCTCATTCATGACAAAAATAAAAAATGGGCCGGTGTGGTGGGGTATGCCTGTAATCCCAGCAACTCTGTAGACAGAGCCAGGAGGATCACAAGCTTGAGACCAGAGGCAGTCTGTGTAATTTAGGGAGACCCTGTCTCAAAATTTGAAAAAAATGGTCTGGGGTGCAGCTCAGTGGTCCAGCACTTGCAAAGCATGCAAGTGTGAGGACCTGGGTTCAACCCCCAGTACTGCAATAAATAAATAAAGAAAGAAAGAAAGAAAGAAAGAAAGAAAGAATAAAGAATAAAAAAGAATAAAATAAAATGAATTAAAAGATGGAATAAACTTGCTTGATTTACAAGGTCCAGACATCAATTATCTCAGGTAATTCATATGTAAGAATAAAATTCAGCTAAATTTTCATGCTTGTAAGAGAATATGAGCTATCAGTGAGATACTAAATGAAATGAATTGTGAAGATACTATAAAACTGTTTCATGAACTCGTGAAGGCTGGATCTAGGTTAAAGAAAATCAAAAGTATCAAGAGGTTTATTTTTTGGCAGGAGGAGGTGATAGAAATTGAGAATTATAAATAGGTACACATGCTATCACTGAATAAAAAATAAAGGTGAAGATATTTTAAATATGTAAAATAAGGAAGCAAACATCTGCCCCTTCACCGACTTTGCTGGAGATATTTTGATTTAGTGTCAAGATGTTATTTTTTTTTTTAAAGTTTTACATCAGGTCAAGTAAAGAAAGGAATAAAGCTAGTTACTAGCACTGAGCCATGTACATGCCTAACTGCAGGTGCTCACCTGACTGGCACCAGCAGGGATGAATTTTGGTGCCCATTTCATAGATGAGGAAGCAGATGGTTAGAGCAGCCAGTCTCTTGCCCACTGTTACAAACCTGGTGAGTCATAATTATATCCAGGTTTGCCGATAGATGCCAAAGCCCATATTCATTCCACTATATAAAATGAACCAAAGCGAATAAAATACTTAGCAATAAGTGTAACCAAACAAATTAAACGTGTATGCAGAAAACTATAAGACAGCACTGGAAGAAATGACAAGGAACCTAAGGAAATGGAGACAGACCTGTGTTCATGAAATAGGAAGCCTCTGTCCCGTGATAGCAATACCTCTTGAGGTGACCCACACAGTGGGCACAATCTCTGCCAACATCCCACGTAGCCAGCTGGCTGAAACCAATGAGCGTTATCCTAAAATTCACATGGACAGTCAAGAAACAGAGTCACTCTCTTGCTGCTCTTGGGACATGCAGGCCATGCAGCAGTGACTGAATGTAAAAATAATGGCAATCTCCATTTCTCATGGAGTTCCTGTTTGCCTGGAATGTGGGTAAGGTTAACACACTTTACCAGTGTGATCTTGTTTGAATCCCCAGGCATTTAGGATTATGTTACTCCCATTCTACATACTTAGAACCTGAAGTCCAAGCCCTAGGAGTGGATCCTAGTCGTCCAAACAGCTCTCCACTGGCGCATGTATAAAGGGATGTTCCCTGTGCTTGTTCTAACCCTGACCACCACTCTGAGGCTGGTTGTCAGGCTGGTGTGTCTCTGAGGAAGGCCTCGAGGCTGCCCCCTTGCCCTCCTCCATTGCCATGACTAAGGACCTGACATGGAAACCTAAAGGAGGGAAGGCTCTGTTTGGCTCATGGTTTCAGAGGTTTCAGTCCTCAGTCACCAGGCTCCATGGTGGCACAATACATCATTGGGGGGGTGCATGTGGCAGAGGAAGTCTGTTGGCCTTGTGATGACCAAAAGTCAAAAGGAGTACAAGGAATCGGGGATCCCACTTCCTACTTCAAGGGCACATCCCTAGGGACCTCACTGCCTCCCCTAGGCCCACCTCCAAAGGCTCCACCACCGGCCAGTAGCCTCATCAGCTGCAGACCGGGGCTGTAGCCTGTGGTATTTGGGAGGCACTTGAGATCCAAATCGTAGCACCCAGGACATTCCCGACCTCACTGGCATCACCCAACAGTGAATGGGTTGGCTTTCCCGGCTCAAAAATGGACCCAGATTATGAAGAGGGCTAACCTGAGCTATAAGCCAGGGCGGGATGACCAATGAAGGATGAGTATCCTCCCTGAAAAAGCAGTGAGTGCAGAGGGGACCCTCTCGAAGTGGTCCCACAAGGCTTGTGGCATGCAGAGGACAGGCTGGAGGTTGGTCTGTGGTGAGCTGAGGGTGCAATTCTTTTTGAATTTGTGGAGAATGTGAAGTTCATTTGGCTCATGTTCTGGAGGCTGGAAGTCCATGAGCTGGGGAGGCTTCCTTGCCATAGGGTGACACGGCAGAGGTGTCCTTTGGCAAGACAGAGCAAGCGTGCCAGCTCCGGCCCTTCCTCCTCTCATACAGACCCTCTTCCTGACCTCCTCTAACACTAATGGCCTCCCAAAGCCCCACCACCCCACAGGGCAGTCCTGTCATCTGGCAAGTCTGCCAGAGTGAGTTGATGTCTGAGAATGCCAGGAACCCAGCATGGGGCACAGTGGGGCTGAGCTGCCCCTGGACTGGCTGCCACTCAGCTAGGGACCTGGTGGGGCAGGAGCCCTGCAGCTGCTGCCCTGCATCCATGGCCAGTGACCTCAGCCTCCTGCACCTCCTCCTCCTTCCCTCCTTGCTGGGAGAGCTCCACCAGGCCCAGGCGTGAGCCTCCTGCTGCCAAGGGTGTTGCCAGTGCCACAGGCATCTGAGCCGCTGGACAGGCTCTGGGGGGTCAAGATCCTGCCACCAAGGCCTTCTTACACCCCTCGTCCCCATGAACCCAACTCCACAAGAGCACAGGCACCATCCAGCTACCGGGTCTAGGTCAGGTCCAGGTCCAGGAGGCAGAATGGAGGACCAAGCAGGCACCCAGGCAAAGGTCTTTGTCCTCATGGGACTTTCACCATGGTCTGTCCACCCTGAGCCTCAGTCAGCACCATCCAGAGTCTTGGCACAGGCCCAATCCCACCTGCACCCCTTCAGTGCCCCGCTTCATCCTGGACCATCTCACCTGAGCAAAGTGGACACCACCTGCTCCCTGCCCATCTCACACCTCAGCACTCAGCTCTCGCTCACAAAACATGGTCACTTTAGAAAGGCTGACCAGCCCACACCCAGCTACATGCAGCTGCCGGGCTCTCGGTGTCCTTAGGACCTCTGGCCAGGGCTTACCTCCCACTGCCGAGGGGTGGGGATGGGAGTGGAAGGGTTTGGGGGTGAGGAATCCCCAGCTCCACCCACTTCCACCTAGGCCCACACGCCAGCAGGTGCTCTGTCTGGGTCCCTCGCCACAGCCTGGCATCTGTGTCCAGACCCTCTGTGTACATCTCAGCAAGTAGAATCCTTGTCCTCAGGGTCTCAGCTATAGAATATTTTCTTAAAGATGCCACTCCCAGCCTGCACACATGCTCTTCCACTTCCTCGTGCAGACTGTCACTGAGCTTTTCTGCAATGAACTCACCCTATCTATACCTCTTCTGGCTCACACAGCTGCCATCACGCTGGGACTTTGCTGAGCCACGGCACCCAAGTCCCACGCAACCCAAACACAATTTGGCACATAAAACCCTCAATGGCTGATGAAACTAAATCTTTCTGGAAGGCTCTAGCCCTCACTTTTCTAACTGCCTGTTTCTACACATGTACCTGGCTTGATCACATGCCTTACCTTCTAGGCCAGCCACTTTGAGGCATGCAGGGGACACACCAGAGAGACACTGTGATGAGAGGCCCATCTGGACAATGGCCACCTGCTGACACCTGCTCTTAACTAGTGTCCTTACAGATTTTTGAGTGTTATCCAGGCCCTGATGGCAGGAGCTCAGGTTTTTGCTGTTGTTGCCCCCCCCCCCGCAGCATGCTGCCAGGACTGAGATATGAGCTGTCCTTTGTCACCAGAAGTGCTGCTAGACAGTCACAGATTATTCAAAGCAACACTGTTTGAGAGACCCTTACGGAAGAATGTTTTGAAAACTCCAGAAACTTACTTTAATATGGGAGGTTACTGTTGCCAAAGGAAATTTAATATCAAATCTAGTTAAAATAAATCTACATAAACCAGGAAAAAGCTTCTCCACAGTGTGTGTGTGCGCACGCGTGCACAAGAGGGTTAATTTGAGCTTAATGCCAAGAAACGGAAGCTGTTACTATGAACGTGAGTTCATTTAATCTTTAACAAGACTCAGAGTCTAATTACAAGTGTGTGCTAATTGTCAGAGCAAAGAAAGATCCAGTTTTGTAGAGGTTTGCCAGTGTAAATCTTCCAAAGAAATCGCCTTTGACAGCAACCAACAGATTTTTGCAGCGCTAGGCAAAGGTTTCCCTGTGTTTTTGGAGGATATCGCAGCACTTTGATAGCCTCATATTTCAAAGCGCCTACTCAGCCTGAAGCCATGCAGCTTTTCTCTTCTTCAATTATTAATGGGGTTGGCACAGCGGGATTATCATAATCAATGTCTTAATCCCACATTAAGCCCTGCCCCTAGATCTTTTGCATCTGCTCCTTGAATTTCTGTGACTGCAAAGTGTGCCATTTCCCTTTGTTGAGACAATCTCGCTTACAGGTGGGGAGCCCAGAGGTGGCCAGACAGCAGCGAGAGGGCAGGCAAAGCTGCTTGAGGTGGGCTGAGCTTACGAGTGCTGAGATGGGTCCCTGTCCCCCACCCCAGTGCAGCCTGCAACCAGTGGACTGGTATTTCAGGATCCAACCTGACGCTGCTGCACGCTGTTGGCAGCTCAGTGGTACAGAGACAGGATGGGCAAACTTAGCTCAGTGAATCCTCAGAGGGCATGGTATCTCCATCCTTTTGTCTTGCACTATGGTTTGAATGGGGCTGGGATTTAGCTCAGTTGGTAGAGTGCCACCCTGCAGTCTCTGAGGTCCTGAGTTCGATTCCCAGCACCGCAAAAATGGGAAAAGGACATGGCAACCCACTCCCAAGGCAATCCCGAAACAATCTGCCATTGAAAATCCTATGAGGGTCGCTATGAGACAGACATGACTCCACGGCACCTAACAACAACAACATGGTTTGAATGGTGTTTGTCTCCCAAAGGGTCACATGGTGAGAGCCTGGGGCTCAGTGCAATGATGTTAGGAGATGGGATCTTGAACAAGCAAGGCCTCCTGGGAGGTCCTCAGATGGGGGTACCTCAGAAGGGGCTATGGGACTCCTAGTTGCTGTCTGGCTTCCTATTTTGTGGTCTGTTTGTCTCTCTCTCTCTCTCCCTCTCTCTTTCTCTCTCTCTCTCTCTCTCTCTCTCTCTCTTTCTCACACACACACACATACATATACAACACACACACACACACACACACACACACACACACACACACACACACACACAGAGCACTTCCAGGGGGCCCTTGCCAGAGTCTGCACTGTGCTGTTTGGACTTTTGGCCTCCAAAATTGCAAGCTAACAAAGCCCTCTTCTTTACTGCCTACCTGCCTCAGTCATTTCATCACAGTAATGACATGTGGACTGATGTATTCTGCCAGGACCCCTATTTGGTTTTGCTGTTTTGTTTTTCTTTGGAACTTGGAGGTTGACCATGGTCTTTCTCAAGATGGGTTGGAGATGTCCAGCATCCATGGTCACTGACAGCTGACCTCAGATCACACACAGAGAGGCACCTGGGTAGCCGAGCACTAAGGACTGCACCCTGGCTGCCACTCTCTGTCCAAGGTATGCTCAGCCTTCAGCAATGCTCACTGAGGCAGAGCCAGGCTGCCTCCTTCATTCAGTGTAGCTTCTGGTGAAGCCCCAGCTCTAAGAGGAAACCACAGAGCCTGCTGGGAACCATGAACGAGCCCCTCCTCTTGAAGGCTGTGGGCACTGGGCAGACCAGCAGGGCCAGCAAGGAGCCTCTGGCCAGAGAGAGCTGGGCCTTCTGCTGCAGAGAAGCTCCCAGGGTAGCAGAGTAGGATGTGTCCTGGGACCCCCAGTGCATGGCAGAAACTGAGGTAGCATTGCTGCCTTCTGGACCTCAAATGTCCCCAGAGGCCCACATCTTAAAGGCTCGGTCCTCAGAAAGGCACAGCTGCGAAGTGGTAGAATTGGGAATAGGTGGGGCCTAGTGAGGTCCTTAGGTCTCTAGGGTACCCAAGGTGATGGTAGGACCCAACCCCTTCCTTTCCTGCTTTGCTTCCTTGCTGTGAGGTGGGGCTTGCCTCTGCCATGCCCTCTCACCATGACTGGCTGCCTCACCACAGGCCTGAAGTCAGGAGGCCAACTGACTGTGCCTGGAAGCTCCAAAATGGTGAGCTGGATAAAACTTTTCTCTTTATGAACTGATTATTGCAGGTATTTTGTTATAGCCACAGAAATCCTGGTAACACAATACTGAAATCTCTATACACTGTTTTTACCTTCGTTGTTGTTAGATGCCATCAAGTCAGTGTTTGACTCATAGCAACCCTATATACAACAGACAAAACACTATTGTTAGTGCTTCTCTGCTATTCATAGAGTTTTCAACAGCTGATTATTTTCAGGAAGTGAGTTGCTAAGTCCTTCACCAAACCTACAGCACCTGGTGTTCCTAAGCAGTCTCTTATCCAAGGACTAACCAGGCTCGGTCCTGCTTAGCTTCTGAGATCTGACGGGATCAGATGCCACAGTGGTACCACTGCAGGCATTTTTCCCTAAGATAAATTTTAGTTTATGAATTAGGGACAATAGGAGTTTGACAAAAGTAACTAATAATAAAATAGAACAACGATAACACTATACCATAATAAGAGTCATGTGAATGTGATGTATCTTTCTCTCTCTCTGAAAACATTTTACTGCCCTGTACTCATACAGCTACTAAGTGACTAATAGGTGGGTAGCATATATAGTGTGGATACGCTGAACAAAGGGATGATTCATATCTTGGGCAGGATGGAATAAGATTTTACCATCCTACTCAGAATAATGCAATTTAAAACTTTTAAATTATTTATTTCTGGAATTTTCCATTTAATACTTTTGGACAGAGGTTGACCTTGAGCAACTGGAACTGTTTAAAGTAAAATTACAGATAAAGATGAATTACTGTCTACTTTGGGGCTGGGATTTAGCTCAGTTGGTAGACGGCTGCTCTTTGGTCTCTGAGGTCCTGAGTTCGATTTCCAGCACCGCAAAAATGGGAGAAGGACTTGGCAATCCACTCCTGGGGCAATCCCAAAATAATCAGCCATTGAAAACCCTATGAGGGTCACTATGAGTCGGACATGACTTGGTGGCATCTAACACAACAAATGTCTACTTTAGCCCTGTTTTTATTCCTTTCACTCATCCTCAGCATATCTCGTTCTTGTATCTTTATACTTGTGTTGGTTTTGTTTGTTTCCCAGATGTCCTTGCCTTGCAGGAGATAATCAGCTTTCTGGGGAAGGCACCCATCTCCTATAGTCTTATTTTCAAACCTGCCATGTCAGTCACCCCGTGGCTTGTGACCTAGCATGCTGTGGTCAGTCACACCACACTCTAAGTTTTCTTGAAATACTCCAAAGTGCTGACAGGCTGGTGCTGCTTGAGAAAGTCAGGACTGGGGTCTCTGTTTCATCATTTGACTGTAAGGCCAGTGTTAACATCAGGTCTGCACCTGGGAGCCACCTGAAGATGTGCATGTCTATATCTCCAGGCTTCAGGAACCGTGGCTGAATTTCTCTCCAATCTGCTATGGGATGATGACAGGGCACCTCCCTCCTGCGGCCACCTGCCCCTAGCCCTGGATGCAGCTCTACAGGAGCCAGCCAAGCTCACAATGTCGAGGCGGCAGTATCCAAGGCTCTGCGCTCTTTAACCAGCTGCACCTGTCAGCCTGGGGTGAGTGAGTGAGTTTCCTTTGTTCCTGCACCGAGGCTGGACACACACATCCTGTTCTCTCCAGGCTGGTGTGGTGGCCTCTCCCTGCCTGGCAGCCTGCTGTTCTCCAGGACCACCCTCTGCCTTGCTATATTAAGTATCCCACTGGCCACCACCTGCACTTTTGAGAAGCTCCCAGAAGTGCTGCAGCTGGCCCCCACTCACTGTAGCCTGCTGCTCAGCAGCCTAAGGACCAAATCTGTGTGGTATGTGGAGCAGGGTAGGTGGGGCCCGGGATACACAGAGTCTGTGAGTTTTACCTTCTCAGTCCCATGAGCTGCTCCACCCTGTGACCCTGTCCTCTCCTGGCACTGGAGCCTAGCAGCCAACCCTTGCCTGCCAGTAAGCAGACCCTCTAGGATCCTGACCCCAGTGCACCTCCCCCTGTGGGCCTTTCTGCCGGGCTCTGGAAACTTTGCTGCCACCTGCTCAGATCATGGGGCTGGGCATTGTCTGCCTCCCCTCTGTGTCCATCGGAAACTTGGTGCTCCCAAGCTCGCCTGCCACCGCTTCCCTAGGGCCCCACAGGAGGCACCTGGCCAGGGTGTCCTCTGGCCCAGCTCTCCACCCTCCCACTGAGGACTGCGTATCTCCCATCTCACGTGATCCCCATGGGGCAGTGCTACCTCCTTTTCATGAGGAAACTGAGGCACAGAGAAGCTGAGTAATTTCCAGGATAGTCCTTAGACACCTCAGAACCTCCAGGCTCCCCCACCAGCCTCAGCAACCCCTGCTACCCTGAGGGCGACTCAGTTTCCCCCCTTGTCCTCTCAGCATTTCCAAAATGCCTCAAGCAAATACTGTCCTCACAGGCTTGCATACAAAAGAAAATTGTTATTTTAGGCAAAATAGTTCTTTTTAAATCAAAGTCAAGACGCCACAAAGACAAGCTTTCCAAACAGTACTCCAGGAACCGAGGTCTGTGTGTCCTTCATTCAGAGCTGGAAACAAACCAGCCCTGCCCCAAGAGAGAGCAAAGCCCACAGAGGCCTCCCCTCGGCCAGCTTCTAACCTGGTAGGGGGACCAAAAGAAGAATCCCCTCCCACCAAATTCCTCACCTGGTCCCCTGAGACTGCTTCCCCACCAGCTCTGCCTCGCTGCCAGGCTTCCTCCACTGCCCTGCTCTCTTCTCTGTGGCCACCATCAGAGGGCCACATGGAAAGATGGCTCCTCCACAGAGGGCCAGGGCTTCCCCCGCAGGTGAACACCCTCTGTTCCCTCAGAGGGGCGGTGACATTCCCAGTGGGGGTGGTTATGGTGCAGGGGATGCCAGGGCCTGTATCTGTACTGGGTGTGCACATGTGTGCACGAGCTGCACAGCCACGGATGTGTGTGCAGAGGGCCTGGGTCTGTCGCTGTGCAGGTGTCCAAGGGTCTGTTTTGTATGTACATATCTGTGTGTGCACGATTGTGTATCCACATGAGTGTGTACCTGTGTGCACAAGCGTTTGTGTATGCATGTATATGTATGTGAATGACTGTGTCTCCACGAGAGTGTGTTGGCGTGTGAGTATGTGCACTTGCCTATGTGCATCTGTGTGCATTTTATGTGTGTTTGCTCAGGTGTGTTTTTGTGTCTGTGTAAAGGTATGCCTGTGTATACATCTGTCTGTGTCCATACACATCCATGCACATGTGTATATGTCTATGCCTGTGGCCATGTGTGCATGCGTGTATCCAGACATGTTTGCCCACATGTCCACGTGGATGTGTGCCTGTGTGTAGATACATGTGCCTGTGTGTCTGTACGAGTGTGTGTGACAGCCTGGGAATGGGCTGAGGACTTCTCATTTCCAGGCCACCATCCCCCAAAGAAGCTTCCCAGCCAGGCCCAGGCAAGGACACCAGCAGGAATCGTAGCCCCTGGGAGCTCAGACTCGTCAAGACCATTGCTCAGTCCAGGCACAGCAGGGCAGGCTGCTTTCACACCCAATGGGGGAGAATCCAGCCCCTTCAGAGCACCAGCCAGTGCCTGGTCCCTTCATCCTGCGCCAGGGACCCTCTGTCCCCAGTCCTGGCCCAGATGTGGTCCGTCTGGTCAAACCCCAGCGGGAAGTCTACTTCCTGAACAGGACCCATGCCTTGGTGTTGCTTGGCTCATCAAGACACCTGGGGCCTCCTGGGGTATGAGCGCTCAGCAAGGCCAGCAAGGAGGACCCCCTTCCTAAGCAGAAGAAAGCAGGAGGCTCAGGGAGGCCCCTCCAGCTCCATGTCCACAGCCCCCAGATGGAAGAGGCCCAGGAGGTAGGGGAGTCACCTCCCCACCCAGCCCTCACTCAGTTGGCCAGACCACGAGAGCTATTCACAGATGGCCCTCAGCACTGGTGGTAAAGAAGGCCACCCCATGGTGCTGTGGCCCTCACTGCTGGTGGGGTGTGACCAAAGTACCTCAGACGATGCCTGCCTCCTACAGGGACACAAGGATCCTGGCTGAATTCCTTCCCACATCCCCTCTCTGCAGAAGCAATAAACGGCCTGTGGATGTCTTAGTCTGTTTTCTGTTGCTATAACAAACTCTCTGAGGCTGGGTGTTTTATACAGAAAAGGCTCAATTAGCTCACAGTTCTGGAACTCCAAGAGCAGGATACAGGTACTTGCACTGCCCTAGTGAGGCCCCCATGGCTACAGGGAAGCACAGTGGGCAAGGTCATGATAGGAGCACTTGCAGGAGAGGGAAGTCCTGTGGTGAGGCAGGGAGCAGCAGGCCAGGACCAGGCTCATTCTTTTTATAACCTCTTCTGTGAACTAAGCTGCTCTGGTGAGGTCCCACCCACCCCACAAAACCAACATGCATCTGTCCCTGAGAGTGGCACCCCTATGACCTAAGAGCCTCCAGTCAGGCCCCACCTCTTCAAGTTCCAGCCCCCCCTCCCCAGCACAGCGGGGACTAAGCTCTAGCAGAGAAGCCTCTGGGGAGACACCAAACCCCACCGAACCACAGCAGTGCATGAGGCTCCTCTGCACCTGGGCTACTTGGACGGTGGGCCATGGCCCAGGAGCACCATCGTTAGCCCAGGTCTGCAGCTGGCTACCCTTCCCAAGCACAGGGGTAACCTCGGCGCTTGTCCCTGCCCCCTGCCATCTGCCCTCACTCCACAGTCCAGCCCTCCAACTTCACAGTCACCAGTAAACCATGGACTGTTCTCCTTTTAACAAACACACCCTCTTCTGTCCCCTCCATTGCCCCCCAGGGTGGCCTTCATGTGCATCTCAGGGAGCTACTCACCAGCTGAGGGCAGGACCCAACCCTGACGTCAGCCTTTCACCATGCCCACCTTCACCTGGAAGCTGGAAAAGTTAAATCCTCCTCCTCACACTGTTGTTGTTGTTGTTAGGTGCCATCGAGTCGGTATCTGACTCATAGCGACCCTCTGTACAACAGGGGAAACACTATTGTCAGTGCTTCTCTGCTGTTCATAGGGTTTTCAATGGCAGGTTGATTTTTGGGAGGGGGTTGCCAGGTCCTTCTCCCAAGCCTACAGCTTCTGGTTTTTCCAGGCCGTCTCCCATCCAGGTACTAACCAGGCCCACCCCTGCTTAGCTTCCAAGATCTGATGGGATCAGATGCCACAGGGCTATGGCTGCAGGCCCTCCTCACACTAGACTTTCTTATAGCCAAGGGTGGCCATGGCTCTGGTCAAAGGATCCTCCTGGGGGCTCTCGTTACCTTTCCTACTTCTTGCCTTAACTTCTTGCTGCTATCTGGGACAGAAGCAGCCATGCTGGAGCCAGGAGGAAAAGGACACAAGAAGGCAGAGAGGCAACCCTGATGCCAACGAGCTGCTGAGTCAGTACCTCTTGCCTTCGAACTCACATCAGCCAGGAAAAAGAAACCGGTTTATTCAGCTCCTGAGCAATGGACCTATGCAATTTTCCCATGAGAAAGTGTTTCCCTTGTCATTTATTTGTGAGCTAAAAGTGTACTACATATTGTTGTTGTAAGTAATTTGAGTAAGTTCTTTTTTAGTGTTTGTGTCCAATCATATTTTCTGAATATCCCATCCCACATATATTCCATAATGTGGCCTTGACACTTTTCTCAGGGAGAGGTGGGGGTCTCTGCTCCCTCTGCTTGAACCTAAGTGGGCTTAGGGCTCACTCTAAGTAAGCGATATGGCAGCAGTGACATTAGGTGACTCCTAAAGCTAAGTCAGAAAAGTTCATGCAACCTGTGTCCTCTGCTGGAATACTGGAGCTGTACCCCTGAGCTGTGGCTTAGGAAGTTCAACCCTTCAAGGCCACCATGCTGTGGGGAAGTCCAGTGGAGCCCATGGGGAGAGACCATGTGAGGACTCCTGGGCTACAGTTCACAGGTGGGTCTCTGGCTGCCTCAGCCCCCTACTCTCCTACCTCTGATATCCTCTGACATCACCCGCATGAGAGATTGGCACTGGAAGACCCATTTGCCCCCTAAAATTCCCACCTCCTCAAAATGCCATGCTTTGACTTTGGGGGAAATCTGAATGTGGCAGTAGAAAAGTCACTCCTAAATTCCACATCCTAGGTATCCCAAGCCTCTCTGACCTCAGGCCCTTCTCCTGGGAGCTCGGTCTAAAGACCCTTCTTTCTCTTTGTCCATCTAACCTTTTCCTACTTGGGTCATGGCTGAGTCTGCCCAAGCACCCCTGCCCCCAATCCACCAGGGCTGATGAGTCTGGCCCCCTCACCACCTGCCAAGCAGAGGGCAAGCTGTTCACAGGCTCCCTCTCATCTCTTTATTCCCCAGCAAGCAGCAGGCTCTCAATCCACTGTGGACAAACCACTTTTGGAAAGGCATCCACGCTGTGAGGCTCAGAGTCAGACTGCCATGCCCAGCAAAGCAAAGGGGCTTCCAGGGCCTGCTGGAAATGCAGATGCACGCTTTCAGAAGTTGGGGGGCGGGGAGGAGTGCCATGCCAAGTAGAGAAAGAACAAACTCAACTGAGCACATGGGGGGTGCTGGCTCTCGGCAGGACAGGGGCATACAAAATATGATTGAGAAAGTGTTTTGGAAACCAGGCGTGATGGCGCACACCTGTAATCCTAGCACTTGGGAGGCTGAGGAAAGAGGATTGACAAGAGTTCAAGACCAGCTTGGGCTACATAGCAAATTCCAGGACAGCCTGGGCTACACAGAAAGATCCTGTCTTGAAAAAACCAAAGGAAAAAAGAAAAGGAAAAGAAAAAAAGAAGGAAAGACGGGGCTTTGGGCACAGTGGTAGACACCTGTAATCCTAATGATTTAGGAGGCTCAGGCAGGAAGATTGAGAGTTAGAGGCCAGAGGCAACCTGTGCAATTTAGCAAAACTCTATCCCAAAATAAAAAATAAAAACAGGGCTGAGGATGCAACTTAGTGCTAGAGCGCTTTCTAGCCTGCACAAGGCCCTGGGTTCAACTCCCAGTACTGGAAAAATTAAAAAGAAAGAAAGAAAAGAAAAAAAAAAAAGGATTTGGGGGAGCTGGGCATGGTGGCCTATGCCTGTAATCGCAGCACTTGGGAGGCTGAAACAGGAGGATCACAAATTGGATCTGGGCTACCTAGGGAGACTGTGTCTCAAAAAACAAAACAGAACAAAATAAATCAACAACAAAAAACGTGGGTGGAGGGTGTTCATTGTTACAAATGTTTATTTTTTTCTTATTACAGGCTTTTAAATTTTGCTTACCGTTTTTTAAACAGAATATGTAACACAATTAGTTTATCTTTATACTTTTCTTATTTATAAATGCTACAATAATCACCCACAGGCTGGATTTATCCATGCTTCTTTTTACATTTGCTTATTAATTCTTTGTGTATTCTCTCAGCAATTGTTAGGCAGTGAGGCGGTAGGGTTTCCTTTATACCCAAAGGGCCTGCTTCCTAAGTGTTCTCAGTCCGTTGATCTGGCTCCCCTAATTTCCCAGGCTCCCCACAGTTTCCAAGCTGGCTTCTATACACTGAGCTCCTGGGATGGAATCGGTGTCAGACCTCGCAGTCTGCTATGGGTCACAAGTCCTCAGAGGTGCTCCCTCTTTAGCAGCGGGTCTGACCTGCCTTTCCTTGACTGGGCCGGCTTAGGAACTTGCTCCAAAGCAACACAATGCCCTGGAACTGCCACAGACTCAGAACAGGCTGCCTGGCTCCTGCCTGCCCTTGGCACTGAGACTTCCAGGGAGGATTGTGGCCTTCGGCTGCTGGGCTATAAGGAAGCCCAGGGAGAAGCCATGGCTTCTGGGCCACTCCATAGGTGGGCCAGGCTGGAGAACCAGAGGGAGAGAGGAAGCCTGCTGGCCCCAGGCCCAAGCACCTAATGCTTCCTAGCTGAGGCCTGAGAAACCAGAGAAGGGAATGAGCTGTCCCCACTGTCCCCTGATCAAATTCCTGGCCCACAGCTCTGTGTGGACAGTTTAGGGGGCAGTCTGTCATGCAGCAATGGGTAACTGAGACAGCCTGTCAGCTGCTTGACAAGAGTTAGTGTCTTACAGTCCTAGTTGTTGTTGTTGTTGTTGTTAGGTGCCGTCGAATCGGTATCCGACTCATAGCTACCCTCATAGGGTTTTCAATGGCTGACTATTTCGGGATTGCCTTGGGAGTGGATTGCCAGGCCCTTCTCACAGTCCCAGTTAGTGTAGTTTTTATTTTTATTGTGACAAAAAAAAAAAAAAAAAAAAAACCCACATAACATACAATTTCTCATCATTACTGTGCAGTTCAATAGAGTTAAGTATGTTCACATTGATGTGGACCAGATCCCTAGGATGTTTTAATTTTGCAGTTCTGAAACTCGGTGCCTATGAACCTATAACTCCCTATTTCCCCTCCCACCAATTCCTAGCAATGACCATTTACTTTCTGCCTCTACGATTTTAAACACTCTTAGTACCTCATATATATATGGAATCGCATGGTATTTGTCTTTCTGTGCCTGGATTACTTCATTTAGCATAATGTTTTCAAGGTTCATCTATGTTATAGCATGTGTTAGAATTCCTTCCTTTTCAAGGCTGAATAATATTTCATTGTATATATATGTCACACTTTGCTTATTCACTCTTGTGTTAACAGCTTCCACATTTCAGTTATTGTGAATAGTGCTGCTATGAACATGGTTAAACAAATGTCTTCAATATCCTGCTTCCAATCCTTTTGGATAGATACCCTGAAGTGGCATTGCTAGATCACATGGCAATCCTGTGTTTAATTTTTCTGAGGTGCCACCATGCTATTTTCCATGCTGCTGTCCCACTTTACATCTCAGCAGTGCATGGGGTTTCAATTTCTCTACATCCATGCCAACAATTATTTCCTATTCTTTTTCTTTCTTCTTCATTTTTCTCCTTATAGTAGCCACACTAACAAATATGAGGTTAATGAGTGCAGTTTTACAACTTCATGTTATTATCTAGTAGGGCAATTCTTCATTTAAAGAAATGTTTAGCATTGCAACCCAATTATTCTTTCATGAACTTTTGAATATGTTGTCAAGCTCGAAAGGCAACAAAGCACTGACATTCTGAATAAATTGCCTCAATCATATTAATTAACATGGACAGAATAGTGAGGTCTTGTCCCTATCGAGAATTCCTATCCAGAAACAAGGTGCTTCTCTCCCTTTCTCCACGTTTTCTCTTATTCCACAAGTAAATTTGTATAATTTATTTTGAGTTGATCTTACACACTTCTTGTCAAAGTTATTTCTAGATGTCTCATACTTTGATCATTCTGCTAATGACACACCAGGACTGGGGGTGGGCTCATGCCCCACAGATGCTGAACTTGAGGGAAGGATGCCAGGGGGACGTGATGGCCAAGCTGAGACTCTGATAGGAGGTTAGTGAGAGGCAGTTAGCTGAAGCTGGGGGAAGGGGTATCTGTGTGCATGTAAGTATGTGGAGGACTTGTGTGTGCATGAGAGTGTGCACGTGTGTGCACATGAACACATGTCAAGGGCTGGAGAAGCCCAGTGCTGTGGGAACAAAGAGAGGTGGTAATGGGGCTGGAAGGTAGCCAGGGAGCATTCCAACAGCCTGTTCTGTGTGGCTGGAGATAGGGAGACACAGGAACACTTGGTGAGGGGCCACCCAAGGCAATGCATCTGAGCAAGCCGGCCTTGGATAGTCCCAGCCACTGGAGGTAGGAAGTGAGGGTTGCAGGTGACCCTGAGACAGGCTGGCAAGAGCTGAGGGTCTAGACAGGGTGGAGGGGAAGAAGATGCAAGGGACATGGGAGGAAGAGTTGGCTCTGAGGACGTGGAAGAGGTGAGTGCCTGAGAGGAGTGAGGATTCCTGTGGGGATTCTGGGTGCAGGCTCAGAGGAAATGGTAGGGATAGCAACGGGAGGCTTAAGAAGGGGAGACTTGGGCAGCAGGCAGAGTCCAAATCATCAAAATATATTTTAGAAATACATAAGGCTCTCAATGCAAATTCCAGGAAGACCAGCATTTCTGGACAGCATCTACAGAGAAAGAACACTTCCCTCTGCAGAGAAGGTGCTGGCTGAGGAGGTGCCCCAAGGGAACGTCCCTCGAGCTGGCTGAGGGACAGGAATCGACGGGAGCCAGCAGCAGGGACAGATGATCTTTGACTTGTGATCGCTCCACTTAGGAGTTTTCTACTTTCTGAGGGTGCAAAGAGATATGCATTCAGTAGGGACTGCCTTTGCATCTGGAATTTGGATCTTTTCCTGGGCTCGTGCTCCGCATCTGATGCTCTCCCCATGCTGGGCAGGGCAGAGGGACAGTGTCAGCTACTGGTCAGCCCTCAATTACCAGGGAGACCCCTCAGACCCTACAGTGTCCTCTGATGCGGAGCTGAAGGCCCTGTGGCCTGGGAAGGCCTGATACAGTTTGGACTTAGGGTATTTCAATGTACAAGGGGTTCATCGGGGCGCAACCCCATCATAAGCTTAGGAGCATCCGTAAATCCCACCAGAGGGAGACCATAAGACAAGACAGTTCGGTTAAGAAGGCTGTGAGGAATGTGAGGAAGTGTGGGCCTCCCCTACCCTGGCAGCCAAGGTCAGGGCCACGCCACCCAGGAGTGTCAAGAGTCAGAGTGAGGGGATTGGGGAGGCCTGCGTACACCAGCATTGTGCTCTGCAGATGCTCTCCTGAGCCAGGTCAGGCCAGGTCCGGGTAGGAACACAGGCCATCTGATTTGGGTCCTCAGCGACAATTGGGTTCCTCCTTGCTTTCCGCCCTCCAAAGGCATCAGCCTAAGTAGAGGCTTGGGCAGCAGGCAGAGTCCAGCTCATCAAAATGTATTTCTGAAATATATAAGTCTTCGAACGCAAATTCCAAGAAGACCGGCCTTTCTGGGCAGCATCTGCAGAGACAGAACATTTCCAGCTTCTGGGAAAAGCCTTGGGCTGAAGGCAAGGCAAGAATGCAGGCTGACCTGCAGGGTATTTGGTTTACGACAGTGTTCTCCAAATGGCTGTGATGGTGGTGTCAGAGACACCGAGTGCTTCTACTCTGATTGCCTGGACATTCTGTGGGCAATTTCTGCTCCCCTGGACTTTCCCAGGTGCCTGATTCCTGGCCTGGGCCACCACAGGTCTCCTGTCCCCAAGGTCAGTTTGCTGACCCACTGCGGGTGCTTTCCTCCAAGGGCGCCATCGGAACTACACATGGACATGACCTAATTACACATTGTCCTCCTTTGGCTTTCTCGAACAATGCAATTGTCTGCCTGTGTTTGTCTGCCCAGCTACTGCATAGGATGGGTAATTGTCCTATACATTAAGTCAGGTTCCAGCAGCACCAAGAACACCTAGTGGTTGAGTATATGGGGAAAAGTCCTGGCCTTTAGAGACAGATGCAAGCACAAGCAAGTCCGAGGACAGGCACCTGCTCTCGGCCCTTCTGCTGCAGCATGAGGCTGGGCAACAGGTCAGGGAATCCTTCAGCTCTTGGTCATCTCTAGAGCCTGTGGAGGGAACCAAGTGAAACCCCAGCCACATTCTGGATCCTCCCCCCACCCCCTTCCTTGGCTCTCAGTGCTCCCTTGGGAAAACGGCCCTTCTGGCCAAGAGCAACGCTGCAGACAATAAGGCACCAACAAGCAAGACTGTCAGGGGATTCTGAGCCAGCTTTGGGACAAGATGCCAACCCATGATGCAGGCTGTGCCCTGGACCGCTGGGTCTGAGCCGCCTCCTCTTCCCTAAGTCACGAGCTCGCCTCCCGTCACCAGGAGCCAGAGGACTGGGCTGCCCTGGCGGCAGCAGGCAGGCTCTGCAGGGAGGAGCCAGGCTCCAGGGTGGCTGCCCATGGCAGGGTGCAAAGTGCAGCCCCCACCTGCAGAATGGAACCCAGTCCAGCCCTGAGAACCTGGGCCTGGGGTCCGCAGGGCCACAGAACCACATCTGTATCCGGTCCACGCAGGCCCACAGCACCTGGCATATAACAGCCTCCACAATGGATGGGCCAGTGACCCAGGCCAGTGTCCAGCTCTCCATGAGTCCTCTAGCACCCCGCCCCACCTTGCCTCAGTTTCCAATGAAGTGCTCATGCCTCCCAGGGCCCAGGATTCTCCCAACATGCCTGGCCTGGCCTTCTCCATAATGCCCAGGACACAGTGGAGTGACCGTGGCCCCGACTGTATGCCCATCAAGGCCCACCATCCCTGCGCTCCTGGCCATGGCCTCTGCCCCCTGCCGTGCTGCATCTGCTCTAGTGCAGCCCTGTACACTTCCTTCACACACACGGGCAGGCTCACAGGTCCTCATCCCCACCCAGGAGCCAGAGGGATGGGAGCCTGTGCTGGAGGGGTGACACAACTCTGTCCCAGGCCCAGATCCTCAATTTGGGGCTTTTTAGAGCGGAAGCTACCCTCTCCTGCAGAGGAAGCAGAGGAAGGCAAGGCCGTGCGGCCCAGGGCTGGAGGGCCCTGCCAGCAGGGGGGACATGTCATCCCATGAGGAAGAAGGTGCCTGCCAGCCCTCCTCCTGCCAGCCGATGCTGGAGCAAAGGCAGGAGCCCAGGAGAGGGGAAGGGCAGCAGTGGGCCATCCCGTGGGCAGTCTGTCCAGCCCTGGGTGACAGGACCTCTAAGTTGGATACACCTGCAACTCCTGAGAAGATTGGGCAGTCTCCTATCTGAGGTCACCAGAAACCTCTGCAATTATTACAGGGCACTGTGACAGCTGTGGGACACTAGGAAGGGGAGGCAGACGCGTGGTGGCTGGTTACAGCTCAGCTACCTGACCAGCAGGTACCAGAAGCTCCTGGCTAGCATTCTCTGACCTTCTGGATGTCACCAGCCTCAGTGTACTGGGGCCAGGCAGTGGGGAATTGTAGGGGGCGATGCCATGGCAGAGGGGCCATGAGATGTGGCCTTTGCTTCCAGAGGAACAACCTGGTGGGGGAGTAAAAGGGCCAGGAAGGAAAACAGGAGCAAGTACCAAAGCTCCAGCTCTCGAAAATGGAGCCCCGCAGCTGTGGAGGACCTGAACACCTGGCTGGATTATGGCACCACATGGATAGAGACAGGGACCAGTCACCCGGACACACCTTCCCCAGCACCCTCTGCCCCTGAAAGCATGTGGTGCACATCAGATAGGGCAGATGCTGGAATGTGGGATGGAAGCACTTGTGGTGACTGAGGAATCTGAAGCATGCTTTCCCTGGAAAGGTACTCGACAAATCAACTCATGTTCTACAGCAAGAAAGGGAAGTGCAGTGGTCTATGTATTTGAGTCAACACAAAAATTTTATCTCTATGGAATTATGATGTTGCAAAACACACCCAAGGTTCTTATTCACAGCTAAAACACTGGACACCTGAAACATTTCGATTAGCAATCTGCCAACAGATATTATGCAAGAAGACCTAGACAGGTGGGGTCCAAGAGGACGGCTGAGGGCCTGGATAGCAGTTGGAAAAATGGTCTTCCTTGTTGTGAGCCATGGGCAGACACAGCTCTGTTGTTGTCAGCATGGTTCTTACTGAGTCCAGAGGCCATGAAGAGAGGCCTCCAAAAGAGCCTTGGTGTTGCCATTCTGAACCAAGGGAGAGCAACGGACGGGTAACACCACAGGTGCAGGTGCCACCCTTAGATCCACAACTTTAAAAATCAGGCTATGAATGAAAAGAAAAGAATGACCTTAGAAATAACAAAGCAGATTACTTCCCTTTACTTAAAATGAGCATTTAACAAAAACCCATCTCTGTCAGGGAATTTAAGGAATTGTATTATATCAAAATACTGAAAAGAGTAAACTATC
This sequence comes from Pedetes capensis, assembly GCA_007922755.1. Taxonomy (NCBI): domain Eukaryota; kingdom Metazoa; phylum Chordata; class Mammalia; order Rodentia; family Pedetidae; genus Pedetes; species Pedetes capensis. The sequence goes on along the minus strand of VMDO01000344.1, from coordinate 109,729 downwards.
CCTGGGTTTAGTATAAAACACCACCACCACCACCACCACCACCACCACCAACAACAACAACAACAACAAAAGCTTATAAATTAGTGTGCACAAATCAGCTGCAGTGGTGCACCCCTGTAATCCCAGCACTCAGGAGGCAGAGGCAAGGGGATCCTGAGTTCAAAGCCAGAGGCAGTGTGTGTAACTTAGCAAGAACTTGACTCAAAATAAAGATATAAAAAGGTACTGTGGGTGGAGCTCCCTGGTATCGCACTTGTAAAGTGTGTGTGAAGCCCTGGGTTCAACCCCCAAGGACCACCAAAAAAAAAAAAAATACCATAGAGTGCATATTAATCAATAAGCTCCTAGTGCTACGTGTGGGAACGGGAGGGGATAGGGAGAGAAAGTAAGGACTAGGTCAGACAGAAGCAAGGGATGTTTATGAGCATCTCAAGGTGGCATGGGAGAGGTGGGATGGCAATTGCAGGTCCTTGTTGTGGTAATTATGCACACACATAGAGGACTGTCGTGGACAGTGGGCAACGTGGTCTAGATGAGAATATTAAAGCCAGTCTGTGAATGTCTGTGCTGCCTACCCAGACCCACTCTGTGTTAGGACGGTATCTCACCTACTACAGGGCACCCTGTTCACTTGCCAGTCTCAGTTTTCCCCACCAGGTTGGGCATTGTACCATCCCCCACGGAGTGCTCCGCTGGGAGGGGAAGGGTCTCTCAGGAAGGTGAAGCACGTGACTTATTAAACGCATTTTCAGACATGGCAAGTAACTAACAGTGGAACTGGTGCCAAGCTTGGATAGGATGAGGTGAACACCCTGGGAGTCCCCAGTGCTCAGTTCTGAACCTGTCCCTGTGTGGCCATGGGACTTCTCAATCCTGCGCCAGGGTGGATCTTCAAAAATAAACCCACTTATGTCGAACCTGAGAGTGTCACCATGGACATGGGAGGGCAAGCTCATAGGGATACATTTACAAACACGTATCATCTGGGCTCAGTCAGTAATCTCAGGGACTCCAGAGGTGAAGGCAGGAGGATGACAGAAGCCAGAAGCAGCCTGTGCAATTAGTGAGATCCTGACTCAAAAATAAAATAAAATAAAATTTACAAAGGGGCTAGGAGTGCAGCTCAGTGATACAGCACTTGCCTCACATGTGTGAGGCCCTGATTTCCATCTCCAGTACTGCAAATGAATAAATAAATAAATAAATAAATAAGCATACTGTACCCATGGTGGAAGAATAAGTTTATGTAACATTTCCCTTCTTTGCTTTACTAATAGAAGGGAGACTGGACCCCAAATGTGTTCAGGTAACAAGACTGTATATTGCTCTCAGAAATATCTTTAGTTTAAAGTTGAGGCAATGGAATTCAGCTTTTGTGATTCTAATTGTCTGACGTGTTTGCTTCTCAGTTTTGTTTTGGAGACACAAATTTTCTGATGAAGAAAAAAATAAGAAAGGAACAGAAGGAGACCCAGGTGAAAGTGATGACTCAGTGAGGTCATGATAGATTCAAACAAACTTGTTGTTAGGTTCTGTCGAGTTGGTGTCTGACTTATAGCAACCCTATGTACAACAGGTGAAATACGATTGTCAGTGCTTTTCTGCTATTCATAGGTTTTTCAATGGCTGATTGCTTTTTGGGAGTGGGTTGCCAGTCCTTCTCCTAAGCCTACAGCATCTGGTGTTCCCAGGAGGTCTCCCATCTGAGTACTAACCAGACCAAATCCTGCTTAGCTTCTGAGATCTGATGGGATCAGATGCCACAGTGGTCTGGGTGCAGGCCAAACAAACTTGGCGACAGAATAATTGTTCAAACTATGAGCTCAAACAGTGAGCCCTTTCTGAAAAGTTTTTTCTCGATCGCGCTCTCTCTGTCCTCCCTCTCTGCCTCTCTCCTTTTTTCTCTTCCTTCCTCCCTTTTTCTCACAGAGTCCCATCCCCTAAATGCCAGTGTAGTATTATTGAGAATCAATTAGGAACTCAAAACAACAAAATGTTCTTATCCTGAACATTGATTTGAACTTCAATACCCAAACATTTATCCCTGTAATAATTCTAAGTGAACTCCAAGATAAATTCTTTTTATGCAAAGCTGTCTCTGGGTCTTGCTTTCAGAAGTAGCTTTTATTTTGATTATTTTCTACATGTGTATAGTGTTCCTGCCTACAGCCATGCCACCTTGACATCTGATCCCATCAGATCTCAGAAGCTAAGCAGGATTGGGTCTGGTTAGTCCTTGGATGGGAGACCATCTGGGAACACCAGGGGCTGTAGGCTTGGGAGAAGAACCTGACAGCCCACTTCCAAAAATCAATCAGCCATTGAAAACTCTATGAATAGCAGAGAAGCACTGACAATCGTATTTCACCTGTTGTACATAGGGTTGCTATGAGTCAGACACCAACTCGACAGAACCTAACAACAAGTTTGTTTGAATCTATCTAGTGCCGGGTATGGCACAGTGTCAAGGAGTGTTTCATCTGTTGTACATAGGGTCACTATGAGTTGGACCTGACTCCATGGCACCTAACAACAATATAATGTTCCTAGTTTTGGTATTTTGGGTTCTAACAGTTATTTCATGTCCTAATGCTCATTTGTTGTCTTCCTTTAGTGTTTTATTGTATTTTACCTTATTTTTAGCAATTCAACACATTATTTATCATAGCTTTTGTGAGTGAAGCAATGTGACTTAAACCATCATATTTTATATATGGCAATTTGTTGAGAGTCTGTGTTTAAATGGTTTATCTTAGACAATGAATCATAAAACTTTCATAATGTGATATGAAGCTAAATTTAGCCATGTTGAAAATATATTTCCAAAGCTATTGCTCACATGCCTCTCCTACCCACTCTCCGTAGATCCTTAGCAGACACAACTGTTTGTACAACTCACACACATCCCTACGCGCTACTTGGTTTACCTCCCATGTGTGCACACTGTCCCTACTCTGATGCCTGCCAACAAGTAGTTGTGGGATGCAGACGCAAGGAAGTCATTCTGTGTTCTTGAGACAGATCAGGGGGACCCACTTCTCCCTGGGGTACTGGGCAGGCAGTATTATTAATGCACTGTTAAGATTAATATTAGTATTAATGATAAGGTTTTATAATTCTTGCTGTAAGTGCTCCTTCTGATGCTTATTTTTCTGTCAGCAAGCACTGGTGTCAGGGATGTGGTGATCTAACTGGCAACTACTGGACCCTCGGTCATGGTTCTGGCTGCATTGAGTGAAGGAACTGTTATCCAATCAAGCTACCCTCACATCAGCGCTTGCTGTTGTAAATACTCCATACACAGCTGGAGGAGCCTATGAAACTGCAACTACTTACTATAACCCCAGCTCCTGAAAATGTAGCATCGGCCAAGGCTGCTTCAAGTAGTTTGCAGTTTGCACCAGACTTTTCCCTGTTTTCTTTTCTTTTCTTCTTCTTTTTTTTTTTTCTTTTTTTTAAACCTCAGTGAACTCTAGATGACCCTTTGACCAACCCAAGCCAGAGGGGGAGCACTTCCCCTGGTGGCCCAGAAAAGGAACTGTTGTGATTGGTCAAAAGGGACTGCTGTGATTGGTGCAAATACAAGTCTTCACTTCTGTGATTGGTGTAAAGTCCCCTTCTCTGGCTATATAAACAGGCAGCTCAGCTCTCATGGGAACACAGTTGGCCAGGAGACACCCTTCTGTGCTATCCTCTGGCTTCTCTCAAGTGGTCTTTGCCTACTTTTAGCAGTGTGGGCTGAGCTGGTAACACAAAGAAAGAAGCAATGGAGACAGCAGAATAGCAGTGATGGCAGTGATCGGGGATGGTAAAGACAGTGAAGCAGCAGTGGCAAGGAGAGCAGGACATCCAGAATTCCAAGCTACAGAAGCAGCAAAATGGCTGATGGATTGAGATCTGAAGAGGAGGTGAAGCTGCAAGACCAGCGACCTGAGGCAGCATGAGCAACAGCAGAATCAGCAGCAGCAGAAGAAGGGCTGTGACTGCTCCCTCCTGAACAGTGGCAACAGTGACAGTGGCCATAGAAATAGGAGACAGCTGAGTAGTTTGGGAGAGTAGCCACGGTAGGAAAAAGAGTCAGCAGAAGAGAAAAGGCTGTAAAGAGCCAGAAAAGAGAAACTTTAAGCCCTGGTTACTGGGAGTTTCAGAGAGCTGCCAAATCTTTAGGACCAAGAGTCTCAAACCCTAGGCCCAGGAGCTGTAACACTGGCCACCAAGACTGAGGAATTCTAATACTTAGTCCTGCCCAGAAGCTGCCGACACCAGCTGCTCTCAGGGGCTGAGGAAACTTGATCTCCTCTGTCTATCTAAGAACTGTAACACTTATGGGCTCAGAAGTTCCCACCTTCTGAGCCTACATAGGAACTGTAACACTTGAAGAGCAGAGGAATCCCAACCTCCTTGGCCTATATAAGAGCAGTAACACTAGAAGGGGCCACCTCCTGCTGCTGTTCCTGCCTATCTGCTATCATTGCTCACTGCTGTCAAATGCAAAGGGACACAACTGCTGCCTAAGACCAATATTTGAAGGGCTTCTTCTTGCCTACTCAAAACTTCTATCCAGGTAGAGGAAAAGGACCCCAGCCAGCTGACTGGTGACATTCTCAGAAAGCCATGTGAATGCAAACTACATCCAAAGAAATATTTGGTTAAAACGTGAATACATCTTCTCTTCCAGAGTCTCCTTCCTTTAACACACTGTGGTAGTTTTCAAAATCCTAGAAAGAATGTGGTTGAGAAGAAACAGGATCTCAGAAAAGTTAAGAGTTTACCTGAGGTCATTCAACTAGCAAGTGGTAGAGTCCAAGGCCTGAAATGCAAGTCTTCCCATAAGCACTCCAAAAAGTGCCATGGGGTTTAGGGAGATGCGGGGGTTGAGGCAACCAGGAGACAGAAGACAATCCACAGCTGTGTGTCTCCCCCACCTCTCCCTTCCCATCTGCCCTCCAGCCGGCACACTATGTGGCTGTAAATATACAATGGCCAGGACTGTGGACGGCAGCCCAGTGCCTGAGGGCCTGTAGATCCTTTTTCAAACACACTGACGAAATCTGAGCAATAATTTGAAACATGCAAGTGTTTTGCACAGTGAATGTTGGAACAAAATCACATTTAAAACCAGCCTCTGATGCCTTCATTATTATAATCCTGGTGGCATGGGTAGAGACTGATGAGTTTATCTCGAATGCTTTGGATACTTGTACTTTTTTGACATTTTGGCATAGTGTCCCCAGTGCAGTGAAGCTGGATCAAAAGCTATAGCTCCAAAAACCTCCTATCAGTGCACTTCTACAAAATGGTCCTATGTGCCTTTCCACTCAAACCACAGGTTGTTTTCATTATTCATTTACCCCTTCATGTGGTAATACTGATAAATAAACACCCCACCTTTCAATCTTTTTTGCCTTCACCCCACCTCATTCAAAGAATTTTGCTAATAATGTTATCTATGTTCAAACCAGGAGTCATAATATTGCATTCAGCTCCTGCTGTCCCTGAGAAACTGCATTTCCCAATGTTCATGGAGACCCTGAAAAGGCCAAAGGGAGAGGCCCAGGGCCACACTGGTGTCATGAGAAAAACAAGGCTTTATCTGAGTGAGGCAGAGAGGACATAAAAGTGTTTGCCTACAAGAAAGTTATTCACCTAATAAAAGGTTAACTAAGGATGCCTTTAAATAGTGCACCTTAAAAACAGCATTCAAAAGCCTACCTGACTCCAAGAATGTCATTGACAATTTTTAGGCACAACTTTTATCTAAAGGAAAGTGCAGAGGTGTGCAAGGTGGGAGGGGCTCCGTGGGGGAGGACGTCCCCACCTATTAACTCTGGTGGCCTTCTCATGCATGCTACAGCTCTCCAGGCAATAGCAATCACACTGGACACCAAATCCCAGCAAGCAGAGCACATCCTCCAAGGGACTATCACATGTGACAGATATGCTGCCCAAAGGTTTCCTAATCAACAGGCAAACCACTCGGTACTCTCTTTCAGCTTTAGAACATCACAGACGAGCGTCTCAGAAAACTTACATAAGGAAGTACCTCTTCATTCTCTTATAATAGTAACAACTCCCTAGAAAATACAAGTTAAGGTTAATGAGAAAGATGAGCCAAGTCCAGTGTAGTGCTTCTGGGCTGATGCTAAATGTGGAAAAAAATAATTGTTTATGATTTATGAATTGAGTTTTAGAGTTTTTACTAAAACGAAGAAGTTATTTTGCCTCTTAGCTTCAAGTGGAAACTCATGCCCTGCACACCGACTGCCATCAGTCAAGTCCCACAGTTTAAAACGTCTTTTTTCAACTGGGCATCATGATGCACACCTGTAATCCCAGCACTGGGGAGGCTGAGGCAGGAGGCATGCTGGGAGCTTGAGGCCAGGCTGGGCTACACAGTGAGATCCTGTTTCAAAAAAGAGGAGGGGCTTTTTTCTCAGTATTTAGGTTTGTCTTTCTTCATTCAACAGCCCCCGCCGCAGTCCCCCAAGAAATTTAGCAGATTTTCTTTTTTCTACCCTAAAATATAAACAGGAAGGACTTTTATTTAACATCAGTCATGTTTTAATGGGGACTGGGGTATAGCTCAGTTGGTAGAGTGCTGCTCTGCGCTCTATGAGGCCCTAGGTTCAATCTCTAGCACCGTAAAAATGGGAGAAGGACCTGGCAGCTCATCCTGAAACAATCTCAAAACAATCACCCATTGAAAATGCTATGGATAGCAGAGAAACCCTACACAGTGCTGGGGATGGCACAGTGTCGGGAATTGTTTGGTTTTGTTATACACAGGGTTGCTGTGAGTCAGACTCAACTCAGTTGGTACCTATCAACAACAACAAATGTTTTAATGGAATTATTAATGTTATTTTTGGGGCTGGGGCTGTAGATCAGTGATAGAGCTAGTTAGTTGAGCATGTGCTGTGAGGTCCTGGTTTTGATCCCCAGCCCAAAATCCAAAACCAAAAAAACCTCAAACCTGTCATTTCTGATGGTTAATGAACACAACATGAAACTGTCACCAACTGGAGTGACAGGTGAAGTGAGCTATGAATGGGTTTTTAAAAAGTCTAAATCAATGTAATTTGTTATTCCTAATTAATTAATTAATGTTGTGATGTTGACAAATTACAACTGTATATATTTATGGGCCACATAGCAATACTATGATTAGTGTGTTATAATGTGGAACAATTGAATTGAACTAATTAACACATACCTCACCTCCAATATTTCTCATTTTTGGAATGACTTTTGAAATCTTTCAACAAACATGGCCTCCAGGGCTCTGAGCAGCAGGGTGACTGGGCCAGGGACCCAGCAGAAGGTACCTTGGTGTACCATGGAAATTCTCCTTAATAGAAAGGTTTAAAAATAGGTCTGGGGGGCGGGGTTTGCTTTAGCAACCAGGGCCTGCTTGATTAGGAAGGTTGTTTTTCACACAGGCAGTGGGGTCAGGGTGGGAGAGGGGATCTGGTCAGCTACATGCCCAGGCTTGCTCCTAGCAAAGGGCTGGAGAAAGGGAGGTGCAGGGCGCTTGCTCACACATCCACAGGCCCCGCACCTGTAGTCAGAATCCCCAAAAAGACAGTCACCCACTGCCAGACGCACAGCACGCAATATGTCTGAAAAGTCCTCCAGCTTCCTACCCTCCTCGCCAGAACCAACCTTAGACTGGCTGCTGCGGCCACCTTGGTGGCTGCTTTTCTCTCTGGCTGCCGAACCAGACTACTCTTTGTGGACCACTTCCCTGCACCAACGCCCGCTGACCTGGCAATGGCACCTTAGCAAGGAAAAGTTGGCTCGCTGGAGGTTTGTTAAGAGGCTAGTCACCCCTGCAGGCTGCAGGTCTGCGCAGCACGCCACCACAGTTTGGGCTCAGACTAACGTCGCCGGCCTGTAGAACCTGGACCGGACAGACACACAGACGCGCGCATGCCCAGGTGCCTGATTCTATCTATTAAAGGGGGCCACCAGGTAATGCTCAGTCCCCCACCATTCTCCAAATTAGCTAAGCCCTCGGCCAGTGGATGCTACACTGAGCACCCAGACGTGGCATCCAGTCTTGGCCAGCAGCGCAGAGACGCCAGCGCATCTGAAGCCGCAGGAGGGTTGTGCGCACCTGAAGTCTCAGTGCCAAGTGCCCAAGCTTTTGCAGGCAAAGAGACCCCACCGAAAATGCTGGCTACCCGAAGACCCCTTCCTCTTGTTGTTCACAAAACCCAAAGGACCCCTCCACCGCCTCCCAAAAGCTGGGCTGCGGATACCCACACTCCTGGGTTCTTGCTGAAAGCGCACGGATACCGAACCCCCTTCCCTAAGAAAAGTGCCTAACTCCGCAGGTGATCCATTCCTCTCTCTCCAAGACTAGGAAAGCGCGCTTGGAGGGGCAGAAATCATACTGAGGAAAAGGGACACTGGAATTTGAACCGCCAAAGCGCATCTGCTCTCTTTCATCTCGGAGCCCGAGCTGGCGGCTCCAAAGGCTGCAGGCTGTCGCGCTGCCAGGAGCCAGATAGCTCTGAAAGCCTGTCTTGCCTTGGCCGGCGGCAAGGGGCTTCGCAAGTCCCAGCTCACCGCGGAGTAGCGGGTTGGGTTCTCCATCCCGAGCGCGCGTGCACCCTCGCCTTCCCCTTCCCCTGGGCTGGGTGAATCCAAGTCCGCTTCCCTTCCAGGTCCCATATAGACCTCAGTCTCCAGCTCCGCGGCTGCCCCACTCACCAGCCTTTCAGGACTCCTCTCAGTCTCTCCAGGGGGTCGCTTAGACCAACAAAGCTGACGCCCGCCGCGGGCCCCCACACTCCTGGGCAGCCTGGCTCCGCTGCGCTCCCAGGACCTGATCTCACCAGCTCCCACCGACTTCGCGCAGCAAGCCCTCCACACTGCCGGGGTGCCTGAGGTGGCGAGGAGCCAAGGCGCAGCTCTGGCCGAAGGCACCCTGTCCCTTCCTCCGCATCTTCTCCGCAAGCTCCAGTCTCCCCTCTAGCCTAGATACCCCACGCCTCCCAAGTCCCGCCGCCGCGACCGCAGGGACTTACCGCGGGCGCCAAGACGCTGCCGGGTCTGCGCGCCCCGAGGCGGAGCCAGGAAGCCCGCCTGCGCCAGGGCAGCCTCCCGCGCCCGTCGCCCGCTCACAGCCCCCGCCCCGCCGCCGCCCGCCCCAAGTCCGCCCGCGCCGCCCGGGAGGTCGAGACTTACCTCTGGGACAAGGTGACCCGGCCGGTGCGCCCAAGCTGCCGCCCGCGCGACTCCGGAGCCAGCGAGCGTGCGGGGCGCTGGGCGCGGGGCGGTACGGCGCCCGCCTCTGCTCCTCGGCTCCCGTGCTTTCTCCTCCGCTGCCCTCCCCTCCTCGCCGCTCCCCTCCAAGCTGCTTCGGCTTCTCTCCCCAGCCGCTCCCCGCCTTGTGCTCTCCGCCCGCGCCACTGGCTGCTCGGTGCGTACGGGAGCGCTGGGCGCGGAGCAGCGGCCGGGAACCTGGAGCTGTGGCGCTGGGGCAGAGCAGGGTCCTCTCAGACCCCAGGAAAAGAAAGGGTACAGGGAGGCTCTCCTGGCGTGCGGCCGGCCCGCAGGTCGGGAGAGGGGCACCCGAGGTCGCGTCTCTCGGTTTGCTGAGCCTGGCGACGCGCGCGCGTGTGGGAGGCGGCGGCCGCGGGCCCCAGGGGAGGATGGCGGTGAGGAGGAGGAGAGGGAGCGGCCCCGCGCGAAGGTGGCCGCCAACTTTGCCCCAGGCCAGCGGATCCCTCGCGTGTGATAGTGTCTGGCCAGTGGCCGGGGTTGGGAGTCTGGAAATGTGAAGGCGACAGAGGCTGGGGGAGGGGGAAAGCCGCTGGGGACTAGGAGGACAGGAATTTGCAGCCCGACTCCGGGAAGCAATGGCTCCCCTCGGTCCTAAAGGCCTCCTCAAGTTCCGGTTCGGTTTTGAGGTTCTGAACCCACTCTGTAGGTCCAGCGAATGCTCAAGTCCTGACCAGCTAAGTCACAAATCGAGGCGAAAGCAGGCACCGAGCGGGTACTCCGAGATGCCTCAGCTCGGACCCAGCCTGTTGTTGGCGCATGGCGGGCCCACAGCAGTTGGGATTGGAAGGAAACCAGGGCGGCGCCGGGATTGGGGGTGGGGGGTACAACGGAGAGGAGAATAGGTAGAGAGGAGCCCAGGAAGGGCCGCCTGCCAAGACAACAGGCGTTTCAAACACTGAAGGAGAGGGACGTTTTCGGTTTACATTTCATAGAGAACGAACTACGAAAGATTTCCATAAAAGAGGGTCAAAAGTTATTTAGAAAAAAATCTGTGCGATCCTCTTTCCACAGTAGCCAAAACCCACCGCGCGCCTTAGTCCTGCCAACCCAGGCTCGCGCCCTGGTGGCCGAGGCTGGTTATGCCCTATGGCTCCATGGTCCCACAGCTCTTCTAGGTGCAGAGACTTCTCTCCTGCCTGAAAACCAAGCTTTTGTCCTTAAGAAGGCGCTGCGTACCGCACTGCCCAGGTGTCATTTGGTTGGGTTTTCACGGGGCAGGAGCTGGAAGTGATGCAGAGCCCACCTGCCCTGCCTTCCTAACACTGGGCTTCTGCGGAAGCTCAGCAGTCCAAAGAGAAGGCTAAGATTCAGAGTGCAATCAGGAGGTATTTGGGAGGAGCGCAGATCAATGGAACCTGCAGTACAATCTTTGCTTGCATACATTTGTGGCTCATCTTTTTGCATCTGAATTACCATCCCCGCCTCTATGGTTCAACAGCTAGACACACTTGGGGTTTCCCCCTCTGAATCCCCAGAGCTGCAAGGACATTGAACATTTCCTCCCATGGAAGAAAAATGCTACCTTACCTTATAAACCAGCTCACAGACCCTGGGTCCTTTCCTGAACAGAACATTCTCTCATGTCAACTGTGAGGCTGAGCAGGTATTGTTAGACCCATTTGAGTTGGATAATCGATATTTCTGTATATCAGATGAAAAAACAGGTTTAAAAGGGCTCACTGAGATTCTCATAGTTACCTAGTTCTCATCTGCAGCCATAGCACCCTGGCATGCAATCCTGCCTGATCTCGGAAGCTAAGCAAGGTCAGCCTGCTTAGTCCTTGGATGGGTGACCACCTGGTAATACCAAGTGCTGCAGGCTTGGAAGAAGGATCTAGCAATCCACTCCTGAAACAATCCATCATTGAAAACCCTTCAAATAGCACAGAAGCACTGAAAATAGCCCCAGGTATGGCACAGTGTTGGAGGGTGTTTTGTTCTGTTGTATGGGTCACTATGAGTCAGGCCCAACTTGAAAGCACCTAACAACAAGAACAACAACACCCAATTCTCAAAGTTGCCTGAGACTCAGATTCTGTATCTGTTCGGCAGTGTTCTTTTGACTACCCAGCCTTTTGGTTGGCTTTGGAGGCAGGTTTGGTTTTGCCAGGAAAACACCTGCTTGGGGCAAAGTCAGGACTTGTCTTTGCCTCTAGGGCACTGCTTGAATTTTAAATTGGATTTTTCTTAATATAACAGGTGAGCACCTGTGCTGTGTAGCATAAAATGTGACCACAGGTACCTGCTGGATCTGTTCCCTTCCAATGTGAAGGTGACAGAAGTTAAAGGAAGAAATTACCTTTGCACATGCCTCCAGCATTGAGTTCTCATCTGATCTCCCTGTCTCAGGTTCTTCAAAAGTTTTTGGATGAGTGCTTTGGAACTCTATGACCAGGCCTTTCCAGGGGAAGTATGAACCTTGTGTCTGTCAGTCTGTCTATCTATCATCTATCTACAGATAGATACCGTTAGCCTTTGGATTGGCTGGATGTATAGGTAAATGGATAGATAGAGATCTTTTAAATTTCCAAGAAAATTTCTAAGACTGTCTCACCCAATTTACCATTTAAAAAAATCACATTTTATTTTTCACTTGTGGAACATATGTACAGCTTCTCTCTGCCATTGGAAGGGTAGGCTCCCTCAAGGTGCTACATTTTATATTTGCACAGTGCTTTACTTGGGTATATCCCAAGTACTGAGCAAATATTTAGTTGATGGATAGTTGTTGAAGAAAAAACCCACATTGGATTGTGGTATCAAAACATAAATGTCTACTAAAGAAAGAAGGTAGTTTGGGAAAAAATGAAAAAAATTCACAATGTGGCAGACTTTAAATTTTTATTATCATTTAGTTATTATCTCTCTCATGCCACTCATTTAGCTTCCAGACCCCCAGATACCTGTAGTCTTGTCTTAATGCCCCTCACCTCACACACAGTTTAGTGTTTCTGTAATCCAGGTGGGCCTTACATTTCATGGCAAAAAATAAATAAATAAATAAATAAATAAATAAATCTCATTGCAAAAGGAACTATTCCTAGGGTGGCAGGAGTCATGTGTAAACTGAAGGATATCACCAACGCCTGGTGGTTAAGGCATCTGCAGAATGGCTCCCAGGTTCCTAGGAGGCACCTCAGTTGATCTGGAATCATAGGACACACCTGGGTCAGTTTCTCACAACGCAGGAACATGCAGAACCCTAGTTGTTGCTCAGAATATGATCATAACTATTTTGCAATGATACAGCACTGAAATAAAGGCTTCTAAGAAAGTCAATGAAGAGCTGTCATGTATCAGGCAGCAACAGGACACAGTAAAATTTACCAAATCTCCTGGAAATTGGCTAACCTTCTCAACAATGCTTATCTCTCAAAAGAGATTACAGAATTCTCAGAGCCAAGAGAGGTTGGTGGGGCCAACACCTATGTTTGAGAAACTGTCACTCAGGATCAGAGAAAGCTGTCAAGCCTTTGGCCAGCTTTCTGGAGAAGCTGATACATGTCCAGAGATAGGATGTGATATGAGAAAGCACCGATTTAAGAGTCTTTTCACATAGGGAATATTCTTCTGTGTGTCTTGAACTAAAAAGCTTTAAAGCTTTAGGCTTTGGTGTTATGCAAAGCATCAGGATGCTATATGCATAGTATTTGGGAGGATCAACATCGCTCATTCAGAAACCATCTTTAGCTCACACATATGAAAGGCTTAGCCTCTGATGTTGATTTCAATACAAAAGGAAAAAATTAAGTACACAATTGTAAAGCTATGCAATTAACCTAGTTTTTTCCTTTTCTCCCCCCACAAATGTTATTAAATGTTTGTCTTAAGTTTATGAAATCCAATAATTGAAAAGCTGTGCTATGTTATTAAAGCTGAATCTTATTGACTTAAAGGGTAGAAAGATGACCATTCCAGTGCTCAGTATTGACGTGATGGGGAAGCCTCTGAGGAAAACATGAATTACTATCGAAAACAAAGGGAAAAGATTCAAAGCCCCAAACATGTCAGATAATGTTGACATGACTTTAGAACAGGAAAAATGCAATCGAATGTCAGGATGTCTGCAAGGACCTTGGCAATCACCTAGTCAACCCCTAATGTCACCGGTGAGAAGCAGTTCCAGAGGCTCTGGGTCGAGGAGAAGCCAAGATCTTAGCTCAGCTCTGCTGACCTGGACCACAGCAGTCTTGCTTCCACATCCATTATATTTATTCAGAAAGATTCAAGAGAGAAAGAGAACACATTTTGAGCAACTTTTATAGTGCCGGTGTATCAGTTACCTATGGCAACATAATACACTACACCAAAACTCTGTTGTTCAAAAAGGCGTTCATTTATTTGCTCACAGTTCTGGGTTTGGCAATTGGAGTTGAGCAAGTGGATGTGCCCTGTCTCTGCCCCATATGCCCAATCATGCATCTGTGGGCAGGTGGCCATCAGAGGCTGTGGGCCCTGGGTCTGTCCTCCTCGGTGAATTGGCCCATCACTCCTCAGAACGCACTGGCTACAGTGTGCCCACCAGCAGCTAGGGAAGGCATAGCTCCATATGGGTGGCTTTTCAGGCTGATGTTTCATTGTCTCATTGAGCAAAGAGGACAAGTAGCCTAGCCCAGATTTAGGAGAGGGGGAAATGGCCTCGACCTTCTGATGAGAGAAGCCATAAGTCACACTGGAAATGGGTATGCGATGAGGGATAGGAGGAATCTAGGGCCATGTTTGCAGCTGACCACATCTGGTAATAAGCTCTTTATAAACATAAGCTCATGAATCTTGATCAGAACTCTGTGGGCCAGCAGAGGCGATCCAAGGGAATTCAGAAGCTATATGGTGGGGACTGAGTAGCTCAGCTGTCCCCATTTAGGCAGGGAGTGGCATGTGGGGTGCAGTCCAGGGCTGTCTTTTCCTTCCCCAATGGCCTACCTTACTAGAGGACACCTGTGAAGGGTCGACTAAGCACATACTAGGAAAGTTAGAAGCTCAGTTTTGGGAGCCAGGCAAACCTGGGCTCAATGTTAGTAACCTGTCATTTTCTGCTACTGTATCCTGGTAGATAGAGCTGGCTTCCTCCTATGTAAAATGAGCAATTATAATGCCTGTCACTTGGCATTGTCTGAGGCAGGCACTCATCATGCTTTTATGACTAGAGTTTCTGGTTGTTGTTCAAGACGGTTGGTGAGATGGATTGCGAGGTGCTTTTTCCAAGGGAGGAAGGAATAGCACACTCCAGTCCTCAGCACAAAGTGCATGTTGATGTTAAAGGGCTTCAGGAAGTAGGAAGTCTTAAAGTGTAAGAGTAGTGGCTGATGGTCTCTTCATCAAGGACCTTCTTGTTTCATGGGGGCAGAGGCTGAGTGTAGCAGACATTATCATGTCAGCTCAATGCCCCCAGTTCCCCTCAGCTAATTCCATGTTCCTGCTCCTTGCTTCTGTGTCCTTGGCTGCTAATGGCTTGGATCTGCAGGTGCCAGCATACAGTTCTCATTCCTGGGACTGCTGAAGTTTCTCTTACAACAGCATGAAAACATGGACAGTCTATTCCAGTCAGCTCCAGACCTTTAAAACCAGAGCTGAGAGACAGCTGGGCCTGTCTAGGATGGTGGGAGACATAGCGTGGTCAGTGGTAAGGGCACGGGAGCCCAAGTCAGGCCGGACCACACTAAGCTCCACCGTATAGATCTTTCACCTGGTTGACCCTCAGGAAGCTCCTCCACATCTGGAAATAGCCACTTCTCCATCTGCAGAATGGGCACAGTGGCGTTGGCCATGAGGGGCGTATGTAGGCACCTGACAGCTGTGGGAATGCAGAACAGGAATGGAGGTGGCCCTTCCCCTAATTCTCCTGTATTTGGACCTACAGTTCATATCAGTTTTCTAAAGACAGACTTGGGGTTACTGAACTCCTTTATCTGTTCTGCTTCCCACTGCGCATGTTTAAATCTCCTTTTCTGCTTTTCAGCATTTCTCATCTGTTTAACTGGTGTGTTGGGATGGGTGGCTGAGTCTAGTCTGTCTGGACTCTTAGAGCTGAGGTTTTGCCCTAAAACTCTGGTAACATGCCCACAGCTACCTCCACTCTTGTTCATCTTTTTGACTTGGGTCGATTGTGCCTGGTGGGCCATCATCTCAGCTCTGGGTCTGCAGGGTGGTCCCAAGATCTGGACTTTGTTATCCCTGTCATCACCGGAGGGCTAATTTCTTGTCAAAAAGATGTCTATTGATCAGATCAATGCTCGTGGAATTCAAGGTGATGGCCGGTGTAGAATGAGGACTAGAGATCTTCCTGTGCCTCTTGGGGGCCTGAGACAGGCCACTTGTGGACCAAGTGAGGAGTCAATAGTTTTCAGCAAAAGCAGTTTCTAAAGACCTGTTGTAGGCCTGGGGTCAGGCGAATTGGGGAGGAAACCATTTAGAGGCCCCTCTCCTCCCTCAGGACCCAGTTGGAGACAAAATAGCTAGTTTCCTATCTGTTCTCTTGGTGTCCTGTGCCTACCTTCTGCTGAGATGGTTTTCCCCCAGTCATGCTCACAGACTCACAGACCTCACTTGGATAAGCTTTGTCACATCTCAGTTCAGCCTAGGTGCTAAGATATCAGGAGATAACACTTGGCCTGTATCTCTTCTTCTGAACCAGACATACAGGGCTTTAGGCAGTCCTTTATTTGGGTATTAATTCTGGGGAGAGGGAGGGAAGGCCTGCTGGGTGGTCAATGGGGAACCAATACATCGAGGAACACCTGAGCTGTCACTCAGGGGTGGCAATGGGGTCTCCATCTCTGGAAATCAAGGGACAGAGAGTAGATTGGCCTCCTTCATCCTCTGCCCACTGTGCTGGGCAGGGCCCACATGTGTGCCAAGCAGGTTCCCTTTGGCATAAGAGATGTCCAAGTAGGTCCCGGGGAAATTTGCTCTGTCTTATTGTGTAAAATCCCTGTGTCACTCAATCCTACACTAATGATCTGTGTTCTGGGCTGCAGATGTAGCTTAGCAGTAGAACATTTATGTACATGTACATGTACATAAATGTACATGTACAACGTAGCATGTACAAGGTCTTGGGTTAAATCCCCAGCAACAAAAAGGATCTACATTCTGTTTCAAGATTTTAGATTTCAAATTCATCTTTCTTTGAAAGTGTCACTGTGTTGAGACTGGGCCACAGGGCTGCTTAGGATCCTGTAGATTATACCAGATAAACAGAAAGGAAAGTAGTTTCATGTATGATGTCCAGCTGGGGCAGTTCCTGACCCTTTACTAGAAAACAGCCCCTCATGTACCAAGCACTTAGAAATTGGGTAAGAAAGAGCTGCATAGAAACATTGTGGACCTTTCCTCTGTTGTTCTGCTTGTTGCTCTCCCTGCAGACCTTTCCTCTGTTGTTCTGCTTGGTGCTCTCCCTGCAGATATTATCCACTGTCTCCCAACCTTGATCATTCATTTCTTCTTCCTAGATTGTCCTTTGACATGAATGCAGACTTGGCTTCATATTCTTCTGAACATTTCTGGCTACTGCGGGTAACAACCAGCCTATCCACACCAGATCCTCTGGCATCTAGCCCCTGTCAACGAGACGGCACATCCTCATATACCCCTCATAAACCTGCTCACTCTGGCATTGCCTTGGCTTCTCTTTGAACTTCTTCTAGTTTGTAATTTCTAAGATCTAGTCAATTGCCCTATGATACATACCTATGAGTTGTAATTAAGAGGAAACATAGTTAATGCTATTGCCAAGTTCCATCCTACAGAAAGGTAGGGATCTTCAACATAAGAAGTGGCATGTTGCACCTTAGTTAACAGTGTGTGACAAGTTCCAACTAGGGTTATGATCCTGAGACTAAGATTCAGAGTTCTTAATAGAATCAGCCAATTTTTGTATGAAAAAACAAGTCAATCAAGATCTAATATCAAGGTGATGTCAACTGTGTTTTTTGACCTTGGTGGAATTGTGCAAGCTGAGTTTAAATCCAGGGGCACTACAATAAGTGTTAAATATTGTAAGGGCTTATTGGATCATAAAGAAACAATGTGTATAGAAAATGGCCTAGAGAAATTGGCAGTTTCATCCTGTATTGTCACAATGCTCCATGTCACACATCACTTCTGAAATGGAATTTTCTGTCAAATACAAAGATTATGGTGTGTCCTCATCCACCTTATTCACTGGATCTGGCATGGTGCCACTCTGGCTCTTCCCCAAAGTCAAAATGACCATGAAAGGTAAACATTTAGAATTGGTTCAGGACATTGAGGCCACAACAGTGCAACTAAAGATAATCACCAAAGCTTTAGAAAAATGTCAAGAATGATCAAGTAGTGTGCTCAAAGCCCAGGGGGAGTATTTTGAGCAGGGTTTCAGACCCACAAAAAATTGGAATCAGGTTTGGGTGTGTATTCCATATGTCAAAATTTAGAGGACTTGGGTTCAGTTTGGATTTGGGTTGAAAACTTAAAAATAATTTCATCCTATGTATGTTGTTGTTGTTGTTGTTGTTGTTGTTGGGTGCCATTTTTGACTTTTCAATACCTAATGATACAAAAAAAAAATTAAAAACTAAACCTGAATCCAGTTTTTCACTGGACTTGAGTTACGGTTCTTGTTCAGAACAATTTTTTAAATGATTGAACCAGAAAGGGTTGAGGGTTTGGATTTAGGTTTCGTTTAAAACTCTGCACGTAGGATTTAAACCTCATCCCAAACCAAAATCAAACCCTCTAAATTTCAACGTATTGAAACCATACCCAAACCTCAACTCAATTTTTCATGGGTTTGAAACTGTGATTCTGAGGGAGATTAATGTCAATGTGTCTTTTACTGTAATAATTTTTAAAACACTTACAGTATTGTTTGATTCTGTCACATATTATTATGACAGACTGCAGTATCATAAGCATCAGTATCTTTTAAATTTTTTAAATTTACTTCAAAGTTGGAGAATATGATTGTTTCCAGGACTTTTGGAGAGGGAAAGAAAAACAAAACAACAACATCAATTTAAAAAAAAAACATAAACCATGAAAAGCCTGGCTTTACAAAACCTTATTATCCTGGTGGATTGTAAGGCCAGAAGTAGCAGCATGTGCTCAAAAACACTAGCCTCAAAACGTAGGTACAGAGACTCATTCCAATCTCTGCACCTAAGTGGACAGAGCAAGGTGCCCCTTCAGTAAAATGAAATAAACCTGTGCTTTTCTTGCTGTACAAAAGAACCCATATGCATTCCAGTAGCTATAACATAATAAAAAGCTGAGACGTTGGGATTCCTGAAAACACTGTTGGTGCAGAATTAACCATTTAAACATGTCATTAATTATTAGTGTGCTTTCTAGCACTTTCTAAAAGGCCTAGGAATTTGTTTTTGACTCAAGAAAATGTACTTCTTGATGCATTTGCTTTTTTTTTCTCTGTTTTTTAAAAAAAGTTTATGGCAAAAATAATCATGTCTGTAATTTTGCAGGAAGTGGATGTGGAGGGAAAAACACAAAGGTAAGCAATTTCCATGTTGTGATTCCCAGTTTATCACTCACCTTGTAAGGAAAGTATGGCTCTTAGACAAAGGGACTTAGGTAGATGCCCGAGAGGGCCTTCACTGTCCTCCCAGCCCACTTGTGCTTCAGGGCAATGGGTTGGCAGGACCAGGCTGAGCATCTGCATAGTGGGCCAGGCATACCCTCCAGGTTCCCTTTAATGCAGTTTGCTAGACTTTGGCACCCAGGTCTCTTGAGGATCACCCTTCATAGCAGCAACCAAGCATGGCCAGGCCAAGTCTATCCAGTTTGGGGATATGGGGAAACACACTCTGGCCAGCAGCAGAAAGAGTCCCTTTGGTTTAAGAACCACCTGAAAAACTCGAGGTTCTATCAAAGGGGGTTTCACCAGCTAACGTCCACATCGTCAGATGAACTAAACTCTTGTCCCTGCCCACAGCCAAGGAAGGATTAGCAGGACACTAAGAAGCCGCAGAGAATGGCAAGGCTGCACTGCCCACAGTGGTAGAACACCTGCTTGGGGTGGCAAGCTGCAGGTACCCTCTCCTTGCTGTGAGGCTGCCAGCTGGCTCAGCAAATGCCTGCGAGTGTCGTCTGCTGGGCAGATGGTGAGTTGGGCAGGTGACCCAGCAGGTGCAGCTTTGCCTGCTCAGAGTGCACAGCAGTAACTGTGCAGTGGATGGCGCCCTGAAGATTGGTTCAAGGGTCCCAGTAGAGCAGAGAAGGAGGAGTAATGGGGATGACTGGGGCCCCTGCTCCAGAGGGTCTTCAGCCTGGGTATGGTGCGGGGGCACTCTGGGGAGTGGCAGAAAGTGGTGCTGTCAGGGACTGAACGGCTCTGATGGGTCGTTTTGTTGTTTTGCTTTTTTTTTTCAGTACTTAGAAGTGAACCCAGGGTCTCTCACATTGTGGTCAAGCGTTCTATGACTAGGCCTCACCTACAGCCCCTTTTTTCACTTTTTATTTTGAGACAGGTCTCACTAGGTTGTGCAGGCCTCTGGCCTTGAGCCTAGGATCCTCCTGCCTCTGCCTCCCAAGTTACTGGGATTATGATGAGTCCCACAGGGCCAACTGCTGCTATGAGTTTTTCAGTCTGAAGAAGCATGGAGCACCAGAGTACAGGTTAGATGAAGTGAAGTTGGAGATGCAGGCAGTTGTCTGATCACTAAAATTTTCATAGCAGGGTTAAGGAGGTTGGGATTCATCCTGGCCATGATCTGTCTTTGACTAGAAGAAGGTCAGAATTCGGTTTATGTAGGAAAGCCTTGAGAAGTCTTCCTTAGACAGCACAGACAGACGACCTGTTTTGAAGAATCTTGTGACCACTTTGAGACAGTCACAGGCCATTACCACATGCTCTTTGCAGTGTGTTTCTCTTACAAAACCACTTGAGAGCAAGCATCATGACTTCTCACGGCCACCCTGGCACTCTCATGTCTCCCTGTGGGCTTTTGGGGGACATGGTTTTCCACCCTGCCTCGCCTGCCTGTGTTGGTTAGCCCAGCCCCCCCCCAACACCCATCACCAACATCACCACATTCTGGTAACGCAGCAGTAGCCTTGCCCTTGGGGAAGGGAATGCCCCTCTGCATCTCTGGGGCCACACCACCTGGGCCTAGAGCCGTTGTCTATCAAGGATGGATCCCATATGCCGCAGTACCCTGTGAGATTATAATGGGGCTGAAAAATCCCTATTGCCTGCACTGTCTGTGTTTTAAGCTAAGTATTATTACAGAGCCTGCAGCCTTAGCCCTGTGGCATCCGATCCCATCAGATCTTGGAAGCTAAGCAGGGTCAGGCCTGGTTAGTACTTAGATGGGAGACTGCCTGGGAACACCAGGTCTTGCAGGCTTGGGAGACGGACCTGGCAACCCACTCCCAAAAACCAATCCACCATTGAAAACCCTATGAACAGCACATAAGCACTGACAATAGTGTTTCACCTGTCGTACATAGGGTCGCTAGGAGTCGGATACTGACTTGATGGCACCTAACAATAACAACATTATTACAGAAGTGTCAAAAAGTTTAAAAACTTAGAGGAGTTTATAAAGTTACATTAAACTAAGGTTAATTTAGCATCGAAGGAAGAAGAGTATCTTTAATATGTTTATTGTAGCCTGAGGGTGTTATAAAGTCTCACAGACACTCACCACCCACCCATGCACATAGTGAGCACTGTGTCCAGCTCTGTGTGACCCATGCATGGGGAGTGCCCTCTGCAAGGGTGATGTTCTAAATCCTTATACAGTGTTTCTAGTGTACCTTTTTTTTTTTTGCATTAGATGCACAAATACCTACCAGGGTGTTAGGATGGCCTGCAGTGTCAAGCCAAACACATTTGCAGTGTGGAGAGATAGCTATGCCTTATGGCCTGGGTGTAGCTGGCTATGCCCCAAGTGTACTCTGTGACGATGTCACAGTGACAACATCCCCAGCACTTTCTCAGTGTCCCACTTGCTAAATTACTCATGCCTATCTGTCTGCTCCTTGTTACATTATTGACCACCAGCCCTCTGGGAAAGCAGGGATTACATGTGTATGCACGTGTGCACCAGGGGGCAGATCTGCCTGTGCATGCAGTTTTGCACTCCCAGAAAATGGGCACCAGGAACCACTTGGTGCCGTCCATGGCTGCATCCCTACATCCTCAGCAGAGCCCACCCTGAGCTGAAAATCATCAGGGCACAGAACACTGTAAATTGCTTATTTCCTAAAATACATATATATATATATATATATATATTGTGGCTTCTTTCCTTCCTATATAAATACATTTGGCAATCAAAAACTTGGATTGTCTGTAACATAATGTCCTGTATCTTGTCATGGAACTCTGTTTGGGCATCCAGAAAGTCTATAGGTAAAAAAATACATTTTTCTAAATAAGATAAATTTCTTTCTCATAGATCTAGAGGCTGGGAAATCCAAGATCAAGGGGCTGGTGCACTGGGTTCCTGGTGAAGGCCACTTCCTGGTTTGCAGGCAGCTACCCTCACTGGGTGGAAAGAGAGCTGAGATTAAGACACTAATCTCATCTGGGGCCTCACCCCAAGATCTCATCTGACCCTAAATACCTCTTGAAGGTCCCAGCCCCAATACCAAGTACCTTCACAGTGGGAGATAGGGCTTCAACATGTTCATTTAGGGGGAGCGACACAAACATTCAGTGCTGGAACTACATGTCTTTTTTCTGCACATCACTGAGATGGCCCCTAGTTACAAGACAAGAGCAAATTCTTGAGAAGCAACCAGAGTGCCCCTCACTTCCTGGGGATCTTGTTTACCCCTCTGCTGCCCTCTGCTGTGTTCTCAGGGGGCATGTGGATGGCCGGCCACAGAAGGGGCTGCAGGTGGGGATGTGGGGCAGCCTCCTGGCCCAGACTTACTTCCTGGGCCAACCCAGTGTCCAGTCACCGGGGTGTGTCTGGCAGACAGGCAGCTGTGCTCCTCCTACCACCCCCTTTTAGCCTCACTTTCCCAAAGCAGCAGCAGCTCGTGCTGAGCCAGTGTGTTCTGGGCAACCTCCCTCTGGGACTGCTGGATTACTTCCGGCTGGCCTGTCCTGATGTACCCCATCTGTGCCCTGTGCCAGCAAGTTCAAATGGAAAGGTCATTCAAAGGGAAAAGTCAGGAGAAGTCACGGAGCTGTGTGTGTTCCAAGGTGACCTGGCAGGCTACCCTTCCAGGTGAGTGGCCAGGCAGTTTAGAGGAGCAATAGCAACAAAGATGTTTGCTGGAGAAGAAAAGGTGCTGCATCCTGACTTTATGAAAGCCCGCCTCTCAGTTCTCACTGCCCCATAAGCAGTCTGTAAGCCAAAAAAAAGATGCATTGTGTTGGGAAAAGCTGTTGCAAAGGACCTCTTTAAAGTGTTGAAGAGTAACAACGTCACATTAAAGACAAAGTTGTGCCTGACTCATGCCATGGTATTTTTAATCCCATCATATGCTTGTGAAAGCTGGCCAGTGAAAAAGAGAGATAGGAGAAGAATTGATGCTTTTGAATTATGGTGCCAGAGACTAATATTGAATATACCATGGACTGCCAAAAGAACCAAGAGATCCCTCCTAGAAGAAGCGCAACCAGAGTGCTTCATGGAAGCAAGAATGGCTGGACTGAGTCTTACATATTTTGGACATGTAGTCAGGAGTAACCAATCCCTGGAGAAGGACATCATGTTTGGGAGTATGGTGCGTCAACGAAAAAAAGGAAGACCTTCAAGTAGACGGACTGACACAGTGACTGCCACAATGGGTTTAAACATAAAAAAGATCATGTTCATGGCACAGAATTGAGTAATGTTCTGTTCTGTTCTACATAGGGTCACTATGAGTTGGATCCTGCTTGATGGCCCCTAACAACAATGTTAGCTCAGTTGGTAGAGTGCTGCTCCATACTCTCTGAAGACCTGTGTTCGATCTCCACCACCATAAGAATAGGAGAAGGATATAGCAATCCACTCCCAAGGCAATCCCGAAACAATCAGCCATGCCATTGAAAACCCTATAAGGGTCACTATGAATTGGACCTGACTCTATGGCATCTAACAACAATAAGATAAAGCCAAATCTGTGATAGCTAAATGAGGACAATCTGATTTCTAATCTTGCTTTAAAAGAGATACTGATGGCTCCCCCTTTGTGGACTTGCCTTCTTCTCCTTAATGGTCTGAGACTGGGGGTGGCACATGCTGTCCAGGACTACAGGTCTGGCCCAGGCAGTGCGGTCCTTCCACTGCACCTTCTGCTAAGCCCCTAGGGCCAGTCCCTTCCCTTCCAGGCCCTACATCGTGTACTATTGTGAGAAGTCCACGAATCTCTGGATGTGGGATTAGGGAGGGTCGTGCGCCCTCGGTTCTCACTGCGCACATAGTCACTGCTTATGGTGTGGAAGATGTTGCTGGTGACCTCAGGAGAGGAAGGGAGTGCCTGAGGTCACAGAGATGCCCTGGGTTCTAGAGCTGCCCTTGGCCTGGGCTCCAGTGTCAGGAGTCTCCTTAGATATCCAGATGCCAAGGCACAGAAGCTATCGTCCCTTCGGATGATGGGCCACAGGCTCCAGGTCATGGTGTGCAGGGGATGCACAAGCTCACAGTCCTCAAAGTGGCTGTGCTGCCAGCTCTGTTCTAAGCTGTGCTGGCCCATGCTGCAGCTGCTGACCTTCTGCTTCCTTCCAATTTTCCTTGATCTTTGAACTTGACACTATTTTCCTATCCCAGACCTCAATTTCTCTCAATAGTAATTTTGGTGTCTGATCAATTGCTCTGCCCTGAAAACCCTCCTCTGGGATGGGAAGAAGATCCTGGGGCTGGGAGGGGGAGGGGTGACATTCAGGGTTCATGTGGCCTTTGGGGCCCAGAGCTGAGGCACTCACGTGGGGAAAGTGGCAGAAATGAGACTTGCACGGAGACCCCAGGGTCCACAGCTGCAGTCAGGTCCACTGGCCTGTGTCTGCCCTCACTGACCTTGGAGGGTGCCATCTGCAGGCTGTGAGCAAGAGCAAGCAGATGAAGGCTCTAGGCAAGTGATATCACTTTTGCCCCTAGAGGTGGGCTACACAGTGACAGTGTGCACAACCTGCACCACGCTGCTGCTTCTCTGCCTGCGGGAAGGGGCTGGTATGTGGATCAGGTCATAATGTCAGGTTCTGGACACAGGAAGTCCCCATCATTCTGAGACTCCAGAATGAGTGTACTACTCATTGGCCACTCTATTCAAAGATAAGGCTCTTCATTTTTACAGGAGGGAAGGAAGAAAGGAAGGAAAGAAGGAAGGAAGAAGAGGAAGGAGGGAGAGAAAGAGAAAAGGAAGGAGGGAGGGAAGGGTCACAGAGTAGGGAGTGGACAAAGTGCCTAAGGCCTTAAGGGAGGAGACCTGCAACAAAGCCTGCTTTTGCTCTGGGTTTACGAAGAGGCAACTTGATCTGTTTGTCAGTTTTTACATCTGCCAAATGGAGACACTCATTTCTAGATTTTCCCTACCACCCAAGGGCTTCGGGAGAATGAATGAGTTTGCACTTCTGCGTGATACTTATGTGATGGAAGGTGCTACATCAGTCACTGGAAGGAATATAAATAGTAAGAACTGCACATTCAGGATGCTTGGGGTGTCCTTTGCTGGTGGTGTATTGACTCAAAATACATTCTGTTCCAGCAGATGAGTGTTTGGAACCTCTGTGAGCTGCAGTGAGTGAGTAAACTGCACTTCTCACCAGGCGTGGGCATAGGTCACACATTTGAAGAGCCATTCCTGGAGGTGGGTGTGGCACATGCCTGTAATCCCAGCATTCAGGAGGAGAAGGATGGAGGATCATGAGTTCAAGTCCAGCCTGGGCTACACAGTAAGATCTATCTCAAAAAACCATCACTACCACCACCAGCAACAACAAAAACACAAAAATACAAAACCAAACAAAAAAACCCAGAGCCAGTCTGGTTGATATGGTCTGATGATGTCTCAGCCCTGTGGCAAAAACTCTGGATATATCCAGGCCCATAAACCACACTGTGCATCCAGTGAGGTAGGGACAAATTCACTGCCATTGTTCACATAAGAGAGTCATGCAAAAGTGGATTAATATGGTTCTAAGTCACTCAGCCAGAGAGGGTTGTTATCTGGAGCAATCTGATGCTGGCCCTGCTTTTGCGGATTAACCTGCTTCTGCTGCACCTACCCAGAGCTAGGGCTGGGGACACTTGCTCACCCACCTTTGTTTCATCCTGGTGTTTTGGACCTTCCCTTCCCAAACCCTCCTACTCCAGACCCTCTGAACAGCCTTCACTGCCCTGCCTTGCTTTATCTGTTCAAAGCAGGTCGTTTCAGGAGAGAGCAGGTGCTGCTGAACAGCTCGCAGACATGGGGTTGAGCCATCCTTGGAGCCCTGGGGCGGCCATGCTTTGTCCACTGGCATTCCCTCTGTCCAACACAAGCCCCCTCTCCTGTGCAGTGAGTTGTTCATTCCAGGCCTGCAGTCATCAAATCCAGCACTGTTCTTGCATGACTAGACTTTGTTCCCTGGCTCATTTGCTGGGTCCCCGGCCAGTCTTCTCTGGGGGCTGCGTATTCCAGTTCTGCCCACCTTCCTTTCAAAATCTACTCTCCAGTCTTTACCATCTCTCCCAGTCTCACTACACATGTGCGTGAAGCTTTCCAGGTCCAGTTTTCTGGGGAGTGATAAAGGGGGCCGGGTTCTGTCTGTCCAGTACCTTGAACTAGTAACAGACCCAGCATGGTGGTCTCCAACCAGGTGCCATCTGACCCCCTTGTCTGGCCTGCATTTCTTCCCTGAATTCTGCAGGCTTCCTTTCTAATTGGGCACACATACTCTCCTTGGGAAAGAAGGAACTGGCAATCCACTCCCAAGGCAATCCCGAAAGTCAGCCATTGAAAATCCTATGAGGGTCGCTATGAGTCGGATACCGACTCAAGGGCACCTAACAACAACAATAACAACTCTCCTTGGAGCTGCAAGTGCCCACTGGCTTGTGTCCTCTCTGGTGGCCAGGGACCAGGAACTCACAGACAGGACAAGAGAGTCCAGTCCACTGGCTTCAAGGCAGGGTAAACTCAGCGGCCTTCTGTTTTGAGGCCTTTGCAGGGTCAAGCTGAACCCTTGCCTGAGGCTGGTCCCTGCTTGACTCCCGTCCCTCCTGCCTCCTCTATTCCCTTGCTGGTTTCCCTGGGCACTTTCGTCCTTAGTCACTTGCCCATGGAGCCTCATCTCAGAGTCTTAATTCTAAGGCACCTAGATTTTGTGACTTGCTCAGGTTCCCTGAGGCTGGATAACCTTATTCGTGTGACCTTGAACACATTGTTCACTCTTGCCCCCCTGGGATTTAATTCTAAATTCCGGAGACTCTACAGCTCAGATGCATAAGGTAGGATGCTCTAGGCAGGCAGTGTGACATCCTGCTTAGAAGGCAGATAGCCTGGGGCCACTGGCTGCTCTGCTGCTTACTAACTCTGTGTGGGATTGAGAGAGAGAGAGAGAGAGAGAGAGAGAGAGAGAGAGCGAGCGAGCGAGAGAGAGAGAGAGCGCGAGCGCAGAGGTGTTACTTAATCTTAACCTATAAAATTGGGACAGGAATTTGTCATGGGTCCGGTGTGGGGACTGAGGGCATCCTGCATGTAATGTGCTGGGTATGGAGCCTGATGTTAGCATTCAGAACACATGAACCATTACGCATCAAACCCTCTCTACCCTTCACAATTTTCCCATCAAAGCCATGGCCCTGGAGGTTTCTGGAGGTGTTCCTAGGAGAAGTCTATCCCCATCAGGGACAGAAGAGGCCCCTCTCCTGGCGTCTGGGGCTGGGGACAGTGGGGAGACTCATGCTTCAGGAGAATCAATGTCCTTGACCTCCTGCCCAGGGCCATGAGGGGCTGGGAGAGGTGTGATGCATTTCTGAGGTGAAGACACACAGGGACCCTGGTTTAGAAGCTGTGAGGGCAGAGCAGTGAGAGCAAGGACCAGCAGAGGAGGGCTTGGCCCTGGTGGGGCAAGAAGACAGGCGTTCATCTCTAGTCTCAAAGTTGGAAACAAAAGCTAAACTATTCCCTTTGGCTCATGCAGCGGGCAATTCTTTCTAATTAGAGGATTTTTCCAATGAGGGAGCATCTGAAATTTATGGCCCCAGAGCCTGCTTTTTGGATGCCTGCACATAAGAGAAAAAAGGACAAAACACTTAGGGAAATTAGAAGCCATTTAGAAACCGAATCCCCAGGGAATCTTTTGAATTTCAATCAGCTGAGGACAACTGTTATTTTCCTACTCTATTTTCCTGTCTCCTTTCTTCGCCCCCAGGCAGGCCACGCTTTTCCAGAGATACTGAGTCTCTGCCTGTTTATGAGCAGGAACGCCTGGCACTCATGAAACCGTGCCTGGAAAAGGGGGATCCTGACGCCACAGAAAACAGCCGCCTTCAGAGGCACAGGCAGTCGAGAGACTTAGTTCATTAATGCGCGACTTCTCAGATGCTACTGAGGGAAAGATGCTGATGAAAACGCAGCCACCCAGGCCGGAGCTTTCAACCCCAGAGTGGGGAAAAGATAAAGAGAAATACCTTCAGAGGAAGGAAAGGAAGTGCCGGGAAGGAACTGCAGAGCAGAAGAATCTGGGGGTCAAAGAAGGAAAAGCCAGAGGGTGGACTCCATCCCCACCTGGTTGCCAGGTGACAGGAAGGACCCCCTGCAGTCATATCCTTTGTTTCCACGTGAGAGTGTTTTTAGTAAGCAATTGGCCTAAAAAATGTAAAACTATAGCTCCAGGGCTGGGGAGGTAGCTGGGTGGTGGAGCACGTGGGGAGCACATGCCAGGCTCGGGTTCCATCCCCAACATCACAAAAACAAAACTGAAGTCTGTGCTTA
Organism: Pedetes capensis; assembly: GCA_007922755.1. Taxonomy (NCBI): domain Eukaryota; kingdom Metazoa; phylum Chordata; class Mammalia; order Rodentia; family Pedetidae; genus Pedetes; species Pedetes capensis. The sequence goes on along the minus strand of VMDO01000344.1, from coordinate 81,583 downwards.
CCTGCGGATATTATATTTTCATTTAACTTTGTGATCAATTTAAGTTGTTTAATATAAAACATCTTCCCAGAATGAAAATTCTAGTTTATTATATCATGAAAGGTGACTGTAAGGATCAAAATTGAGATGGCTTGATTTGGTGTCCAGACTCGAGGAAGTGGTTGGCTAGGTGTAGTTGGGTTTGATCTGGAGAAGGTGTTTGCTGACATTTTCTGCTCAGCCTGCAACTGAGGAAGAGATATGTGAGGAGGGGACAGGGGGACTTTTGGGTGCACCATGCTGTGGGGTGCCAGTGCGCACTTCCTCAAGCTGCTGCCTGCACAAAGTCCTCCATAACAAAGACAGCGCTGTTCCAAACGTGTTACTGTGCTCTTTCCTAGCCTGCCACCTTCTACATAGTTAACAAAAATCAGCATTTTTAATGATTGTCTGTAATCAGTTTCCCGATTTTAATTTCTAATTGGATCTGACATTACTATGTTGCATTATTTAGAATAAATCATTTGATTCACTAATTCATATTCTTAATGCATCTCACTCTTTGCAGAAATATTAGGTTGATTCATTAAACTGTGTTCAATAGATTGAGTTATAGAATGAGTCATGCAATGGTTTCCATATTAAAATAAAAATGAGCAGCTAATTCAGAGGGACAAGAGAGCTTCTAGACTCTACTTCCTTGGCTAACTGGGAGGCAGCTGCACAGTGCTTGGTCCTTTTCTTTCCTCTTGATCATATGGATTTTCATTTGCCCTTTCTTTCTCTCTCTCTCTCTCTCTCTCTCTCTCTCTCTCTCTTTCTCTCTCTCTCTCTCTCTCTCCCTCTCTCTCTTTTTTTGGATAGGATCTCCTTATGTAGCCCAGGCTGTTCTATGACTTGTATTCCTCCTGCCTCAGCCTCTCCAGTGCTAGGATTACAGTTGTAGCCACCACTCCTGGCTCTGAGTATATCTCTTTTTGCCTGGATGCAAATTTGCTCCTATGTCTGCCTTCTGACTGATGCTGAGAGATGAACCCAACACGTTTTCTTGTCTCTGTGTCAAATAGTACAGGGACCAAGGAAAGCCAAGCAAATAAACATAATAACACCTCGGCTGGGTGCACCAAGAAATCTTACTAAGACCCAAGCTGAAGACTTTGCTCCTCAAGGTTCAGCCAAGACCCTCCTCTTGCCACACCCACCAATGCAAAACTATTCATCATCCTGTCTGCCCTGAGCCCCAAAGTCACTTTTCCAGAGGAGCCTTAATAGTCATTGAGCTACTAATAAATCCCCTTCCCTCACTTTGTCCTCCTGAGCACTGATTGAAATTCAGAACATTCCTTGCTGGCTGTTTCCAGGGTCCTTTTGAGGAGCTGAGAGTCAGTAGCATTCAGGCAACTATAACTTTTCTCAGGGCCAGAACCTGCATGCAATGTGCCTTTTGACCTGGGATTTACATTAGCAGTTTTAACAACACTGATCTCTGGGCCCTTCCCAGAACAAGTAAATCAGAAATTGTCAGTATGGGGCCTCAGCATTCCTATTCTGTAAAGCTCATCCCTGACACTTCCATGCTGCCAAGGTCAGCCACCACTGGCAGAGAAGGCTGGCATTTGTCACTCGATATTCAATTGCTCACTTTTAATAAATATTTATTGGTTGCCTTATACATGCCAGACACTTCTGAGCACTGGAAATAAAATTTGCACATGACTGGCATGGCCCCTACACTGAAGGACTCCCCCAAGGGAGGGAAGGAGTGATCACAAGTTAAGGTGGGTGTTGGGAAGACCACGAGGACAGGGCAATGGGTGCAATGGGGGTCAGTCTGCAGGGGTGTCTCATGTTACAGTGACAGTGACAGGTCGGAGAAGACCTAGGAGGAGATGACTGTGGGCTGAGGCTGGGTAAGGAGAAGGAACATGAGTGTCTGGGAGGGACATGCCTGGTGGAGGGAAGGGCGGGGCCCAGACCCTGACTCAGGCAAGAGCGTGGGTTATTGGAAAAGCAGAAAGCAGGTTGGTACCACTGGGCTGCACTGCATGGTGCAGGAGTACGGCGGAGGGTGAGCGGCCAGTGTGCGGGGAGCCGAATGGTATAGTAAAGAGTGTGACGGCTCTCTTAGCCCTGGGCAGCCATGGCTGTGGCATGGGATTGGGGAGGGCTCTCTGCAGGGCAGGCTCCTGATCTGCCTTGTCTAGCAAGCCCCCTGGCCAGGGAGGGCTGCTTCTGGCTGAGGGCAGCGTGGATGGCCAGGCACAAAGCTGGGGAGCCGTCAGGAGGCTGCTGTGAAGACAAGGAGTGAGAGACAGTGCCCCCCTAAGGGGAGGAAGACCTGGACATGTCCAACCACATGGGAGGCAGTGCCAAGTGACTGAGCTGATGGGGGAAGGACAGCAAGAGGAAAAGTATCCCTGAGAGTGACACCTGAAGCCACAGGTGCTGTCCTGGTCATGGATGTCAATGCCTAGGAGCAGGGGACCTCAATGGCCAGGGAGTTCAGATCAAAGATGAGTTTGAGACAGGTCGAGAAGGAGGTGGTGGAGTCGTGAGAATGCAGGGGAGTTCAGACCAGCTGTGGCCTGGGGCAGGAGGGGGCAGTCCTGCACAGCCACATGCACAGCTGGGTTGCTGATGGGAACACAGCTGCAGAGGCCTGGGCTGTGCGCTGGAACATGTCCTCATGTCCCCATGGGCAGCAAAGCGGATCCACAGAGACTCTGGTGGGTGAGTGGCCATTGCAAAGGTCAGGGGTGTGCTGTCCTAACATCCACAGAGCAGAAAGCTGGGACACATGAGTCCCCAGACAAGCAGGAGGCCCTGGGATGAGGAAGAAGCCAAGTCCTGCCCTGCCCTGCCCAGCTCTGCTGGCACCACAGCAGCTGGTGGCCAATTATCTGCACAGTGACAGAGTAGCCTGGAGGGCTAACAGGGCTCACTGTTACCCAGACAGGACGCAGGTTGGGCATTCCAGGCAGCTTGGGGCCAGGGTGAAGCGGGACCTCCCTCTAGACAGAAACGGGGGCAGCTCCCGAGGGCAGCCAGTGGCTTGCCCTACATAATGGCAGTCTCTCCACCTTGCTCTGCCCTCGGAAAGTGGGTCAGAGGCTGGGTTCTTGTCAAGATAAATCAGGAGGGAGGCTCAGTAGAGGATTTGGAGGGTCACACAAAGGAGAGGCAGGGGAGAAAATCCAGGAGAGAGCACTGAGGAGGAGCAGAATGAGCACAGCTCTGTGTGTATGTGTCTGTATCAGAGAATGTGTGAGAGAGAGTGTGTGTGACAGAATGTGGTTGAGAGAGTGAGAGTGTGTGTGAGTACCTTGGAAGGGTGCATGAGTGTATGTACTTACATACTGTGTGTATATTTGAGTGTGCAAGTGCATGTGTACATGTGTGTGCAGGTGAGTGTGCATGTGTGTGTCTGTGGGAATGTGCATGTCTGTGTATGTATATGAGTGTGTGTGACCATAAGTCTGTGAGTGTGTATGGAAGTAGCAGCAGTAGTTGGTGGCTGTTATGGTTTGGATCTAAATGTCCCCCAAAGGTCATGTGCTTGAATGTTGGGTCCCCATGTGGTGGCATTGTCCTAGGAGGTTATGGAATCTTGGTCATTGAGTGCTAGGTTAGCAGAAGTGAGTCATAGGGGCTGGGTCTTTGGAGGTTTTTACCCAGAGCCCTGGTTCCTGTGTCTGCTCTCAGCTTCCTGATTGTGAAGATGTGAGACTCTCTGCCATTGATCCTACTACCTGTTGCTGCTATGCCTGCCCTGCTGCCATTATGGACAGATCCTCTAATCGTGAGCCCCCAACAAATAGTTCCTCCCCTAAATTTGCTTTGGTTGGTGTCTCTACCATAGTGACTCACTGGCTGACTAATACGAATAATTGGAACTGAGAGTAGAGTTGTTTGTTATGCAGAAATCTGGTCATGTGGTTCTTAAGCTATTGGAATTTGTTTGTAAGAGATTTTGGGGAGAGTTCGGGGATGTGGGTGAGAGAAGTCCTGGAATGCTGTAAGCAGAAATTGAGGGGTAGTTCTGATGGGAGTAAGGAAGACCAAAATGCTGCAGCCAGTAGAAATGCAGTCAGGGTTCACAGAGTTTCATAGGACAATGAAGACTCTACTGGGAACTGGACTAGAGGAAATTCATGTTATTTTCTACCAGAGAGCTTCTCCATGTCCTAGAGAGTTGAATGAAGCTAAATTCAAAAGTAATGGAGTAATTAACTTGGCAGAGGAAATACCATGAGAACAGCAAGATATAGGGGGTGCAGCATGGTTGTTCCTTGCTGCTTTTAGCCCGATTTATGAGGACAAAATGGAGCAAAAGGAGCAAAAGGCACAGGAGGAAGATCTGGAAAATGTGCAGTTTAAAGAGGAAAAAAGCTTCAGCTTGTCCAAGGTTACTGTGGACAGTGCTGGGTTGCATCAGGAGGTTGTAATTGTTAAAGATATAAGGTGCAGTAAAGGGAAGCTTTGACCTTTTTATTGGAATCTGCAATCGAAAGGTAATAAATAGATAGGTAATAGGTAATAATGCAAAGGTAATAAAAAGGTGCCTGTAGCCATACCACTGTGGTGTCGGATCCTGTCAGATCTCAGAAGCTAAACAGGATTGGGCCTGGTTAGTACTTGAATGGAAGACTGCCTGGGGACACCACGTGCTGTAAGCTTGGGAGAAGGACCTGGCAACCCACTTCTCCCTTCACAAAAAACAATCAGCCATTGAAAAAAAGCCCATGAATATCAGAGAAACACTAACAGTAGTGTTTCACCAGTCGTACATAGGGTTGCTACGAGTCAGACACCGACTTAACAGCATCTAACAGCAACAACAACAACAACAATAAAAAGGTAGAAACTTAAACCAACTGTGGTTCTTAGAGGTGGCCCTTAGGGAGGTGATTAGAAGTACACACCATCACCAGAAACCCCCAACTGGACACTGGTGGCTTTGTAAGAAGAGGGAGAGGTAAGAAGTGACACAAGTGCAAATCCCTGTCTCTCACCATGTGATGTCCTGTGCTACTCAGGATGCTGCCTGCACAAAGGCCATCATCAGATATGAGTTCTCAATCTTGGACCAGACTGTGAGCTGAGTAAATCTCTTTTCTTTATAACTCACACAGTCTATGGTGTCATGTTACTGGCAACAGAAAATAGACTAATACAAGTGGGAAGTGCTGGCAAATTTGGGGTAAGTGATAAGAAATGGAGCTGGAACCACAGGCAATAGATCATATAAGAGAGACAGGTGAGCCTGGGGGCCACTTGGACAGGATGGGGGCACGGCAGCATAGAGGGGACAGGTTGTAAGACAGTCCTGCTCCACTTCGAGCTGGGAGAAACTGTCATAAACCTGGGTTTGCACAAATACAACTCTGCAATCTGCATCCTACTTAATATGCATTCTTGTGGCTCCTTCCACCTAAAGAAAGATAAAAACTGAAGTCAATCAATACACGTCGCAGGGCTTTACCTTCGGAGAGTCATGGCGTATGAGAATCCAGATGAAAAATGCAACGCCAAACAGCAATTGTCATTCCTAAAAGGACAACTTAGTTGAATTCTTTACAGAAATTTCTTTTTCATTGCAATTGAAAGCATAAACCTGACAATCTGGTGTGACTCCAAGGACAGTTCCCATTTGTTTTCAAATGTTTTGGCTTCCTCTTGGCAATCTGTTCATAGGGTTTTCAATGGCAGATTGATTTTTGGGAGGGGGTTGCCAGGTCCTTCTCTCAAGCCTACAGCTTCTGGTGTTCCCAGGCAGTCTCCCATCCAGGTACTAACCAGGCCCGAACCTGCTTAGCTTCCGAGATCTGATGGGATTGGATGCCACAGGGCTATGAGTTGGATACCGACTCGACAGCACCTAACAACAACAACAACAACAACTTGGCAATCTGAGGCTTGCTTCTGCCTCGTTTTCCTTGCAGAGCAGAGTGGAGAGGTGGTTAAAGCACTGATGGTGCCTGGTAATGTAGGGCTCTAGGAAACCTGTGGGTGCTCATGGCCTGAAGGGTGGACAGGGGAGAAGATGAGGGCTGGTCAGCCCTTTGAGGTTGACTTGAGATACTTACTCTGGGCAGCTGAGAGCATTTCTCTCCTTCTCATGATGTTGCTGGGGCTGGTGGGCCAGGACTCGTATCCTGGGCTTATTTGAGGGCTGTGTGCTCCAGTGATTGCTGGAGCCAAATGTAACATCATGTGTCAAGGGCAACGACAGCCCCAGCACCAGGGCCAGGGGAGCAGGGCTGACTGTTTGAGTCTCAGAAGGTGGCTTGTCCTTAATGAAAAATACTGTTATTTTGGTGTCCGTCTGACACTTGCTATACCACTTTTTATTTTTGTAGTACTGGGGGTTGAGCCAGGGGCTCATGCTTGCTAGCCATATGCTCTACTACTGAGCTGCACTCCAGCCCCTTTCCATTTCTTTTAAATTTTGAGACACAGTCTCACTAAGTTATGCAGGCTGCCTATGCTCTCAAACTTGTGATGCTCCTGCCTCTGCCTCCCAGATGGCTGGGGTGACAAGTATGCACTATAGCACTCGGCACTGTACCGCCTTTTAGTTTATCACTGTTGTTCTATTTCTCCAGCTGACAATCGCAGTTCACTGACAGGTGTGTTAGATGTGGGGCTTGGCCGTGTGGGCCAGCACCCTTCCATTTGGCCCAGGGACAGCCACAGCCACTGCCTAGGCAGCCCAGTGGGTTGCAGGGCTGGCTTGGACAGCTCTGTGTCTGCCTGCCACAGTCAATCCTTGGCCTTTGTGGGGAGCCACAGAATGGTGCAGACTCAGTCACCAGCTTCTCTGTGGTGCCAAAGCTGCCCAAGGGTGGGGAGAACCAGTGGTTTATGTGTGGGTCCACTGGCTGAGTTTGGGGAGCTGCGCTCTCATTGGCTGACCTCTGTCACAAGAAGGGGCAGTTGACAATAACCTTGTGACTCTGTCATTGAGTGAGCCCTGCCTTCTGTGAGATGTGACAGCACCAGTGGACCCCACTGAGTGCCCAACCTGAGCCCTACGTGTCGTGGGTGTTATTCCACGCTCAGAGGAATTGCCAGGCTTCTCTCCTGTCTGATCCCACCACCCTGGCCTTCTACAAAACAGAAGGAAGGGTGGGTCTCTCCTGGGTACCTGGCAGCTGCAGTAATGGAAGGCCTCTCCACTTCCCACCCTCCCAGCCTAGAGCACACAACCTGGTACCTTCTTGGGATGATAGGGCCAGAGCAGGGTCATGAGCCATCAGAACAAAGTGTGAGTTAGTACTTTAATCACATTTGGCTTACAGCATGTTAACCAAGTCTTCAGAGTGGGCAGAATTATTAGTAATGACCTTAGTCACCCAGCCCTAGGAAGCCCAGCCTCTGGTGCAATTAGACAGCTAAGTAGGGCTCAAGTACAGGAGCACCCCAGATACAGACGGAGGGGTCTACACTGGCTTCTAAAAAGCAGGTGTGCCCTGAGGTTTTAGAGGAGTCCGAGGTTTGGGCTCAAACATACCCTGGCACTCACAGCCTTCCAGGTCCCTTTGAAGGCAGGGAGACCGAATGTACATGGCTTAGTGCTTTGCACACACCACCCACGAGTGCCTATGGGCTCTCAGAGTTATGTGTGTACCTGCCTGCCCCAAGGTGAGGTGTAGGCTGCAGAGGGCAGGGCCATCTCTCAGCAGGGGCCTCACCAAATGTCTGCTAACTGAATAAATGCAGTATCTGTTGATGACTCTGTGACTCCTTCTTCAATTAACTCACAAATTACCCTGACAGAGATGGCACACACTGTCATTTCTACAGATAATTGCCATGATGCTGCTTCTCCTTTTTCTTCCTCTACCTCTACTCCCTCTCCTCCTTCTTCTTCCTCTTCTTTGTACTACTGTGGATTGAACCCAGCATATACCAAGTAAGCACTTCACCACTGAACTGCACCCCCATGCCTTTTGTATTTTTTATTTTGAGACAGGGTCTCACTAATTTGCACAGACTGCTTCTGGCCTTGGCCTCACTATCCTCCTACCTCAGCCTCCTGAATCACTGGGATTACAGGAATGTGCCTGGTTTGCCAGGCTTATTAGCAAGACAAGAATGAGTATTGTTACTTTTCTGGATAGAGCAGTAATTTCCACCTTTTCATCCCTGGATCCTTACTTTCCTTGGCCATGGGTGGGGGGCAACTTTAATCCATGATGAGGCACAGGCCAGGTTGCTCTGTGGGGTTCAAGGATTTCCCAGTAGGACCTCTGTGGCATTACTGCCTTTTATTGCCCCTCTGGCAAATTCTCCAGGTGCATAGGCTGATTCTAGTCAGTTCAGATGAGGCCTTGCAAGAGAAAACAAACCCTCAGTGCTTCAAGAATCACCCAAAAGGAAGCCCATTCGAAAGTGCATGCCAGTCCTCGTCCCAGAGTCTGCTGGCCAGGCTCCCCAGGCTGAGGAACCTGTGTTCCAAAGGGGGACCCAACAGTTTCCGGGAAGCTGGCCTCAGGCTGGGGTGCATTTGGAAATCCTGGTCTCCTGCAAAGACACAGCTGGCAATTTAAGTTTCTCATGGAGAAAAGTGTGACTGGAGCCCTTTCAGTCTCTTTACAAGTGCTTGTTGAAGCGCCCTTGCTCGAGGCTGCAGCAGGAATCCAAGATGGCTGAGAGCTTTCGGGCTAGGGCTCACTGGCCTCACCGCTGAGGAAAGGTTCACAGGGCTGGAGCTGTGTAGGAATTCCACATAAGTAACTGAGGCAGGCTCACAGCTGGGCTCTCAGGCCTGACTTCACCACAGGGGCCTTTCAATCTGTCTGCAGGTCACAGCCAGGGAAATGACAGACTCAGTGCTTGACGTGAATTTGTCAGGAGTGAGGACTCTACTGAAGATGTGTGGCCAGGTGGCAAAAAGCGCAGGAGCCCAGAAGCTTGTTGGACAGAAGCCCAGGGAGGGCCTTGGGATGAGCTGGGAAGAGGGACCTCATTCCTACAGTGGTGAAGACATAAAGTCATCCCTGAGTGGAGGTGGGCCTAGGTCAGAGTCTCCCATATGCGGTCCAGCACCTGTGAAGCCTGAGCAGAGCCCAGCATGGGGAGGCCCTGTGTGCTGACCGACAACAATGGGGGCTAGTAAGCGGGTATTGGGAAATGTCAACCGGGACTTTCACTCACGCCACAGGAAGGCACTGGAGTTGCCACCTGCAGGGTTCTGCGTGGCAGGCAATGAACAGCCATCCATGGGAAGGTGCAGGGAGTGGGGGAACAGCACCCCAACACCACTTCAGTTTTATGGATTGCTGTGGCAGAGATGGAGATCCCACAGGGAGCTCTGTGAGGAGTGAATTAGATTCTCAGAGAAGGGAATCCGGAGGATGTTGAGGAAATGCTCAAGGACCCTGGCAAGCCTAGGAGGAGACCACGACTGTACCCAATCAGCCACTGCAGCACCAATGGGTGGTGTGCAGACTAGTTCATCTTACACCAGAGCCTTCAGGATGCGATGGAACAGATAGAACCTTCTCACAAGTTCTGCCCATCCAGGCCTGACTCCAGGAAAATGCTCTGTGTGAAGCAGGTGCAGCTTTGCTTGGCTAAGTGAAAAAGGCAGCTCACCTGCCACACAGCAGTTAAGACAGCTCACACATGTGCCTGGGTGACAGTACTAACCCAGCCATTATGGACATCATGTTACATTACCCCTGATCATAGCTAGTTCCCCAGCGCATCCTTCATGCGTGTGACCCCCTTCACACAAGTTCCCCAAGAGGAACTTCCTGCTGGATGCTTCAGGTGTAGTTGAGGACCTGGGGCTCAGAGAGGTTAAGTGACTCACCTGAGGTGGCACACATACTTTGATGGATAGATGGACTCAGGTCCGGGGCCCTGGCCTCACCTCCTCTCTGTGGCCGCCCAGCACTTCCTGTGCAGAGCACCTTCTCCAGCAGGGTGGGAGCTTCCCTTCTGCTCTGCACCTCTCACAGCCCTGTTATCCCAGGCAGGACAGGCGATTTCTTCATTAACATGCCATGAACACAAAGCATATGGACAGAGAGGAAGCCCAGATTGTACTTTGCACCTAGTCGGTGGGGTTGTTGGATCCTGATAGATGGGAGAGGCCCTCCCTGCAGAGCTAGACAACCACCCCAACGTGCCCTGGGCATGCTGATCACGCAGAGCCACCAGGCACCATGTTGACCATGGCCAAATGGTTCTCCGCGGTCAGTGTCTGGTTGCAGCCTTCTCACTGGAGCTGGTGTCTGGCGGACAGCTGTGCTTGGACTCATGAGGCCAGCCTTGTGACTTGTTCAAGACTGGCATGAAGAATGACTAGGAAGACACTATTCTGACAGACTGATGTGACTTTGACCTGGAGTTCACTAGTGAGTGGCAGGAAACAGGCCACCCATGAGAGGATGTTTATGATGTGAAAACCACAGGGAGAAGAGGCATTTTGGAGCTTTGTTATTTTGTGTATTGTCTTCCTTCATGGATGGTAATGAGCTTCAGTATACTAATGACTGGACAACATAAAAGCAGGGCTGTGGCTACTCAGAGGGGAATGTTCAATTATCAAGTCCTTGTTTTCAAAATGCATACTGCTAAGCATGCCTCTAAACTTTCATAGAAAGCAACTTTTGATGACTTCCAGTTACCAACACCTGAGAACTTGCAGGGTGTCATATTTCCACACAGCTAAGTGGGCTGGGGTATAGCTCAGTTGGTAGAGTGCTGCTCTGCACTTTCTGAGGCCCTGGGTTAGATCTTCAGTATGGCAAAAATGGGAGAAGGACCTGGCAGCCCATTCCTGAAACAATCCCCAAACAATCAGCCATTGAAAACCCTATGAATAGCAGAGAAGCACTGACATAGTGCTGGGCATGGCACAGTGTTGGGGAGTGTTTTCTTCTGTTGTGCATAGGGTCACTATGAGTCAGTCCTGACTTGATGACACCTAACAACAAGTAGAGGGCTGGGATTTAGCTCAGTTGGTAGAGCACTGCACTGCAGTCTTTGTGGTCCTGAGTTCAATTCCCAGCACCGCAAAAATGGGAGAAGAGCCTGGCAATCCACTCCCAAGGCAATCCCGAAATAGTCAGCCATTGAAAACCCTATGAGGGTCTCTATGAGTTGGATACCGACTCAACGGCACCTAACAACAACAAGTGGAGGATGGAGCAGTAGCTTTTCTTTCAGACAAGGAGACCCATGTTCCAGGTAGGGGTGCTGAGGAGCCCTGGGGCAGGAATTGTGCTGAGCAGTGAACTGGGAAACATGCAGGAGACACTGGCCAGCATCACAAGGACATGCATCCCTGGGGACCCCACACAGCACAATGGACACCAAAGCCTTCAGTGAGTGCCTTTGCTGGGATAGTGTAGGGATGTGGGGCTATTTAATCAATTCTTCTGTGATGAGTACCCCTCCGGCCAGCTGGCCTCTTCACATCAGCAGCACAGGGACCTTCCTAGCGGGGTCACTGTTTTCTTTCTTGCACTCTTCTTTTCATTCTTCAGCTGGCTCATTGAACAGATCACAAATTCAACACCCAATGGCAAGGAGGTAGAAGTCTGGTGCTCTGTGTATGAGCTTGGGCAACAGCTAGGCTTCCCCTGCCTCCGTTCCCACATCTGTAGAGCTAACTCTCTCCCTGACAGCTACTTATGAGAATAATCAGAGTGGCCACCAAGACTTAACTGCATGAAAATACATGCTTCGTGGTTTATTGATTTCATAATGTTGCAGATGATAAAATAATCGTATCTCAAGCCAGACGTGGTGGCGCATGCCTGTAATCCCAGCAGTTTGGGAGGCGGAGGCAGGAGGATGGCAAGTTCGAGACCAGAGGCAGTCTGCATAACTTAGTGAGACCCTGTCTCAAAAAGTAAAAAAAATGGGTGGGGGTGCAGCTCAGTGATCCAGCACTTGCAGAGCATGCAAGCATGAGGCCCTAGGGTCAACCCCCAGTACCGCAAAAAAACAAACAACAACAACAACAAAAACCAAAAATAATTGTTCTCTGTTTCCAGATTTATGGTCATCTTATTCTCTCCCTCTTGGCCAGGTGAGTAAAGAAACAAAGCCCACTATTAATTGGTCTGAATTGCAGATGTGTTTGTGTTCAAGGGCTCAATAGAGCAAGGCCAGCCCCAGCTGTATTCTGGGCCTGAGGTCAGTCAGAGATTCACACCCACTACAAGTGTCCTGGCCTTCCTATGGGGTCTAGGCTGGGTAAACACTAGGGAGAAGGAGTGTGAAATTTTCAGCTCCCCAATATCTATATACCCTCCAGGCTTACAGGACAAACTGTCCTAGCTGGTAGAGGGCCCCAGCACCCCAGTCTCCCAGCCAGATTGGCCTCCTTTGCTCAGGCCTCTCTGGTGCTGCCAGCAGCACAGCAGATGAGCCTCCTCCACTCTGTGCCATAGGGCTTGGAGGCTGCACCTGCCCTGCCACAGCAGATGGTACTTTCCCAAGCCAGCTGCACCGGTGCCCTCCATACCTCTTCTCTGCACACCCTGTGAGGCTCCTGCTTCTGAATCTGGGTGAGCCTGCAATGGCAAGGAAGGTTTGCTGGAGAACCGCGAAGGCAAAATCCTTGAGGTGATGAAGCTGCTCCCCAGACCCTGGGATGTTCAAGCTTGGAACAACCCCTATGCACGGAGGAAGCCCAGCCGTCACCAGAGCCTGTGTGCAGGTGTTCCAGCTACCGCTTTGCTGGAGTCTAGCACAGAGTAGACTTCAACCACCAGATAAGTGAGGGGGAACCGACAGTGAACGGGGAGCTGGCAGGTGAGGGGGAGCCAATGGGCAGTTTCTTTTCCCAGCATTCAATCATCCCATCTGACACAAGGTGGAACCACCTGACCAGTCACTGCACCCTGCAGGCTACAGGTTGTTGAGTACCCTGAACGCCGTCACTGTGTTTAGCTGCTGCATCCACAGGAAGTATGTTCTGCAACAGTAGACCGTTGGGCCACCTGGCCTGCACACATGCATCAAAGTGTGACCCACACAGCCATCGGCCTTTAGGAGGCAGTGGTGAGCAGGAGGACCTGCTCAGTCATGGCCTGGGCATGGAGGGAGCACATAGTCTCATGACTGTGGCTGCAGCTGTAGCTGGGGTTTAGATGGGACAGACGATGTATTGTTGCAAGGACATTGGTTTGGGTGGCAAAGAATGATCATTGACTATCACTAAGCTGATTGTTTCCTTCTGTGGTTTGGGTCAAGACTGTCCCCCAAAGGCTCGCGTGTAAAGACTTGGCCCACAGCCTACAGCAATGCTGTGAGGTGGTGGAACCTGTCAGAAATGGGGCCTAAGGGGAGCTTCAGGTCACTGGGGCTGTGTCCTCAGAGGGGCTATGGGGTTTCCTTCTCTTCCTCCCCTCACTCCCAGCTCTGATGTGAAGTGGCCTCCTACTCTGCTTGTTCCTGCTGTGATATACTGTCCTGCCGCAGGTCCAAGCAACAGGACCCATGGGTCATGGATTGAAACCTCCAAAAAGTAACCAAAAGTAACCTTGCCTCTTTGTAAGTTAACTGGCTCAGGTATTTGCTACAATAACAGAAATCTAACTGATATATGGTATAAACAGGAAAATGCCATCTCTGAAGACATTAAGGTGCCGCTTTTTTAAGACTCATTTTGCAGGGTAGGGAAAGACCGAGTTTAGGGAGGAACTAGAGAAGAGGTAAAATCTTCACTGAACCCCAAGGAAGCTGGCAGTTTATAGCTTCACCTCTGGTCCCATCTCCTTTTCTATAAAACACAAAGGTGTATGGGCTATAAGGTGAACTCTCAGCACATGATGCCTCTAAAAACTGACTGTGGCTCTAATTTCTTGATGGCAATGGGTGGAGATGGCCTTTCTGTTTTAGTAGCTCTGTTCTGATTCTATTGCCTGACGAAGAGAAGAGAGTTCTTATTCTCCAGCAGAAGGAGATTCTTTGGGGCCATGGGGTAAACCAAGGCCCTCTAGTGTTTATCATGATTTCATTGCAAATGCAACATGGTTCCTGATTTTTCTCTCCACTAATTGACTCCCCCCACACTTGTCTGTCAGCTTGTCATGCTGTGGGGGTGTTGCATGTTGCTATGATGCCCAAAGCTATGACACCAGTAGTTCAGATATCAGCAGGACCACCCATGGTGGACAGGTTTCACCTGAGCTTCCAGCCTAACACAAACTAGGGAGAAGGACCTGGCAGCCCACTCATGAAGCAATTGTTGTTGTTAGGTGTCGTCCAGTAGGTATCCAACTCATAGCGACCCTCTGTACAACAGGGGAAACACTATTGTCAGTGCTTCTCTGCTGTTCATAGGATTTTCAATGGCAGATTGATTTTTGGGAGGGGGTTGCCAGGTCCTTCTCCCAAGCCTACAGTATCTGGTGTTCCCAGGCGGTCTCCCATCCAGGTACTAACCAGGCCCAACCCTGCTTAGCTTCCAAGATCTGATGGGATCGGATGCCACAGGGCTACAGCTACAATTAGCCACTAAAAACCCTATGAATAGCAGAGAAATACTGTCAGGCATAGTGCTGGAAGATGAGCACCCCAGACTGGAAGGCATTCAAGAAACGATCGAGGAAGAGTTGCCTCCTCAAAGTAGAGTCAACCTTAATGACAAAAGCAGAGTAAAGCACCTGGGACCTCCATCTGCTGATGTGGCATGACTCAAAATGAGAAGAAACACGGTGACTGCAAAAATGGGATCAAACATAAAAAATTGAGTGCATGGCAGAATGTTGGGGAGTGTTTTGTTCTGCTGTACAAAAGATTGCTATGAGTCAGACCTGACTCAATGGCACCCAACAACATTTGGCTCCCAAGCAGTATCTTCTTTTTGTACACAGGCCATATGTTTTATAGGTTCTGCCCTAATTGCTTCCACTTTCCCTGATTTGTTAAAAAGCATCTTATAGCTTTGTTCTGTGGCATCACATCATCAAAATATTATTAAATATCCAGGACAAAGAATAGTTTTAATGATAAAAAGTGAACAGGAGAAGTGGTTCACTGAATAACCTCACATGGTTGGGCTTCATGGTGTAGTTTGTGCATCCCATCTGCAAATCGAGAGCAGGGGAGCTGTGTGTTCACGCTGAGGACTGGCTTTCCTCTGAGTTCCAAACCAGTAGCCTGGGTTCCAAACAGAGAAGAGACAGAAGCAGGCCCTTATGGTCAGCAAAATCAATTTCTTTTTATGAGATGACCTTGCCTCTGCAACGAGAGCCCCTTCCAGGCTCTGAAATGCCCTCGGAGTCTGAAGATCACTCAGGACACAGCTTGTACAGTCGGCCTCTCTGTATCCATGGGTTTCTGAATTCACAGATTCACCTGACTCAAGATCAAAATTATTCGGGAAAAAGAAAGCATCTGTACTGAACATGTACAGGCTTTTTTCTTGTCACTATTCCTTACACAATGCAGTGTGACAACTATTTACAATGTATTTGGTGCTGTAAGTAACTGGAGATGATTACAGTATTGGGGAGGATGTAAATGGGTTAGATACAAATAACACACCATTTCATGTAAGGAACTTGAGCATCCACAGAGTTTGGTACCTGAGGGGGTCCTGAAATTGTTCCCCCTAGATGAGAAGGGATGACTGGAGTTGCTTTATAAATCTTGCAGTGGGCTTTTGTCCCAAAGCAATAAAAAGTCTCATTTATAAAAGAAACCAATGTTGGAAGGGAAGGAAAGAACCATGTGCTCTACTACATTTGTTGGAAGAAGCTGGGTTAAAAGGATCAAATGAATCTCAGGTGAACATGGAGCAGAGAACCCTGAGGATTCTTGGTTTTGGATCCCATGATTTGGTGAGAAACCTTTCAGAGGAACCTTCATTTCAGAGGAAAGCAGAGAAGATGAAGATCAGGCACCAAGAGCCTGTCTGAGCTCCATCCATGAGGACTCTCTGATCATTTATTTGCCTTCCCTGCAGCTTGTGAAACCCACCTTTGAAAAGCTCCTGGAACACTTTTCACATGTTTCACACCCCTCCCAGAAAACTGAAAGCCTCCATTGGTCAAATAGAGGTGCTGTGTGTTCATGCTGAGGACTGAACCTCCTCTAAGACTGTTTCAAACCAGTGGCCTCAGTTCCTAAAATAGCTGGGATAGAGGGAGGGGGCCCAGGTTCATGATCCCTGGGGGGAGACGTCTGGACTGGGGCCAGTCACTGCAGTAGGGAGTATTGCCTGGTCTCCTAAGAGATTCTCAGGTGCCTCTCAGTTCACCTCTCTGCAACTGAAGACAGAAACCAGCAACCCAGAAACTCATCGCCCAGATTCCATGGCAGCTAGGAGGGTTATGTGATTCCATTTTGGGCAATGAGAGGTACCCTAAAAGTCTGCTGCAGAATTTCTGGGTGGAAAAATTCCTCTGCAATAGAGAGGCAAAGAAGAGGAGCATTGTCTTGTTGCCTGTCCCCTTGCTCCTCCTACCCTACTTCCTGCCTTTGACCATGGTTATCTGGAGTAGATCATGAGGCAATAGGACATTTGGATGAAAATCCCAAACTCTGAAAACAATCTGGAAGAAGGATGAAAAGAATTAGGATTGTTGGTAATGTGATATAGTGTTTGGACAACGGAGTAGACCTCGTCTCTGGGTGTCTGAAGAAGTGAGAGGAGTGTGGGTGTGATCTGAACCACAGTTACATGTGAATTCTGTCCCTCCAGCCAGACAGATCTTAGTGGACAAGATATGCCTTAACTAAAACTTCCCTTTTAAGAACACGTTGAAAAGAATCTGGATCTTTCAAGATGCATGAAATATAAAACATATGCAAATTCAGCTTATTATCAGCTCTGTGTAAGCTCTTTTTTCTACAGGAAAAGATTTTAGCTGAAGTTGAAAGTATAATTAGCAGTAGAAGTACAAAGAAGGCCCTTATTCACAATTGTGCATGTGTGATTAGTACCAATGGTTCCTCCCTTATATGGTCTAATAGTTTTGTGACACAAGAGAACCATCAGGAAAGATGGCAAACCCATTACATAGGCCAGGGGCTTTTACTTAAGGGTCCGGAGAGTAAATATTTCACGCTTTGTTGCAAATATTCAGCTCCACTGCCACTGAGCACACAAGTAGCCACAGACAACACACAAGCAAATGAATCCGGCTGTGTCCAAACGACATTTTAGTTACAAAAACAGGTGGTGGGATAATTTGCTGACTCCAGAGATAAGAGTCTAGCAGAAAGAAGGCATCAGATATTTGTCAAGTGTCTGGTATAGGAAGTTTCATATATACTGTATTTACCTTAGCCCTCATAACAAGTCCATAAACTAGACAGTCAAGGTTCAGAGAATAAATCAATCACCTAAAGTGACATACTTGGCAAACTACCGAGCTGTGCTCCAAAGCGTTCCGCACTACAGCATGCTTCTCGCTCATCTTGGACAATTCGTGTTCCTTCACTCCTGGAAGTGAGATAATATGACCAATAAAATATTTAGGCCAGGTACCTAAAAACTACTGTGCTTCGTAATTTATTTTCAGATGCCCTTTGCCGTTTTTCCTTCTCCTACATACCTGCTAAAGCAAGTGCTTCGCCTACGGGGTTCTTCTGTGCCACTGAGGAAGGAATGCTTGTAGCTAAGTGGAGAGGATTACAGACTTGGAGTCTGTTTTGAGCATATGCAACTTTGCACTCTAGTGTGGCTTAAAATGTGGTGGAGGTCATCCCCACTAGTCCCCGTGTGGTGCTCAAAGGAAGCATACGCGTGCCCACATCTACACATCTATACACAACGTAGCATCCAGTAGGTTGGAGAGGGGAATACCTTACTCAGCCATAACCATATTGGCAAGCATTTGGTTTATTTCCAATTTCCGACTTCTTACTATATAAGCCCAGCTGCAACAGCATCCTTCTTCATGTATCTTTCTTTCCTGACAGTAGTAGCTGAGACCTAATCGCTCTCCAAAATGCCATATCTATTATCCTGCCACAGAGCACATTTCAGGATTCCAATTTCTTTTTATTGGTAGATGGGTAGAGGCCAAGCTCTTGCATTTACCTTGAGTCTTTTTATTAGCCTCCAACTTTGTACTCCTGGGCAAATAACTCTCATAAGCAGCACTTCAAATTAATAAACTATAATTGTTATTTCCTCCTTCTCATAAAGTTCCCTTAAACCTCCCTACAGATGAAAAAAGGGCAAAAGCAAAGGGCTGTCCCAAGCACTGGGAAGAATACAGCATTGTCAGAGTTCATGGTACGAAGGCCTTGGTGGGAATGAAAAGAAATCCTCTCCATGATGATCTTCCACATTTGGAAATATGGGTGGATTTGCACAACTTTCCAGAAAAGGCAGAGTCAGGCAAGAGACCTCTGACTTCTTGTTTCTAGTGCTTACCTTCTCCAGTTTAGCTCAGTGGCTCTGATGTGTGTGTGGTGTCGGGAGGAGACTGACTCAACAGTGTCATAAGCTACACAAAAGAAGGATCTGTTTTGTTTTATTTCATTTTCATCTATGTCATCTATTTACACACCATGGAAGGAAGAAGAAAACAGTATAGTATGTTCAGTCTCTGACTGTTGCATTGACTGGATGTAGTGCTGTACACCTGTGATCTCAGCTACTCAGGGGGCTAAAGTAGCCTGTGCCACTTAGCAAGGTGGTGTCTGTCATGGTTTGAATCTAAAATGCCCCAAAGGTCAGGTGCTCTCATGTACACTCCCCAGTTGGCGGTGCTGTTTGTGGAGGCTATTGAAACTTTGAGAAGTGGGATCTAGCCTTTGCAGAAGTGAGTCACTGGGGGCAGGCCTTTGGAGGTTTTACTGGGACCTGGGGGAGGGGGGTCTGTTCACTCTCTCTTCTCTCTGCTTCCTTATCAGGAAGATATACAATTCTCAGCCTGGGGCCCTGATACCTACTACCACCATGCCGTTATGGACCGATCCTCTAACCATGAGCCCCTGATAAATATTTTCTCCCATAAGTTGCTTCAGTTGGTTTCTCTATCACAACAACATACCAGCTGACTAATACAGTGTCTTAAAATAAAATTTTAAAAGGAGGGAGACTGGTAATGTAGCTCAGTGGTTATACACTTGCCTAATATGTGCCAAGCCATGGGTTCACTCCTCAGAATCGCAAAAAAGAAAAAAAAAAAAAAAAAAAAAAAAAAAAAAAGACTTGTCAACAGTCTTGAAAGATTTGCTAATCTGATTGATGAAGTTTTGGAGCTTCATTACCATTTCCTAGGTTCCATTTTTTCCCCCCACTCTGGGAATTACTCTCCTGTCCAGGTAGTATACTCTTTTTGCTTATTTTAGGCCTTGATTTATGTGGTAAAGCTATTATCATTTTGCCAATTACATATGCTAGAAATAGTCTCCCTTAAGTTTGTTTCTGTTTCTTATTCCATTTTGTCTTTCAGAAAATGTTTATTTTAGTGAAGTCAAATTTGTTTTTGCTTCCTTTTTTCCTTTTGTTTTACTGCTTCTGGATGTTATATGTTGTTTACAGGGCTTTCCCACTTCAAATATACATACATACATACATACATACATACATACATACATACATACATAGGGCTGGGATTCAGCTCAGTTGGTAGAGCACCGCTCTGCAGTCTCTGAGGTCCCGAGTTCGATTCCCAGCACCACAAAAACGGGAGAAGGATGTGGCAACCCACTCCTGAGGCAATCCCGAAACAATCAGCCATTGAAAACCCTATAAGGGTCGCTATGAGTTGGACACAACTCGATGACACCTAACAACAACAACACACACACACACACACACACACACACACATAAATATATATATATATATATATATATATATGTTCTACCCCTGCCCCTATCTCACAAATTGTGCATTGTGTGTGTGTGTGTGTGTGTGTGTGTGTGTGTGTGTGTGTGTGGTGGGGTGTTGTTGACTACCAGAAACACAAGGTTAAGTAAGTGCATAATCAGGATTTGCTGGGAACAGTATTGCAAGGCGGACAGTGGAGAATGTAATGGGAATGCAAAAACCTAGTAAACAGTGCATGCATTCAGAGGTTGAGGTAGGGGAAGTTCTTAAAGCCAAATATGAAGAGGATTACCAAAGATATTTTGAAACAATAATTGGTCAAAATGATCTATGACAATGGTGACATCAGTCTGAGGTTGAATAGTAATAGTCATTGGGTAGATATCCTTATAAACATTCTTTTTGTATAAGTTATAGTGGTCTTTATACAAGCTTGTGGTTCTAGTGGAGTCTTTCACCATGGTTAGTATCCAGCAGTCCTGGGTAAAACCTTTTCCTCCATAACCTCCTGACTTGTTTACTTTTCATTAGGGCTGACACAAGTGACTCTATCTTGATTCTGACAATTTTCACACAGAAATTGTCTAATTCAGTGTTTGGGTTATTCATTATTCTAGAATTTATCTTTTGTATGGAATATGAAGTAGGAATCTTACTTTTTCTTCTTCAAAGTTGTATTTGGGTTTTTTTTTTTTTATTGTTGTTGTAACAAATTACCAGAAACTTTGTGGCTTAAATCAATGTAAGTTACCATAAGACCATTCTGTAGAGAAGAAGTCTGGCCTGGGCTCAGGGACTAGGACCAAGGTACAGGTAGAGCCTCACTCCTTCCTGCAGGCTCTTAGGCTGCAGTTTTTTCCAGCTCCTGGAGGTCACCCATAGTCCCCACCTTGTATCTTTGTCCTCAAAGACAGGAGTATCTCATCCCCTTGACTCACCATGTATTCCCTGGCACTGACCACAGCAGAGGAAACCTGCTGTTAGGACTCATGTGATTAGATTTGACCCATGTGGATAGCCCCAGATCCCCTCACTATTTGGAGATGCATAACCTTAGTCATGGGGCTGGGATTTAGCTCAGTTGGTAGAGCAACGCTCTGCGGTCTCTGAGGTCCCGGGTTTGAGTCCTAGCACCACAAAAATGGGAGAAGGACATGGCAATCCACTCCGTAGGCAATCCTGAGACAACCAGCCATTGAAAACCCTATGAGGATCATTATGAGGCAGACATGACTCCATGTCACCTAGCAACAACAACAACTTTAGTCACACCTGCAAGTTCCTGTCATCATATACATTATATATTCTAGTGATTAGAGAGTGTAGATGGCTTTGGGGGCTGTTATTCTGCTTTCCACAAAATGGAGGGGCATTTTCCTGATAGAAGCCACCTTTTCCCCACTCTTTCAAAATATTCATATATTACCCATGGATCTGTCCCCAAATAATCTGCTTTCTGCAGTCATCTGTTTAGCCCTGTAACAATGCCACACAGATTTAGTTACTGTAACTTTATAGTCTGCTTTCATATTTGGTAGGGCATCTCATTAATATTAATATTTTAAAAATTCCTTGCTATTCTTTTATATTTCCTCTTCCATGCTCATTTTATAGACACCTTGTTGAGTTTCACTAAAAATGGACACAGGATCATAAAGCAGTTTAGTTACATTTACTGATTAATTTGTTGTTGTGGTTAGGTGCCATTGAATTGTGTCTGACTCATGGTGACCCTATGTACAATAGAAGGAAACACTCCCTGACCCTGTGTCATGCCTGGCACGATTGTCAGTGCTTCTCTGCTATTCAAAGGGTTTCCAAAAGCTGATTGTTTCAGGAGTGTGCTGCTGGGTCCTTCTCCATAGCCTGTAGCACCTAGTATTCCCAGACAGTCTCCCATCCAAGGACTACCCAGGCCTGACTCTGCTTAGCTTCCAAGATCAGATGAGATTGGATGCCAAGGTGGTAGGGCGATAGACACTGATTAAGTTTTTTGACTGATTAATTTAGGAGTATTTATGTTTCTATGGGCTGGGATTTAGCTCAGTTGGTAGAGCGCCGCTCTGCACTCTCTGAGGCCCTGAGTTCAATTCCCAGCACCGCAAAAATAGGAGAAGGGACTGGCAATCCACTCCCAAGACAATCCCGAAACAGTCAGCCATTGAAAACCCTATGAGGGTTGCTATGAGTCGGATGCTGACTTGAAGGCACCTAACAACAACATGTTTCTATACTACTGGGGCTTCCTTTCAGGGACAAGTCATAGCCTCTGCTTTTGTGGTATTCTATAAAGGCATATGCAGACATGGATGAATGGGTGGGGATTTTTTTTCTTTTTTCTTTTTTTCTTTTTTTTTTTTTCAGTTATTGGGGGCTGAACCTAGACCCTGAGGCATGCTAGACAAAGACTCTACCACTGAGCCACACCTCACCACTTTTTTATATTTTATTATATATATTTTTTGTAGTCCTTGGGGATTGAACCAAGGGCCTTGCACATATTTTTGAGACAGGGTCCCACTAATTTGTGTAGGCTGCCTCTACCCTTGATCTCTCAATCCTCCTGCCTCAGCCTCCTGAACTACCTGGGATTACAGGATGTGCCATGGTGTCCAACTGAAATGTACATTCTATGCATTTCCTAATGTATTTTTCCAAAGTGTTTTACTGCACTGTCACGCTTTTGACTGTGATCTCTCTTTTTCCTCCATCTTTCCAGTGAGTGGACCCATTGGTCTTGGCAGATCGAGTCACCTTTATCAGGCCACCTTGTTCAGTCCCTCATTAGTTCCTGTACATGGTCAGTTGATTCTATTGGAGATTTTAAGTAGACAAATATTTGGAGTTAGATTTTCAGAAGCACAAATTAAGGTTGTTAATCATTTCCTTTCCACTAAACAGTTTTGCCTTATGGCTCTTTCGCCATTAGGAGAGAAGGCGGAGGTGAGTGATTGCTTTAAAAGACCAAGTGCTCACCCTAGGCTTTCTTCATTCAGGATAAAAGACCACTGATTCTGAGGCCAGGAAGGGGGCTGGCCGGCTGGGGACACCCACAGCCAGGTGGAGCAGGGACTGGGGCTCCTGGGGAAATCCTAGGTGGCACCGAGAAGGAGTCCTGTGGTGAGTCACCCCAGGCCTCTCGTCCTGAGGGTCCCTGTCCTCTCTGGCAGCCTGGCATCCTGTTCAGGGCTGCTCAGGGGTCACCTCTGCCCCCTCCTTTGTCCTCCTCCTGTGCTCTCCTCAGACTGCCTGGGCATGACTGTGACACACACAGAGGGCCTTGTGTTGGGGGCTATGACCCACACCAACAGTGCCAGCCTTCCAAGGCCATCAAGTCCCCGCTCCTCACTCCAAGACACTGCTGTTCTGTTAGGGGCCCAGAGTGGCTGGTCAGAATTGGGATTTTGATTTCAGCAAATCTGCAGAGGGGAAAAGCCAAGCCAATGGTGTGGAGAGCCAGGAGTGAGGCAAACGTCCCAGAAGCGGGTGGATGCAAGGGCGAGTGGGGAAGGCGGGCTCGGGGAGCAGGACTTGGGGGCTGAGGGAGTGGGGGTGGGTACACCAGACCTTCTGCTGGCCACAGGGAGCAGCTGCTTCTCCTTGGCGCTCTTCCTTCTGGAAGTCTCCTGTTTTGTTTGGGTGGCTTTACCTCTAGTATTGCCTAGTCTACTCTTCCACATGTACATACATACACACTTGGGTGTATAGGTGTAAGATTAGCAAATATTTTACAAGTTCAAATCTTACACAAATATTTTACATATTTCATCTTCATTCTTCTCTGAAAATTTTTTGTCTTTTTGGTCTGTTTTATTAGTACAATGTTTTTAATATTCTCAATACTGGTCACCACTAATAAATATATTGTTGTTGTTAGGTGCCTTCGAATTGGTGTCTGACTCAGCGACCTTATGTACAATAAAGGAAACACTATTATCGTGCTTCTCTGCTATTCACAGGTTTTCAGTGGTTGATTGTTTTTGGGGGGTGTGTTGCCAGGTCCTTCTCCCAGCACCTGGTGTCTGGTGTTCCCAGGAGGACTCCCATCCAAGTACTAACCAGGCTCGACCCTGCTTACCTTCTGAGATCTGAAAAGATTGGACACCACCATGGTACCACTGTAAGCAAGAAAAAAAATTAAAAACAAAATATATATACATATGTGTGTGTGTGTGTGTATGTATGTGTGTGTGTATGTGTGTGTGCATGTGTGTGTATTTTTAGTCTTTGGGGGTTGGACCAAGGGCCTTACACATACTTTGCTCTACCACTGGGCTGTACCTTTAGTACATCTTTTTTTCTTTTCTTATTTTGAGACAGGATCTAAGTTACTCAGGCTGCCTCTGGCCTTGCACTTGGGATCCTCCTGCCTCAGCCTCCAGTGTTGCTGGGATTGCAGGCATGCACCCCCAGGCCTGGCTCAAGAAAGGTTCTTAAGTTGATCTGTTGCCACATTTAACATAATCTCAGTGCTTCCATCTGATTCAAATTGATCCCTCTCTTTGAGAAATTAGACCTTATGTTTCACAAATTCTCTTATGTGTAATCTAAGCAGTGTGATGAAAAAATATGGTGAATGTTTAAATTTATATAAATATGATGTCATATGTCATAGTTGTATGTATACATATATAATCTACAAAGTGTGACCAAAAGACACAATGAATGTTTAAACAAAAATAAATTATTACAGTAAAAGACACATTGTCATTAACCCTCCTTAAACAACTCTCCCTGGCTGCTAACACACTTATGCCATGGTTCTTGTCACTTTCTGAATTGGTTCTGGAAGTCCTTTTGTGAGTGTTTTTAGTTTCATCCTCCATCATGACAATGCTCTGTGTCACACATCACTTCTGGTATAGCAATTTCTATCAAATAAAAACTTTAGAGTGAACCCTCATCCACCTTGTTCATTGCACCTGGCACCATGTGAATTCCAGCTCTTTGCCAAAGTTAAAATGACCATAAAATGTAAGCATAGTGAATAAATTCAGGACATGGAGGCAGCCAGGACAATGCAAGTAAAGACACTCATGAAAAAGAACTTCCAGAACTGCCTCAGAGAGTGGCAAGAAGGACAGGATAAGTATGTTTGAAGTCAGGGGGAGTCTTTTGAGGAGGATTAATGGCAACATGTCTTCTACTATAATAATATTTTTATTTAAAAATTCATTGTATCTTTTGGTCACACCTTATAGATTGTATATGTATACACATAACTATGATATATGATATATTATATAAATAGCATATACTTACAATTATAAATATATAAGTATGAGGGAGTATAAACTCCTATTTTCTAGGGATGTGTTACAATGTTTTTCTTTTAAAATTTCTCTCTCTTTTTTTCTTTCCTAGTCAGTTTTCTTTAAGGTAGTTAAGTTATTAGTATTTAAATTTATTCCTCTACTATCATTTATTTCTTCAGTGCTTATTCTAACAATGTCAATATGGATTTTGTTTTGGTATAGTCTACATGTAATTAGCACTATGTCACTTCATGTAAAATGTTCCAACATCCAAATAGAGTAATTACTTTTTCCTCATATAATTCAGACTTTTTATCATATGTATTTTTATAAATACATTATAACCCCCAGCATCATGTTGCTATATTTTCTTTAAATATTCAAGTATCTTTTAAGGAAATTATAAGAAAAAATATAATCTTTTGTATTTACTGATTTATTCAACATTTCTAATGCTTTTATTCCTTCATTGGCTCATTGTTGTCCAAAATTTGCCTTGGTTCTACAGTCAACACTAATGGAAACAGCAGTCAAGAAATCAAAAGATGCATTGCACTGGGAAAAGCTGCTGCAAAAGACCTCTTTAAAGTGTTAAAAAGTAAAGACAGCACATTGAAGACAAAAGAGTGCCTGACTCACGCCATGGTATTTTTAGTCACATCACATGCTTGTGAAAGCTGGACTTTGAATAAAGGAGACAGAAGAAGAATTGATGCTTTTGAATTATGGTGCTGGAGATGAATATTGAGTATACCATGGACTGCCAAAAGAACCAACAGATCTATCCTAGAAGAAGTGTAACCAGAGTGCCCCTTGGAAGCAAGGATCGCTAGACTGCGTCTTATATATTTTGGACATGTTGTCAGGAAGGATAAATCCCTGGAGAAGGACATCATGTTTGGGAGAGTAGCAGATCAACAAACAAAAGGAAGACCCTCAACTAGATGTATTAACACAGTGTCTGCAACAATGGACTTAAACATAGAAAAGATCATGGGCCTGGCACAGTGTCAGGGAGTATTCTGTTCTGTTGTACATAGGTTCACTATGAGTCAGACCCAAATCAACCATACCTAATAACAACAAACAACATCCATCTCCTGTCATTTTCTTCAGCCTGAAGAAATTCCTTTAGTGTTTATTATTGGGAAGGGCAAGTATGACCACTTTTCTTAGCTTTCATTTATCTGTATATGTTTTCATGTCACCATCATATTCTAAGGGTAGTTTTGCTGTATATAGACTATGGATTGACACTATTTTTTTTTTTCATTTTATTTTCTTTCAGCACCTCAATGCTGTCATTGCATTGTTGTTTTTGTTTGTTTGTGTTTGCTTTTGTTTTGAGACTGGGTATCTCTGTGTAGCCCAGGCTGGCCTCAAACTCATCATCCTTGTGCCTCAGTTTCCCAAGTGCTTAGATTACGGGTGTATACCATCATACCCAGCTCTATTCCACTATCTCTGGATCTATTTCATACGATAAGGACATCACCCTTTGCATTTTTGTTCCCCTTTAGCTAATGCATCTTTTTCCTCTGGATACTTTAAAGATGGACCTAAGTATAGTGTTTACATTGTATTTATTTGGATTAGGGTTTAGTAATATTCCTTTTTCTGTACATTGATGTTTTTTCAATTTTAAAGGACATTTCACCCTTATTTATTCAAGTATTTTCTATCCAATTTTTCACTATCCTCTCTAAAAATTCTAATTACCTAAATGATGCCACAGGTGATTTGTGCTTTGCACATGGTTTGCAAACTTTTCTTTCTGATGTTCAGATTGCATGCTTTCTACCTGTCTGTGATCTCTAACCTGCTTAAAAAAAACAAGCAAAATTTTGAGTTATGTGTTGTAAATTTCAGTTCTAGAATTTTCATTTGATTTTTTTCCATTTTTATTTTTTTCTGATGAGAATATCCAACTGTTTCTCTAAGTTTTTGAACACATTTATAAGTACTGCTTAAATGTTTTTATTGCTAATTCCTATATTGGGATCAGCTTTGGCTATGTTTATACTGATTTCTTTAAAAAACACTTTGTTGTTTTACAGCAATTTTAATTTCATAGCAAAATTGAGGGAGAGGTACAGAGATACCCCATACAAACTAATCTGCATATGCATAGCTCCTCCCATGGTAATACCTCTCACCAGAGGCGGGCATTTGTAACTGTTAGTGACCCACATTGACACATTATTATCCTCCAGGATGTGTACCCTTTTCTTTAGTGTGTGGGATTCCTTTAAGGATCTTCTGTAGTGCTGGCTTAGTGATCATAAATTCTAGTTTGCGTTTATCGTAGAAGGTTTTTATTTCTCCTTTGATTTTGGCACATAGCTTTGCTGCATACAATAATCTGTTGGTTGGCAATTATTGTCTTTCAGGGCTTGAAGTACATTGTTCTTTGCCTTTTGGCTTTTAGCGTTTATGTTGAGAAATCTACTGTCATTCTGATGAATTTTCCTAAAGGAAAATTGTGACTTGGTGAATATGTGACATGGTGAATTTCTTTGTAGCCTTTAATGTTCTTTCTTTCTTTGTTCTGTATGTGAGGCTTTATCTATAATATGATGTGAGGAAGTTCCTTTCTGGTCTTGTTTACTTGGGATTCTAAATGGCTCCTGAACCTGAATGACCCTCTCTTTCCCAAGATTTGAGAAGTTTTCTGCTATTCTGTTATTGAATATATTTTCTGTGCCGTTAGCCTGTACCCTTCTCCTCCTTCTATGCCCATGATTTGTAAATTTGATCTTTTAATGGTCTCTCAGAGGTCTTGTATGTTTTGTTTGTACTTTTAAAGTTTTTTCTTTAACATCATCCTAATGTTCTAATCCATCTACCTTGTCTTCAAGTTCTGTTATTCTGTTTCCCTCTTGGTCAGTCTATTTGTGAGGCATTCCACTGAGTTTTTAAATTGACTTATTGAGATTTCCATTTCTAAAATTTCAAATCAATGTTTTTCAGTATTTCCCTCTCTTATCGAATTCTTCTTTCATATCTTATATTGTATTTCTTATTTAATTCAGCTGTTTATTTGTATTCTCTTTGAATTAATTCATGTCCTCTTTGATTTCATCGAACATTCTTGTAATCATTCTTTTGAATTCTTTACCTGGGATTTTGTCCACTTCACCCTCATTGGAATTAGTGTGGAATCCTTAACTTTTGGTGGAGTAAGTACTTTCACCTTGTTTTCTCATATTTCTTGTGTTTCTGTCTGCGGGCTTGTGCATCCAGGGCCAAGTGTTGGTCAGATGTATTCATCTCCCATATTCTTTTCATTGCAGTGTTGGCAATGATCAGGTGTGACCAGGATGTGGCTGCATTGGGGTGGAAATTCTTTCCACTGGCCTGGGGGTTTACAGTAGCTAACACGCACCCAGTGTGTTCAAGCCACCAGCTCAGTCCCCAGCACCCTGCAAGAGTAGAGAGTTAACCACAGAGGTAATTACAGTTGCCAAAAAAGCCACTGTGAACACACAGGGACAGGTAAAAACTCTTAACACCCTGACTCCACTAACTTTAGGAGTAAGGATAATGCTGTGTGTACTACAATTACACTAGTCAGTTAGGATGGGACTGGAGCGAGAGGAGGAGAAACGGGACTAGCGGATGGTATTAGAACAATAGAGAGGGAAAAAGAGAAGAAGAGGGAAATGTGAGTAGGAAGGGGTAAAGAAGAAAGGAGTGGATAAGGCAGATCCAGGCAAAAGTAAGGGAGAAAAGGTAAAAGAGGAAGAAGAAAATAAACAAACAACAAAAGTAAGCTGCAAACAAATAGCTGGGACAATAAAAATAATGAAGTGTAAATGGCAGAAGATAAAGAATAAAGGAGATATGGGAAAAGGGATCTAACTGAAGACAGAAATAGAGCAAAGGGTGGAGAAGAGAGAAGAGGGAAAAGAAGAGAGCATTGGAATTAAATCCAAAGCCAGGTGCTGTGGCACACACCTGCTCCCAGCCACTCCAGAGGCTAAGGGAGAAAGAATCACAAGCCCGAGGCCCCGGCAGCCTGTGTGACTCATGGAGACCCTGTCTCAAAAGGAAAAGCAAGATAGGGGGCTGGGGAGCAGCTCCGAGGCACAGAAACCACCCTGCCTGTGCCAGGCCCTGGGTTCAACACCCAAGAACCATCCAAAAGTTTTAAGAAAAAAAAAATTTTTTTTGTTTAAATTGGGTGTGGTAGTTCATGTGTGCCTGCAGCCGTAGCCCTGTGGAATCTGATCCCGTCAGATCTAGGAAGCTAAGCAGGGTTGGGCCTGGTTAGCAGTTGGATGGGAGACCTCTGGGGAACACCAGGTGCTGCAGGCTTGGGAGAAGGACCTGGCAACCCCCTCCCAAAAATCAATCTGCCATTGAAAACCCTATGAACAGCAGAGAAGCACTGACAATAGTGTTTCCCCTGTTGTACAGAGGGTCACTATGAGTCGGATACTGACTTGATGGCACCTAACAACAACAACAAATTCATGTGTGCAATCTCAGGACATTCTACTCTCAAGGGGCTGAGACAGAAAAGAAAAAAAGAAGAGGAATAAAGAGGGGATAAATGAGGAGAAATGAAATAAAAATAAATATTTTTTATTTAAAAAGTAGAAATAAACATAATGGCAAGAGGGCTTCTAGCCATGGCTGTCTCGTGGGAAAGGGTGCAGAATCTGTGGTTCCTGCCAGAGGTCTCTGCAGCACCGGGACAGTTTTTCCTCTGTAGTTGGAGGAGTTTGGCTGCGGCACTCCAGGCCGCTGGGCTCCTGAGGAAGGCAATGTGATGCCCTGGGCTTCAGGTCTGAAGCTGCCCTCTGGGAGAGGGGCCTTTTAATGGCGCCACCAGTGCACCTTAATCAGATGCTGTGGGAGAGAGAATTTTTCTGGCGCTTGTGTTTATGGGCACCACAGGACCTGGGTCTAGCGGGACCACAAGACTGCTCAGTGTTCAGGAAAAGGGTAATCGTGCTTTCTTAGCCACCTTCTCAGCCAGAAGGGTCCTTGCTCTCTGCTCACTCCCTCTGTGGCTTGGCTTTGGACCCAGCGCTCCCTGGGCAGCTGTGGTGCTCATTCTCTCTCTTTCCCTCTTTCTTCCTCCCTCCCCCCCTTCTATCTCTCCCCATGGCAATTCTGCTAAGTTTTGTATTATTGACGGTATACAGTCTGAGCGTGTGAGGCTCTGACTTTGACTTTGGCCTCTGAAGTTACATGCCCTCCTTGCGCTGGCTGTGTGCTTTGTTAGTTTGGAGCCACAGGTTGAAAGCAAGGTACCATGCCCTTTGCTCTCTAGAGCTGACCTCTCTCACTTTGTTTCACTTTCCAAGGTTTTCTTTCTTTCTTTCTCCTTCTTTCTGTTTTTGCTTCCTATTGAAACCTCAGTGATGACCTGCTACAGTTACCCACCTGAGAGGATGGCTTGCTGTCCACATATTCTGGTTCATTGTCCGGAATTTCTAACAACAGGTGCTTGGGAGTTGACTGCCATCTTCTCTCTGATTCAAAAAATTTAATTTTAATTGAACTCAGCTTATCAGTTTTTTTTTTCATGGATTAAGCTTTTGGTGTCATATGTACAAATCATTACCACCCCAAAGTGATCCATAGTTTCTCCTATATTATCTTCCAGGAGTTTTGTAGTTTTCATTGTACCTCTGTGCCTGTGATCTATTTTGAGTTAATTCTTATGAAAGGTGTAAGGTCTGTATCTAGCTTCTTTTTCTTTTTTTGCACATGGATGTCTAGTTGTTCCAGCACCATTTGTTGAAGACTATTGTGTGGTCTTTGTTTCATTATTAAAAATCAGTTGCTTACACATATGTGGGCCTATTTCTCTCTTTCTTCTTCTCATATTCTTGCCATGCACATGTAAAAACTTGGTAGTAGTCCTATGATTCTTGGGTATTCTGTGTTTTCCAGTCTTAGTTACCTTTTCTTTTCAGTTTTGGAGGTTTCTATTGAGATGTCCTCAAGCTTAGCAATCATGCTAAGTCTGCTAACAAGCCCATCAAAGATAGTCTTCGTTCCTATTAAACAGTTTTTGATCATTAGCATTTCTTTCTTGTTCTTCAGGATTTTTATGTCTCTGCTTACATCTTCTGTCTGTTCTTCCCAGCTGTTTATCCATTAGAGTGTTTAGCATAGGAATCACAATTGTTTTTAATTCTTTTGTCTGATAATTCTAACATCCCTGATATGTCTGATTCTGATGTTTATTTTGCTTCTTCAAATTGTCTTGTGCCTTCTAGTGTGGCTTATAAATTTTTGTTGTTGCTGTTGAGAAGGGTAAAAGCTTTGCTGATGCAGGCCTGGTATTGCAGGGGTAAGATGTGGGGAAGGGGGAGGGTTCTCCAGGGAGCTTTTATGCCTGTGGGGTTGGAACTTCACAAGTGTTCCTCAGGCTTCTTTTTTTTTTTCTTTCTCTCCCCTCTGTTTTTTCTCTTAGGTTGAAGAGAGTTTTCTGTTTGTTTTATTTTTTTTTTGTCGTTGTTGTTTTGTTTTGTTTTTTTAAATACCTAGTAATTTTTAATTATATGCTCGCTATTGAAAATTGTATGTTATGGGAATAAACCTGGATTAAATACTCTCACTATGACAGATGTTGGGCTTTTTCATGACAAGCATAGACCCTAATTCATGTATGCTGGTGGCAGAGTTACTAGGCACCCTTTACCAGCAGAGATGTCCTGCTTTGGGCTGCTACATGATCTCCACATTTGCCACCAAACATGTAGTGTGGTGAGAGTTCCCTGTGCAAAGGGGAAAAGTAACCTGGGTTCAAGAATATAAAATTTTGCTACCAACTTTCTTGAATGAAAATTCTTGTTTCACTTTTCCTTATATGGAATTTACTGACAAATTCAAAAGACCTAGTTGTTTTACATGCTTGTTAATAGATCTCTAGATCATAAAAGGGAACAATAGTTCAGAATGTACCATCAATATAATCCTGCTCACCAAACAAGAGGAAACACATCACCTTGAAAATTAAAATGACTTGTTTCAATGGTACTTTTATGCATCCTTTGAAGTCCATTAATCTGTTATGCACTGTAGAGAAACACACTGCAATATTCTCTGATCAAGAAATGAAGGCAGGGATGATTTGGAACTTTTTCTATAAGACACAAGACAAAGAAGACATGCAAGTGAAAATAGGCTGAAGTAAAGTGAGTGCCACACACACAGTTTATATACCTTATTGCCATTTCTGCCAATGACAATGAAAAGTGAAGCAGCACAAACAGCAGGAAATTGCACCTGCAAATGTCACCAGTGTACATGGAGGAGCTTTGTCTGAGCATGGACCCCTCTAGCTCCTGATGGAGGCGAATTTGATGGCTAGAGAGCTATGGACTGAAAATGACTGAACAGGGAAGAATTCCACAGAATATAGCTGCTTAATAGTGTAGGCGTCATTCAATATATTATAAGCTCCTCACTCTATCACCTGATTCTAGAGAGGCTAACACTGTTCTGAGACCTTTTGCTGTCATACAGAAGTTGGTATGAAAATAAGGACAGCTATTAACATGAATATTTTTTCATCACAGAATTTAAAACTCTTCGATCAGAATAACTTTAAAGAAAATCTTTTCCCTTCTAACAAAATACTAAGCGAAACTAAAAGAGGGTGGTTAATTGGGGAGCCAAAATATTATAATTTGGGATATGAGTTTCCAGTTTGTCAATAGTGCATCTCTGATGAGTCTGTTTCATGGATTGAAGCTCACTTTTCTAAATGTTGAAAAGGAGCATAAATAACATCCTGAAGACCCAGCATGTTGCCTGGAACGTAGAATGTGCTCAATAAAAGTTGGCTGATACACAATTACTGACTGGGACTTAGTGCTGTGTGGTGGCACACATTTTCTTCCTCGGCACAGAAGAAGGCTTTGCTTTCCTGCCGCCTTCTGTTGGGCTGGGGTCATGTCACTGACTTCCAACCAACTGACAGTGAGCAGAAGTGATGTGAACTCTTCAAGATCTGGGGTGTAGCAAAATCCCCACTGTAATTCTGTAGCTCTTCATTCAGCACTGTCCTGGGGACCAGGTGCTCCAGATTGTGCAAGGGCAACGGCGAGTGACTACCCATCCTGCCTCCAATGATGGCATGACTGATTGGTCCACTGACTGCGATATGGTGTAGCCAGTCCTGCCGCATAGAACTGTCCCATAAGTGGTTATGAGAATTGAAAGAGACAATGCATTTGAAAGCCACTCAGTAAGTGCCCGGCGGTATTAAAAGAAAGAATGATAAAGTCAATATATTTAAATTGAATTGTATTCCATGGAGGACATTCCTTCTGATTCAGGAAATCTAAACCAACACAACACAAACAAAAGACATCCTGTGGGAACTGTACGCTTAACACATAGTTGATTGTGGCTGCCTCTAAAGACTTCAAAGCACAATAAAAAATTCATCATAATGATTTTGGTTATTAATTCACTGTTACCCCATAGAGTGACAATAGTTTTCAGAGGCTCTCTCTAACTTTGTCTGGAAAGCAGGTTTTTGTAGGGATGAAGGGGGAGCATGTTCCATCTATGTATTAGATTCAAGAATCTAACAAAAGTTCACTTGGATGGGAGAAGTAAGTTTAAGCATTACATTATACCACATGGTGACTGGAGTTCATCACAATGTACTATATTCTTGGAAACCACTGAGATTAGATTTATGTCTTCTCATCACAAAAATTAATAAGCATCGGAAGTAATGCATATGTTAATTAGCTCAATTTAGCCATTCCAATAATGTGTGTATATTTCAAAACACCATGTTATATATAAATACATGTAACTTTTGTTAATTAAAAATAATGAATAAAAAAGAAAAATAATGATAAAAAAGAATTTTACAAGATAACTGTTAGAGAGAAAAGAAACTCTTTCTTTCTTTTTCTTTTCTTTTCTTTTTTTTTTTTTTTGGTACTGGGGGTTGAACCCAGAGCCTTGCGTTTGCATGCTTTGCAAGTGCTGTATCACTGACCTGCACCTTCAGCCCATTTTTTTACTGTTTGAGACCAGGTCTCACTAAATTCTGCAGACTGCCTCTGGTCTCAGACTTGTCTCTGTCTCCCAAGTTGCTGGACTTATAGGCATGCGCCACTGTTCCTGGCCTTTCTTTTGTAGTACTAGGGAGTTGAACCCAGGTCCTCACATATATTTTGCAAGTGCTCTACCACTGAGCTTGAACTGCACCCCCGCCCACTTTTTATCTTTTATCTTGAGAACCAGTCTTGCTAAGTTTCACAGGCTGCCTCTGGCCTTGAACCTGCAATCCTCCTGCCTCTGCCTCTCAAGCCGCTGGGAGTACAGGTGTGTGCCACTGCACCCATTGGAAAGACCTCTCTTAATCCATTAAACTGGAGATAGTAGGGCTGGAGATGTAGTTCAGTGGTAGAGTGTTGACTGAGTAGGTGTGAGGCACTGGGTTTGATCCCGAGCACCACACAAAACTAAATAAAACCATCCCCCCAGAAAGAAAGAGAGAAAGAAAGAAAGAAAGAAAGAAAGAAAGAGTGAGAGAGGGAGGGAGGGAGGGTGGGAGGAAAGAAGGAAGAAAGAAAGAAAGATGGGAGAAACAAGGAAAGCTAAATTAAACACATTCATTTCTTTTTAAGAATGATTCCTTTGCCACAAAACAAACTCATATTGTTGTCTACACATTTCTTATTAGAATTATATTACAAAGTAATGTTGTTATTTGGTGCCATCAAGTTGGATCCAATGCATAGCAGCCCTGTCTACAACAGAGTGATACACTCCCTGACACTGTGCCATGCCCAGTTCTATGTCAGGACTTCTCTGCTATACATAGGATTTTCAATGGCTGATTTTTTCGGGAGTGGGCTGCCAGGTCCATCTCCCATTTTTGCGGTGCTGGAGATTGAACCCAGGGCCTCAGAGCATGCACAGCAGCACTCTTACAAATAGAACTAAACCCAAGCCCCACAAAACAATAGTATTGCCTTTTATTTTTAGTCTGGGCTTACGTTATGGAAAGGAGTCTATTCTCTTGTTATCTGGATGCTATTTACTTGTTTTTCCTCTTGCCTCCCCTAATTCTAGGCTCTTCTTTATTCCCCCAAATAAATACCTACTGATGAGAGAATCAAGAGGTCTATTTTTTTTTTTCAGCGCTAGAGGTTGAACCCAGGGCATTGCACATACTAGACAAGTGCCCTCCAACTGAGCTGCATACCCAGCCCCTTCTCTATTTTTCATTTTGAGACAAGGTCTTGCTAAGTTGTGCAGGCTACCTCTAGCCTTGAACTCATGATCCTCCTGCCTTGACCTCCCAAGCTACTGGGATTACAGGCATGCATCGTCATGCCTGGCAAAAGGACCTTTTTGACTCACTCCACACTTCCCCTGAGATACTGGCCAGCCTGAAAGGACAACCGGTGTGCATGTTCTGTGGGAGCACTTCTTCAGGGAGGCCTTGCAAATGTAATCTTGTCAGAGGTAAGGACAGTAAATCTTCCATGTAATCCTCTAGGAACTCTTCTGAGGAGCCCCAGGGTACATGCAGCCTGCAATCAGCGCAGCCCACAGGCCTCCTCAGCGGGTGTCTTGAATGAAATCCTAATTTCCATCTTTTATGTTATTTTAAATTTTACACAAAAAAATGAATGCTTTCCATATTATGGTTGCATGATTTAAATTTATGTAACATGTGAGCACACAGCACCATATGGAGATGAAATGGGGGAGAGGGAGAGAGCAGCACAGAGGGGAAGGAGACTGTGGCCAATTCCAAGGGCTTCCTTAGACTCAAAGTCCACCTACTTCTGAGCAAACTGACCAAAGCTGTGGATCCTCCGAAGTGAATGGTCTGTTTGCCGGTGTCTGAGAGCCCACTCCGACAGGCAGCAGAAAGCCCTCCTGCTGGGGGCCAGCAATGACTCCTGGGTCCAAGGCTGCTCCTCAGGTGGGGTGTCTGCATAGACATCTTACCATCCTAATGCTGGAAGGCCACCCACCACCATGAGCCCCTGGCAGTGCCCCAGGCTAGCAGAGACCTCAGCCCCTCCTGCCTCTCAGCCCAGGGTCCCCCTCGAGGCTGGTGGTGCTCACAGGGAGGTGTGGACATTCTGCAATGGGGTTTACAACTTTGTGGTGAAGAAGAGCTCTTGAGCCACTGATGAAATGGCTGTGATTCTGAGGTCTGTGATTTCCCCTAACTTAGTCTTGACTATGAACCCCACCCCCTGGGACACCCAGGGACTTGGGTGCAGATCTGCATAGTGGCCCTTTCACCTCGAGGACAGCTAGTGCCCATGGGGCTGACCAGGGACTACGTGTCTCCCCTGAAGGAAATGTGTTCACACTGGCAGATGACCTCATGGCTGTAGCTCTTGTGTGACCTTCCACGATGCCCACTGCCCAGGAGACCCCTGAGCTGGAGGACAGTGGGCCTTGGTGTGCAGCTAGGTGGGCCCAAAGAAGGCCACTTGACAGAGCCCAGGCAGGACAGGAACTTTTGCAGGGCCTGCAGATCCCAGAGAGAAGGCAGCACCCTGTATAGGGCCATGGGAAAGGGGAAGCTATGCTCCAAGGACACACATTTGGGCAGGGGGCAGGGGACCTGGGTCTGAGGGCTTCATCCAGGTCCACCTTGGTTATCCAAGCAGGTCTGCTGCAGGATGTTCTAGTAAGCAGGTTTAGGGCAACGTGGCATGAGCCCTGTGGGGTCACGCTGGCTGAGGTGCTCCTGCCCCGTGTCTGCTCGTCCACTTGGGATGTCAGTCAGCTACCCAGGCAGCAGGAGCAGCTGGCTGTCCTTGGAGTGGGGGGCCCCAGGAGGCGGATGTGTAGGACAGATGAATGGAAGGAAGAGGCAGAGAGCTGGAAACTGCCTGAAGTGACCGAGTCCTTCTTGGGCATAAGAAAGTCCAAGTTATATTCAAAATTGATCTGATGCAAGTAAAGTTATAAAAATTCACCCTAGGGACTTTTTGTTAGAAAACTTTACTCTTTCCTAACTGGAGAGCATACTTAAATACACACAGTAAATGCTAACATCCATCTTTCCCTTCCTCCTCCTTCCTCCTGCCTCTCCCCAGCTCCTCGCCTACCATCCTAGCTACTGATAAATGGGCTAACCATGAAAAATGACAGTAAGTATTAGTTTACACAAGGAAACCCTCCCCTGAAGGGATCAGCAATGACAGCCAATCTTGAGCCACAGTTCCTCCCTTCTTTCCTCCTCCTCCCTCTTCCTTCCTTCCTTTGACAAGCTCTGTGTAGCCCAGGTTGGCCTCAAACTTGCGATCCTCCTGTCTCAGTCCTTTGAGTGCTGGGATTACAGGCATGGCCACCATGCCCAGCTGTGGAGCACTGATTTCTAATCTCACTTCCTCTACCACGTCTGAGATCCCCACACAAGGCAGAACAGACTTCTGAATTTTGCTCCTGCAGTGTGTCTACAGCACCTACAGCAATGAGAGCTCAGAGAAGGTGCTTTTGAGTAAATGCATTTGCCATATTTTTTGGGTGAGGGATGAGCATTTGCAGCATATGTGTGAAGCCCTGGGTTCATCTTGCAAACACCCCAAAACAAACAAACAACATCCCTCCCCCAAAAAGCCAGAACTCCAAACAAACAAAAAACCTAAAAATAGACCTATCTAACATATGATCTAGCTAACTCACTTCTGGGTGTACCTCTAAAGGAATGAAATCAGCATATCGAAGAGACACTAGCAAATGTATTTTTACTGCTGTGCTATTCACAAGAGCTAAGAGAGGGAATCAAGTCAGATGCCCATCAAGAGATGAGTGGGTGAAGAAAATGTAGTATATATACAAAAGGAATTTCTATCAGCTAGATGCTTTGGTGCACACCTGTAATCCCAGGCACTCAGGAGGCTGAGGCTGAGAGTCAGCAGTTTGAGGCCAGAGGCCTGCTCAATTTAGCAAGACTTTGTTATCAAAAAAAAAAAAAAAAAAAAAAAAGAGGGAAAAAAACAAAGAAAAAAAAAAAAACTAACAAGAATAAAGAAAAAAATAAAAAAAAAAAAAAAAAAAAAAAAAAAAAAAAAAAAAAAAAAAAAAACACCAAACCAAACCAAAACCCAAAATACACAAAAACAAACAAAACCCCAGTGCTATCAGATGGAACTGGAGGACATTATGCTAAGAGAAATAACCCCCATGTAGAAAGACAAATACTACATGTTCTCTCTTGTGGATGCTAAAAAATAGAAAAGCCAATCAGAATGTGGAACAGTGATTACCAGAGGCTGGGAAGGGCAAGTGGGGGAGGGAAGATAAAGGTAGGCTAAAGAATGGTAACTCAGACACAGAGAGAAGTAGTTAGTCCCAATGTTCTACAGCACTGTAGGGTGATGATAGTTCACAAAGATAGCTTATAAATAACTAGGAAAGAGGAGGTTGGGGTTTTAAACATAAAGTAAGGATGAGGAAATTGAAACATTGATTAGCCTTATTTGATCAGTACATTGCACTGAACCCCATAAATATGTACAATTATTTTTTGTTAATCAAAAAAATTTAAAATGTTTAAGAAGAGATGTGTAACTGTACATATTTATGGGAAGAGCATGACGTTTTAGCATATGTATGGATTGTGCAATGATTGAATTATGGTATTTAACACATATATTACCTCAAACATTTGTCATTTCTCTGCTGTAGTAATGTTCAGAATCTTCTCTTGTAGTTACTTTGACATCTCTAGTCATCCTGCTGTGCTGTGGATCACTAGATATTATCCCTCCTGTCCAACTTACTTTGTACCTTTGGGCCAATCTCACCCCACTCCCCCCTCTTCTCTCTGGTGACCGTTAGTCCACTTTGCACTTCTATGAGATCAGCTTTATTAGATTCCACAAGTAAGTAAGATCATGTGGTATTTGTTTTTCTGTGCCTGGCTCTGTTCACTTAGTATAATATTCTCCAGGTTCCTCCATATTGCTGCAAACCACAGGATATCATTCTTTCTTGAGGCTGAACTGTACTTCATTGTGTATGCTGCTATTAGGTGTCATAGAATCAGGTCTGACTCATAGCAACCATATGTACAACAGAACGAAACCCTGCTA
This sequence comes from Pedetes capensis, assembly GCA_007922755.1. Taxonomy (NCBI): domain Eukaryota; kingdom Metazoa; phylum Chordata; class Mammalia; order Rodentia; family Pedetidae; genus Pedetes; species Pedetes capensis. Next base: position 42,521 of record VMDO01000344.1, on the reverse strand, counting down.
ATGCTGTGCCACGCACACAATCTTTTTATGTTTGAGCCCATTGTTGCAAACAATATATTTCTTCTTGTTTTGAGTCATACCACATCAGCAAGTGGAGGTCCCCAGAGGCTTTACTCCACTCCCATAATTAAGGTCACCTCTACCATTGAGAGGGAGAAGGACCTGGCAACTCACTCCCAAAAATCAATCAGCCATTGAAAACCCATGAATAGCAGAGAAGCACTGACAGTAGTGTTTCCCCTGATGTATGTAGGGTCACTATGAGTCGGATACCAACTTGATCCTAACACCTAACAACAACAACAACTACCTTGAGAAGGCAATTTTTCCCTACTCGGGTTCTTGAATGCCTTCTAGCCTGGAGGGGCTCATTTCCCCACACTATATTTGACAGTGCTTCTCTGCTATTCATAGGGTTTTCCGTGGATAATTGTGTCAGGAGTGGACTGCCATGTCCTTCTCCCTAGTCTGTCTTAGTCTGGAAGTTCCACTGAAACCTATCCACCATGTGTGGCCTTGCTGGTATCTGAAATACCCATGGCATAGCTTTCACCATTACAGCAAAACACAAACCCCCACAGCATGACAAGCTGATAGACATGTGGGGGTCTGTTGTATATCCAGACCACATTTTCCTTAACCATTCATCTGCCCCTGGGCACATAGTTTGATTCTGTCACTAGTGCTACAGTGACTACGGGAGTGCAGATGTCTCTGTGACATACTTACTCCTTTCCCTTGGGAACATGCCCCGTAGTGGATTGTATCTGGCTCCAGTTAATGCAGACTGAATGGAGCCATGATGTTCAGCGCCTCCCTGACCCCTGTACTGCTTGAGCTTGGGGCTGGCTGGCCCTGGGTTAGCAGAGCCCCTGGAATCACGGGGGTCCTGGCTGAATGTCAGCTTAGAAGCCCAAAGAAAAGCCACAGAGTGGCAGAGTGACTCTGCCAGGCATTTACTTCTTACACGGCAAGTTCAGAACACCAGTCCCCAGCAGAGCCTTATTTTCCGCCCTTGCAAAGCCTAAAAGCCAAAGTCTTCAGAGCACTGGAAGAACTTGTTTTATCTGCTTTGACTCTTCTTTTCCCCTGCTGGGCATTACCTTACTGCTATGATTTACTGGGAAAAGAGGCTGAGAGGTGGGGGTTCCCACAACAGAAGTGGGAGACGGAGGTAGGGAAAGCCAGCCCCGTCTCTTTGCAGGCTGTTCAGTCTCCATTGGATGATTTTCAGCCCATATCCTGCCTGCACACTACAGGAGAGGAAACAGGGCACGTGTTAAGCCTAAATTTTGAAATTCAAACAACATCTCCCCAATGGACATCTTTTCAATCTCATTTAAACACCCATGAACTCCCTCAGGAACATTTAAGCTCCAACACAGGATGGACACATAGACCAGGAGGGATTGGCAGAAATACAGTCTCCTAGCCTCTCTACCACCTGCAGCCATACCACTGTGGCATCTGATCCAGTCAGATCTCTGAAGCTAAGCAGGGTCGGGCCTGGTTAGTACTTGGATGGGAGACTGCCTGGGAATACCAGGTGCTGTAGGCTTGGGAGAAGGACCCAGCAACCTACACCCAAAGATCATTCAGCCATTAAAAACCCTCTGAATAGCAGAGAAGGACTAACAATATGGTTTTTCCCATTGTATGTAGGGTTGCTAAGGAGAGTCCGACACTGACTCCATGGCACCTAACAACAACAAACCTCTCCACTGAGGAGGCGGGCTCCAGAAGCCCACATGCATAAGAGATACCAATGACAAATGAAGAGTTTCCACCAGGAGCTGCAGGGACTCTGGTCCATTGTGGTCACCCTGCACATAAATCAATGTTAAACACTCGGCACAACTGTGCCTGGCTCTGAAGATAAATGTGCTTGGGCTCCAATGCCAGGACACAAAACAGAAAGGGTGATGTCCTCCAAACTCTGGTTTCTGATGATTCTCAGAGTACACCAAAGACATCAGCATTTTATCACATGTGGAAAACCCACACCCCACAGGTTGGTCTTCAAAGCTCATAGCATCTTGTTTGCTGAATGGTGGCCTTCTCTGTCGTTTGACCTCAAGGGAGGGATAGGAGGCTCAACTTGTCTCTGCACCCTTAGCACGGTGGAATTGTTCTGGTGACAGCTCAATTGCTCTGGTCTCTCATAAGCAGCAGTAGGACTTTTGTGTTTCTGTTTGTGTAAAAATGATTGAGAGCAATGTTTATTTTCCGACAAGATCTACCTGATCCAGTGTGTAACCAGCTCCCTCCTAAAGACCTAACAGTTATAACTGGGAAGCAGCATGTCATCTAATGAGCTGAGTTTAAGTCCCAGGCCCCACAATTCGCTATGGGAATTTGGGCAAGTTCCTTAATCTGTCAGAATAATAATAATAAGTACCATATGCACATGTGAAGATTTCACTGCAGATAATATGAGGTGTTTCAGCAAAGTATTTAGAATCATCTTGGGTGAGGCTCCCTGGAAGCAGAGCCCCAGCACATGTTGTATGGAAGGAGAGGTCTCAGGACATAACTGCAAAGGTGCGAGGGACAGCAGCTGGAGAAAGGACAGAGACCACATAAGGGTGTGGCTGGGAGAGGTTGAACCTCAGTGGTGCCTTAGTCCATTTTCTGTTGTTATAACAAAATACTCAAAGCTGGGTTCTAATAAGGTTATTTAGCTCACAGTTCTGGAAGATTCAAGAGCCTTATGCCAGCACTGGTAGGGGATCCCCTGACTATCACACATGGTGGGTGGCATCATGGCAGGAATGTGTATGGGGAAACGGAGGTGTGACAGGCGGGAGAGGAGACAGAGAGAGATTCAAGAGCCAGGTTTGTTCTTTTATAGCAACTTGATGTCATGAGAACTAACTCACTCCACCAGACCAGCATTAACCTTTCACTAATATCAAGAGGTCAAAATAGACCCCTCACGTGTGCTGGCCATGGAAGCACTTACCTAAGTTTGAATTTGTGCACCATGGGGTCATATGTGACCTCCAAAGCATAAAACAATTAAGGGCTAATCCCTTCAGAGGCAGTGTCCACTGTGACCTGGCCACCTTCCACTAGACCCTACCTCTTAAAGGTTCCCCTACCTCTCACAGTGCCACACTGGAGCCCAAGCTGCAGCACACACACCTTTGGGGGATGTAATGCAACCTATACCAACCACAGCAGTGCTCCCATGGGGGCTCTGGGATGGGAAATAGGTATACCATGGCAGATGTTTATCCAGAGGCAAGGGGCTAAGCTACTGACTCTCCATCAGTCTGGCTGCAGGCCTCCCTGAGAGGCTGACTCCCCAGCATCTCCAGCTGAAGGGGTTCCCACTAGCCAAGGTAACTCTACAGAAAAGTCTCTCCTGCCTTCCTCGGCCTGGCCAGGAGAGCAGGAGCCCGGGGCAGGGTTGCTAATAGCACCTGTCCAAACAGTCAATGGCACAAAGTCAGTGTTTAATAATCTAGCTTAAACTAGCTTAAAAATGGGAGCAAGAGCAACAGAAGATTGAGTCGCCCTAGTGTTTAATAATCTAGCTTAAACTAGCTTAAAAATGGGAGCAAGAGCAACAGAAGATTGAGTCGCCCTAGGATGCTCAGATAATCCCAGATCCTAAGTTAATTAGATGTATTAGCAAGTATATCAGCAAATTTTTCCAAATACCTTCTCATTTGAGTTACCTGTTGGTGGATACAAATAACTACAGTTACCTGTTGTTGCTGGTAGGTGCCATCTAGTTGAGTCGGACTCATAGCCACCGTCATAGGGTTTCCAATGGCCAACTGTTTCGGGATTGTTTTCAGAAGTGGACTGCCACATCCTTCTCCCATTTTTGTAGTGCTGGGGATTGAACCCAGGTGCTCAGAAAGTGCGGAGCAGCGCTCTACCAACTAAGCTAAACCACAGCCGTGGTGTTACCTGTAGATAAATAGAAATAGCTCTGCTGTGCATTTGGATCATGCTTTAACATTTATTTAGTATTTTCATGGTTCATTTATTATGAAAGCAAAAACTTGCTGCTTTTCTCTGAGAAATAGGAACTGGAGGAAGCCTAGAGGGAAAGGGTTCTGACTTAAAAGATGAGTGGATCCTAAGACCCTGTTACCCTTCCCAGCCTTCTCACCTGGCAAAATCTTGTAGCCACAGGACTTTGCTCCCACCTGTCCTGGCCAGATCTTGCCATCCTATTTGATGCTAACTCCATCAGCCTTGTTGTTGATGCCCTCGCCATGGTGAGGAACCTCTGTCTGCTTCCTCTACTGAGCCCATGCGCTCCACCCATAGCTGCAGTGGAGAAGGTGGATCCCCTGAAGCCAAAGGCTCCTCTGCCTGGCCTGTCCCCAGAGTCCAGGGCCCAGAGGGACACATAGGTCAGTGTTGGCAGAGCCTGCCGCCCATGCTGGGAGCCTGCATCACGCCGTGGCTGGCCGTGGTTTCAGCTGGTCCGTCCCTCTGTGCACCCCCAAATGGAATTCAGCTCTTCACATTTGTGTGGTCACTCTAGGACCTTTGCTTCCAGAGAGTTCCCAATTGTGTCCTCACTCAGGATAGGACCTCACCAGGGTTGGATTCTGGGGCCCTCTGGGCCTCACTGGTCACAGTGTGGTCCCCAGACCCATGGCATTGGCAACACTATGAAGAGCAGAATCTCAGTTCCACCCCAGACTGCTACCTGCACCTGTGTTTGAATCAGAATGCCAGGGGACCATAAGCACCAGTTTTAGAATCACTGCCCTGCTTCAGAGGTTTTCCATGTTGTTCATTAATTAACAAATCCAGTCACATGGCACTTCTGTCAAATGGCATCTCCAGGTGGAAGCAGAATATGCAGGATGCATTATAGCAGCCGTGCCTTGGCTGAGGCTCATCCCCTCTTGCTTCATGAGAGGCCCCTTGTAGAATCTCAGCACCCTTTGTGTGCCAAGAAGTTGTTAGGTGCCACTGAGTCAAATCTGACTCATAGTGATCCTGTGTACAACAGAATACTCCTTGACACTGTGCCATGCTCAACTCTATGTCAGTGCTTCTTTGCTATTCATAGGGTTTTCAACGGCCGATTGTTTTGGGAGTGGGCTCTCAGGTCTCTCTCCATAGCCTACAGCACCAAGTATTCCTGGTGGTCTCCCATCCAAGGACTAACCAGACCGACCCGCTTAGCTTCCATGCTCTGATGGGATCAGACACCAGGGTGGTACAGTTGCAGGCAGTTGGCTTTATTTCCCTGGAATTCTCAAAGTACCAGCCATCCACCATCCAATCCCCAGTGTCAATAATGCCAGCAGGCTGGACAAAGACAGATGTCATGGGGGACCCCTCCTCTTCAGAATTGGTCACCAAAAGTACAAACAAATACTGTTGAGCTTGACTTTGTCCTCCTGAGGTTGGCCTTGCCTGGAGAGGGGCAGACTTCAGTTAAGAGACGTAACGGAGCCAGGGTGCATAGCCACTGCAGTCCAGCAACATAGCAAGATCCTGTCCCTTAAAAATAACAAAACCAATAAAGGACATAACAGAACTGCCTGGTCTTCCCCCTTGGTGAGCCCGTGGGCAGGATCCCAGCAGGGAGCCCCGTGCAGTAAGTGACAAAGAGAAGCGGGTCCTGAGTGCAGCGTGTACTCAGCAGATAATATAATGACGCTGCAGCTGGGACTGGCACTCTGCCATCAGCATTGCAGGCTGCTGCTCATTAACTAATCCTGTCATCCTCTCCATTTACCCAGGAGCGCACCACACCCTGGAAAGGACAGGTCACCTGGCCAGTGCTGTATGGAGGGTGCCAGGTCAATCTTCAAACTTAGGTGCTACCCCACAGCCCAGACACTTGGCCATCTTCCACATGCTTCAGATGTGTGGATCCATCCAAAGACTTGTGCTTTTAAATAGGCATGGGTGGGGCAGGGATGCTCCATTCCTGTGCTGTGGAGAGATTTCAGTCTTGCATTGGCTGGAAACAATGAAGGAGCTCCGAATGAGGCCCTTGGCATCATGCCCAGAAGGGAAAGAAACAATAGTAAAAAGAAAGGGGTGTTCTTTCAGTTCAGATGAGGGTGATTCTTTATTTTATTTTATTTTATTTATTTAATTTTGGCAGTACTGAGGGCTGAACTCAGGGCCTCATACATGCATTGTGAGAGTTCTACATCCCAGCTTATTTATTATTTTTTAAATCTTGAGTCAGGGTCTCACCAAATTACACAGGCTGCCTCTGGCCTTGAACTCATGATCCTCCTGCCTCTGCCTCCCTAGTCGCCAATATTATAGGCGTGTGCCACCGCACCTGGCTAGATGTGGATAATTCTTGATGGGTTATGACCACAGGGCAGGTCTGGCCACCAGCTATTTGTCAGGCTGTGGGGAACCCTCCAAAACTCCCAAGGAACATGTGGATTAGGTGAAACCAGGCTTTTGAGAACTCCAACCACAAGTGATGACCCTGGTGGGGAGCTCAGCCCCAGGCTTCAGGGACACCCAGGAGCCTCCTTCCAGCTGCAGAGGAGCCAATGCTCTCCCTGGCCCCAGTGCTGCACAGGTAGCTCAGACCCAGGGGCCAGTGGCAAAGGCAGAGGGACGTTTGTGACCATTACCTCCAATCTTCGGACATTAAAGTTGTGTTGAGAGGGCAGAAGCTCACCAGGGGCTACCGTGGCTTTGAGTTCAGGCTTACCAATGGCTGACCCCATGTGTCCCCAGGACACAAAGTGGGCCCTCAAAGAAGGAAGGGAAAGAGACACCTTGTTGGACTCAGCCCTTGTCCTGTGGCTCTATTAGTGTCAGGAAGAGGTGGCCTGGGCAGCACATGAGGTCACTATGTCTTAGAGCATGAACTTGCTCTAGGAGTGCTGCCAACAGGGAAGTGGAAGGAATAGAGGGAGAGCTCCCTCCCCCACTCTTGACCCTATGTCTGTCTTGGGCAGTGGATCTCAACCTTGAGTCTGCATTGGAATCCTCTGGGAGGTTTGGACAGCTGACCCTCAGTAGACCATGGAGTGGGAATGTGTGGCAATGAGATCCACGCAGCAGGAGTCTTCAGCCCACTGGTAAGTCCAGTGGTCCCTAGGGCTGAAATCACAAACACTTGCAGAATTTCCCTTCTGTTCCGTCTTGCACCGGAGGTGCCATGGACTCTCAATGCCCTTTCATCTTACTCTTGGCTAGGCAGTGGCAGGGCCCAAGGCTGCCTCCCAGCTGGACTGCCAGGCAGGGCTCAGGCAGAAGACAAGAAGCATGACAATGTCCCCAGTAGTCAGGAGTGAGCCTGAAGGCTGCGAAGCAAGACGAACACCTCTGCCAAGGTCCCTCCAATTAGATGGCCCAGGGCAAGGTCTGGCGATCTTGTATGCTGGTCTAGGGCAAGAGCCTGAGGTCTGAGTATACCAGTGCAATCCCTTGACATGTGCAGCAGAAGCCAGCCTGGAGTTTTTAGTGTGACCCAAGCCTGGCCTGTCTCCCCAGCTACCTTCCACCTGGACAGGGTCCTGTGCTCTCGAGGCAACTCTGGAGCTGACTCTCACCTAAGAGCTAAGGTTGGCCCCCGAGTAGTCTGGGTAGCTGGGGTCTTGGCTGGAGGTTGTGGCTTCTCTGGGTGCCATTCATTCCTTCATAGCTGAATGCAGTCAGCCTCACCCAGAACCTCCACTCCTGCTCCACCATGGCTTAAGAAGCAGATTTCAACAGAAGGAGCTTGGGTGTCTTGTACATGAGTTTATTCTCCAAAATAGACAGTCAACGTTTCAGTTTTAAAAATTAGAAAAGCAGCCAAGTGGAGCTGCCAAAACCCATGAGTATTCTGGGTTTGAGGCGAGTAGGAAAATCCCGTACGGCATGCACAGAAGTCACTTTTTGGCCTTAATTATTTTTCAGCAGGGAGGGTGCAGCTGAGGCAGTGTGCCTTTCTGTTACCTGTCACCACAGGCGAGCGTGAGGAAGGTGGCTGCTTCCTGGCACAGAGCTGCGAGCTCCTATTTCTTTCTGCGTGGGGTGTTTAATGTTGGTAACTGGAGTGAGGAGGAGACGTGGGTGCTGTCTGGGGCGCTTTCTGAGCAAATACATATACAGCGAAGGAAGGCTGGGGAAGCGGAGCGCCGGCTTCTTTATTTGTTCTGGAGGCATCTGGCCCTTCCAGTGGGATGCAGGAGCGTGAGGCATTTCTTCACTCCAATGGGCGTTTTCTGCTCCATGATGTGCACACGGGTAGGGTGCAAAAGTGTGTGGCCATGTACTCTGGCCTCACTCAGCTCAGGTGAAACGCTTGCCAAAGCCCTGGTGACACCTGACTCCTACTCTCTCACCATCTCTGAGGCCACCTGGGGTGGCCATGGTCCCCTCCAGGCCTGCGGACTTCACCTGGCTTCCTGCACCTGTATCTGCATGTGCTCTGCCCATGGGGTTCTGGCAGCACTGGGGCAGCTGCCTGGCCACCTGCAGGACATGCTGGGAGGGCTGATGGTTTAACACCCGGTGGCAACCCTCAACTGATGAGTAGAGAAGCACTGGTAAACACCCCAGGTGCTCTGTTCTGCCAAAAGGAAATTCTGAGGGTTTTGCAGACGTTCCCCAACAGGCTGGGGCCTCAGTTGGCCTCAGTGTAACTCATGTTAATCCCTTTCATTGACTTTTAAGCCTCCTGTCTCCCTAATTTTGCTTCTCCCTTATCAGATTTTCTGGGATCTCTTTCCACATCAATTCCCTGTCTTAAATCCTTCTTTCAGAGTCTGCTTTTGAACAGAAGCTAAAATTAAGATAAAGCTCAGTGTGGAACCAAGAAGAATGAGAGAGAGCTCATTCACCTGTGGTGTTAGGGCCAGGTGGAAAGCCCGGTACTGTAAGGCAAAAGTCCAGAGCAGATTCTATAATCCAACTGGATTGTAACTAAGAAGGGGAAAAGTGCTTAAACTGCACTTACCTCTAACAAGGAACCTGGAAGAAGGAAGGAACTGCCATGCTGTCCTTGAGGTTAGAGGACAAATAAGGGAGTTTCAGTTTTTAAGGACTCAATTAAGCTGGGCTGTACAGTCAAAAGGCAAGAAATCACATGGTCATTTTAAGAAAGAGCTGTTATTGTTAGGTGCTGTTGAGTCGAGTCCAACTCATAGCGACCCTCTGTATAACAGAACGAAACATTCCCTGGCACCGTGCCATGCCCTGCACTATTGTCAGTGCTGCTCTTCTCTTCATAGGGTTTTCGATGGCTGATTGTTTCAAGAGTGGGCCATGGGGTCCTTCTCCCAAGCCTACAGCATCCAGTATTCTCAGGGGTCTTGCATCCAAGGACTAACTGGGCCGGACTCAGCTTAGCTTCTAAGATCTGATGAGATGGGAGGCCAGGGTGGTATGGCTGTACACCTAGAAAGCTAGTATAACAATATCCTTCTGTAACTCATTTACTGTCCCACATGATATGCTAGGAAAGGAGCTGGAGGGCTCCCATATGTTGCTAAAAAATAGTTTACAGATTTATCACAATGACAGCTTGGAGATTTATTCCCAAACCTGCCAATGTATGTTCTAAATGGCTGGCTCTAGAGTGAATGTATTTAGTGCCTTTAATTCTTCAAGAATCCCTCCTAGGAGTTGCCTGGCTTTGTCACACCCTCATTGGATATGGAGCCGGGGCGGGGGGCGGGGGTTACTTCTGACACTGTCATTCACCATATTATGGGCTTTTTCATGACTTTTCCCACATTGTGAAATAAACCAAGTAAAGCAAGTAAAAGTCAATCAAGTTCTAGGAAATAACAAGAGCAAAAGCTGGGATTTGTGAGAATTTGTAATCTTTAAAATCACCATGGTTTATAAGGCTCAAAATAATTAACAGTTATGTCTGGCTATACCAAAAAAGGAGGGAGGTGCCCCTCTGAGGAGGGCAGCATGGGGGGCAGATTTCGGTTTGTGCTGGGGAAGGATAGTGGCGAGGGCCACAGACAGCTTCCTGCTGGCAAAGTAAAAGACAGCTCGCCCTGTGCATGGTGAGATTGGCAGCTTTTCCCAGACAGATCTTTCATCTCTCTTTTAAAAACTCATTATGAAACTCATGCTTAAATCTGCCTTAACCGTGTCTTTCCCCAGTGCTTCCTGGCTTCTTGAAAGTGGGCCACCATCCTCACTTCCGAGGCACAAATTAGCTTCCGTATGTATAAAATGGGCCATGCTCTGGGATCTAAAACTGTGTGTTCCTGTCTACGTAACATCTTTTGTTTAATGTGGAATATTTTCTGACTTTGGAAATGTGTTTGCTTTCCTGGATGGTGTTGATTCTTGGCCTGCACACCCTAGAATCCCAGGTTCAGGGAGAGGTGACCCTGATGTGTCTGGGGGAGCTGTGATGAAGGGTTTGGGGGCCTCTCTGTAGATCCCCACTGTGGCCACAGTGTTAGCCATCAGGCCATCAGCTAGCATTTATCAAGTACTTCCCGTAAGTCCTACTGGATGTCGGGCTTCAGAGCCACATGACCATGGAGGCCCCTGTGGTGCTTTTAGGGACCTGCTTGTCATAAATCTTTAACAGTTCGTAATGCCAATGGTCATAACAAATGATCACAGTAACCACCATGAACTGAAGCATATGCTATGCCACACTGCATACTTTCCCTGCCTAGCCGTATATTCCATTCTCAAGAGGGCTCTGTGAGTGGGCAGGTTGGCGGGGCGCACAGGCTGTTGTGACAAACGCCCCTACCCCCTCGGCCTGAATATTTGCTTGCATGCTCCACACTGGAGTGGGGTCAGCAGGGAGGCTTGCAATGCAGCCTCTTCAGCACATTGTCTCTAAAGTTGTGGTAAATTGCAAAAACCTGTGATACTTAGCAGTTTGTCCCACGAGCAGGTGGAAGTGATTTCCCCATGCCTTGTATCTGGGCTTGGCCAGGGCATGGTGTGGAAAGAATGTGGCTGCAGTTTGGATCCTGGCCTCAGGAGTTTCTGCTCTCAGGTGGAAATTCTTCCACAGTCACGTGAATGGATGCACTCTCTCCTGCTGGGTGATTAATGATATGTGGCCCAGTCACCTCTGTCACCTTAGCTGGCAACAAAGCAACTGCCACTCATACAAGCAACACCCTGGGCCCAGGCTGTGCTGCAGGCTAACTCCAGAAACCTAAGCACAGTTGGCCCAGATTGGAAGTCAGCAGAGCCCAGGAGAACTGCAGGGGACCTGGCACATGAACAAAAGTGAATGCTGATTGTGTTATGCACTGGATTTCGAAAAAAAAGTTTGTTTTTCAGCAAAAGCTGAGGGAGATGGTCGTGAGGGTGGGGCCGAGCTAGTAGAGACTGCTCAAAGGAAAGTTGATGGCCAGGGCTGGAAGAGGCACTGAGGATTCCCCAGATGCAAGTCCTATGGCTCTAACAGAATTGAAGGGATGTAGGAAGTGGCTTATTGTGAATCTGCATGGGACTGAAACCTGTTTGGGTAAATTAAAACACTGTATGCCTCATCCATTTATGGATGAGTAAATTGAGGCTCAGATAAGTCAAATAACTTGTCCAAGTGCACACAACAAGTCATGGCAGATTTTGAATTTACAACATGTTCTATCTGACTCCAAACCTGAACCCTTCCTTAGGATGCACCCCCACCCCCACTTTCCAGCCATTTTTCCTCTTGGTTCTCCATTGCTGGGTGAGAAACACATCATTGAATGACTCATTCGCTGCATGAGGCAATTAGAAGATGTTATACAGGTGCTCAATGATGCCTCAGAGTTCCCTGATCTTCCTCTACAACGCAATCCAACAGTTAACAGGGACGGTGTCTATGCTGTAGATGGAAGCTCCTGAATCTCTTTTATAGGTCTTATCTTCTTGGATCTTCGTAAAAGTCCTGTGAGGCTATTTTCTCACCAAACGGAAGTGAAAATTGACACTCAGTATAAAGCCTAAGTGGTAAGGGGTGGAAGTAGGGCTGGAGCTCATTCACGCCTTCAAGTCAAAGTTTAGGCCTCTTTCCATTAAAAGAAATTAAACGTAAATTATTGATAAAATGAGCCCCTTCAAAAAGGTCTGGGAAGCTGTGCAACATGTTGCATGTAGAGAACATGCAGTAGATTATTTACCTCTTTGCAAGTCTCCCTGGACAGATATCCATGGATGGGAAGGATTTACTGTATTGTAAAAACCTTTCAGAAAAACTTTTACAGCTATAATACAAGTTGAGATTTAAAAAAAAAAATTGGCAGAGAAATAAGCTCTAGGGAAGACCTTCTGACCAAGGACAGCTTGAGGTGTGACTTCAAAGAGGAATCACATCCAGATGGCCAGAGAGAGTGTAGGCAAAACACTGTGGGAGACACCTGAGCCTCTGGCCAGAGTCCAGCACAGGGCAGGTGGGGGCAGGGCCTCTGCTCAGGGGTGTGGCCAACTCTAGGGAGTGGCAGGGATGTGGGTCAGGGAAGGGTATGGTGTAGCATGTTGGTGCCCCTCCAGATTCCTGACTCACTTCCTCTCTCTCTCTCTCCCTCTGTCTCCTTTGTCACTCTTTCTTTTCTTCCTGTCTCGCTTTCTCTCTCTCTTCTCCCTATGGTTTCTCTCTCCTTTCTCTCTCTCTGCATCTGACTTCCCCACCTAAACTCAGATCCTTAGCTAATATGAAGGGAGAAAGGATAAAGGGAAAGGAAAAAAACTTGCTGTTATTACATCAGTGTAAAACAATGCAATAAGAAGCAACTCCGATCAACTACTAGACAGAGATAATATGGAAAATAAGAAAATCAGGCTCCTAAGTGTGATGAATTAATAATTGATGTGCTTAATAAACCTCCAGCTGCCTCTTGTGTGAAACTTCAAACATCCCATAAAATGAGAGAATGGCTTTTTACCACCAAAGCCTGGTTATTGAATTATATTCATAATATGTTTCCACAAGTCCATGGGAGAATCTTACAATGGAAATAAAGCAAACTCACATGACTAAGAAACAGGCCCTAACAAAGGCCCTTTGAAGGAATCGGAGCAGCCTCCTGCATGCCCCACTGCTGCTTCGACTGCCTGCAAATTGGCCTCAGCAAAGAGGCGCTAGTTGGATAAAAATTTAGAGAACATGTTTCCCATGAACCACAATTTAATAATCTCATGCTGCCCTTCAAAAGTTTAATCTTCCACAAACCAATTTACAATTGGAAATTAAATTATTGGTAACTTTCTTTTTTGACAGTTTAGTTGATGGTTACTGAATTGAGCTGATAAGGACCCAGAATCTTCTGGCTTATTCTTATGCACACTCTTTGAACTGCTTCACCACGTGTTGTCAATTTATGGTAAACTGAGACTAAAATACCACGTTGGGGGCAGGAGAGAGAGAGAGAGAGAGAGAGAGAGAGAGAGAGAGAGAGAGAGAGAGAGAGACAGAGACAGAGAGAGACAGAGAGAGTGTCAGAGAGAGAAAGGAGATATTCAAAGCTTAAACATTTTCAGAGCTGAGCAAGGTGCAACTTGTTAGATTAAATGGGTCTCCTGAGTGCTGTGGCAGGGCATAAAGTAAGTTCCAGTGTTGATGAGTTTAGAAAGCTAAGAATGAAGCAATATCCTAAGAGCTTCCAGGTGGAAGTGGAGGTAAGAAAGAAATGAATGAATGAGAACATGGTTGATATCAGAATACTTCTTATAGGCAAGAAAATAAAGGAGAAATGTATTCAAATGATGTCTGAGGTGGAAAAAGGAGAATATGAACCCAAAATTCTATTGCCAGATAAAATACTTTTCCTGAGGGAGTGTAATTTTTAAATAGAAAATTCACTCTAAAAGACTTCTTTAAAAAAAAAACCAACAACCTCTTTCTTTAAAATCACCAGTTGATGAAAATTAAAACTAAAAAAGTGAGATGGGGGCAAGACTAAAAACAGACATCTGTTTTAGTATCAATGGAATAAATTATATTATTAAAAAGATAAGAAAAGCCAGTGATAATTCTGTGATTAAAATCAACCAGCAAAACAAAAGTGAATTCCCTCAGTTTGATAAGAACAATTGTGAGAAATCTATAGTTAAGATAATATTTAATGATGAAAGGCCAAATGTTTTCCCCTAAGACCCAGAACAAGGCGGAGATGGTTGCTGTCCCTACTGTTTGCAGTATTGTACTGGAGGTCCTAGGTAGTGAAGTCAGGGAAAAAAGCAATAGAATTGAAAATAGAAAAAGAAATAAAAAGCATACAGAATGGAAGAGGAGTAAAATTGTATTTATTCACAGTTGGGATTATCCTATGATCTTGTATTTAGAAACTGCTAAAGAATCTACTGGGAGACAGACCTGGCAACCCACTCCCAAAAATCAATCCGCCATTGAAAACCCTATGAACAGCAGAGAAGCACTGACAATAGTCTTTTGCCTGTTGTATGTAGGGTCACTATGAGTTGGACACCGACTCAACAGCACCTAACAAGGAATCTATGGGCTGGGATTTAGCTCAGTTGGTAGAGCGCTGCTCTGCAGTTTCTGAGGCCCCGAGTTCGATTCCCAGCACTACAAAATGGGAGAAGGATGTGGCAACCCACTCCCAAAGCAATCCTGAAATAGCCATTGACTCGACTCGACAGCACCTAACAACAACAACAACAACAAGGAATCTACACTCACTTAAACATGTTCTGGTATTGATGAGTGAGTTTAGCAAGTGTGCAGGATATGAGATCAATACATCAAACTCAACTGTACTTTTCTATACTAGCCATGAACAATCCAAAATGAAATTATGTAAACAATTTCCATCACCATGGCAACAAGAAGACTAAACTAGATAGAAATACAGGTAAATGTATGGAATTTACTTAGTACACTGTGAACTAAACTATTGCTAAGAAGAGATTTAAAGAGTTCTAAATAAATGGAGATACATTCTATATCCATGGATAGGATGACTTGATATTGTTAAGATGGAAATTCTCATCAAATTGATCCATACACTCACATGATTTCATTTCTCCAAAGTCAAGCAAAAAGAGATTAGTGGCTTCCTAGGGGTGGAATAGAAATGGGAATTGACTGAAAATGTTCATGAGGGGTCTTTTCATAGTGAGGGAAATGTTCTAAAAACTGGATTATGGTGATGGTTGCACAACTCTAAAAATTTATTAATAACTATTGAGTGTAATTTTACTAAGGATGAATTTTATGGTAGGTAATTTGTAACTAATGAAATCTGTTAAAAAATAAAGTACTATTGTAAAAAGTTATATATAGTACACACAGCAGACAATATTATACCTAGAATATAAATATTGGTAGGAGAAAGACAATTAGGACAATAATAATACCCATAAAAGTTATCAATGGGAAAAACACAGAATAAATAGCTACATGGCTAAGAAACAAAATATCCTCACCCTAACAATAATCGGAAAAAGAACAGCAGCAATGGAGTATCACAAGTCTGGTGAAACATAAAAAGATTAATGGGCATTGATGCTGGTAATTAACACTGAGAATTGGGTGTGCTTGTGAATTGCTAATGGGAACGTATGTGTGCTTACAGACACACATGTGATTGTGCGGTTATGCTCACACCATTAGAAGAGAAGGCGGGGCATTGCCTTGTTGCTTTGCATTGGAAATGGTTTGTTCTCCAAATCTCTGTGTTGGAAGCTTTGTCCCCAGTGTGATGGCACTGAAAAGTGGTGGAAGTTTTGAGAGGTGGAGCATGGGGAGATGAGAGCCTCATCTGCCTCATGAAGGGTTTAGGTCTCAGGCACAGAAGAGCTCCCCAAGAGCAGCTTAGTACCAGGATGGAGCCTGGCTTGCCCCTCTCTTGGTCCTCGCTTACTATGCATGGTCTGCCATTCACTGTGGCCACAACGTCATCTGCCACACTGTGAGCCAGCAGGCCCTTGCCTGATGCCAGTGCCATGCTGTTTGGACTTCCAGCCAATAGACTCATGAGCCAACTAAACCTCTCTCCTTTATTAACTACCAGCAGCAGATATTTTGGTATAGCTTCACAAAGTGAACTAAGACAGGAGGGAAGGGGCCACTAGCAGATCCTGGAAGGAGTACAGTCCTGGGTGTTCCTTTCCCACCACAGACTCCCACCAAAGGCCAGACCCCAAGCACCTGCTGCCCTCCATAACTTGGATCTTGTGCCAAAGCAAACTTGCAGGGACAGTGTGCAGAGACCCAAGTCTTGAGAACCCAAGGGTTTGGACGGTTGGCACAATTGTGCTCATACTTTTATAACAGATAAAACAGAACTCTTCCTAGGCCAGAGCTGGCTGAGGGGACAAGTAGATAGATAGAATACAAAATTTCTGGTTAATTGGCTACCAAATTCCACTTATTAACTCCCTGCCCCACCCCAAGTATGAGTAGAAGGCCACTCATGGACTAGGCAAGCTGCCCACACTGGCTCCCGCAGCGGTGCATCCAGAGGCCTGAAGACAGATGGGCTGGCTCTGTTCATTACTAGAACCGCATTTCTTCATCACTAAAAATTACTTTTTGTTGAAAATAATCTAATAGAAGAAAATTAAAGAGCAATATAATAAAAAGATTGCATTCATAAGGGTAACTGAATTATAAAAATCTTAAATGTACATAACTACTAAACTTTGATGGATAATATTCAAGAAGGCCAGAAAAAAAATGAAGTTTTTCAATTGTGTACTTGGATAAAACACTTAATGTTTTTACAAGGCAATTTCTTCCAAAATTAGTTTATAAAATCACTGGAACTCTCAATCAAAATGAGCAGTAATTATCATGAATTTGACAAGTGAATTTTAAAATTCATATAAAAAAGTGCCCAAGAATATTCAGAATAATTTTCAAATTATACACAATGAATGTGAGCTGCATCTACCAAACTTTATGAGAATTGGGTCCTGTTTTGCTACAGTCCTACTTAATATCACTCATAAAAACAAATTCCAGATGTATTAAAGTGAAAACAAATGAAACAAGCCTAACTCCATCTCTAAACTAATATATATATATATATATAAAATCAGTAAATACAAAGTAACAGGATGTTTATATCATTGGGGTTAGAAAAGCTTTTAAAAGTTACACTTCAGTCAATTGCTATAAAAGAAGAATTAATAAATTTTTGACTGCATCAAATCAAAATTAATCATTTCGTTATAAATAAAATCAGCCCAAGTAATTCTAAAAGATGAGAGACAGAGAGAAATTCTGTGACATATATCAGAAGATATTAATGTCCAGAATGTGGAAAGAAACGCTGTGAATTCATTTAAAAAACTCTAAACATTCCACAAGAGGATGACACTAACAGACAATTCAAGGTAGAGAAAATGAGAAACAAGTGTGTCAGCCAGGAGGGCTGCACGGAGGGCTGTGTAGTTTTCCCAACAGAGCCAAGGTGGGAAGTGAGAAGAGCATGTTCAGCCTTCATGTATTGTGTGAGTCAGCTTCCGTCGCTCTCCATTCCTCAGGGGACAAAATATCTGAGAAAATCAACTTAAAGGAAGACAGGTTTAATATGGCTCATGGTTTCAGAGGTGTCAGCCCATGGTCAAGTGGCTCCATGGCTTTTACACCTGTGGTGAGGCCCACCGTGGTGGGGAATGCACTGTGGATCAAAGGTGCTCAGTTTATGGTGGCCAGGAAGAAAAAAAAAATCAAGTTGGAAGGAAGCTGGGGACAAAATATATCCTTCAAGTGCATGCCCCCAAGGACCCACTTTTTCCAACTAGGCCTCACCTCCTAAAGTTTGCACCACCTTCCAATAAGCCTTTAAGCAATGAATTCATTAATGGGTTAACACACTCATGAGGTCAGAGTCCTCTTAATCTAGATACCTCCTAAAGACCCCCCTCTCAGCATGGCTGCATGGAATGAAGCTTTCGACTCATGAGGTTTTGGGGGACATTTCAGATCCAAATTATAATATATACCAATGCACACTGCATTTCCAAGATTAAGAAATAAAGAGGACCCAAAAGAAAATTGTAAGTTAGTTTTAATACCAGTTATAAAAACCCAACCAACAGCAAATGAACAAACCCCAATATTCCAAAGAAGAATCAAGTGAATTAATAGAAAAATGTCCAGAAGACTAGTAAGCAAACTGGCTACAATCATATATCCTGGCTTTCCCTTTTTCACTTTACAAAGTTAAGAACAGTTCTGTTTTTAAGATTCTGACCATGATGAAAGGAATATGGCTCCCCATCACACACCTCTGTTTACCCACCCATCCAAGGCAGATACCAAACCCTGTCCTCATCTGGGAGGTATTGCAGGAAGCTGTTTGGAGGAATCTTATCTTAAGATGTGGTTCTCAGGCCTGTGCAGTGGTTCACGCCTATAATCCCAGTGACTCAAGGTGGAGGCAGGAGGATTGTGAGTTCAAGGCTACAGGCAGCCTGTGTAATTTAGCAAGATCCTGTCTCAAAATAAAAAATAAATAAGGGGTATGATGTGCAGCCATAGCACCCTGGAATCCAATCCTGTCTGATCTCAGAAGCTAAGCAAGGTTGGCCTGATTAGTCCTTGGATGGGAGACTCTCTGAGATTACCAGGTGCAGTAGGTTAGGGAGAAGGACCTGAAAAATCTACTCCCAAAACAATCTACCATTGAAAACCCTATGAATAGCAGAGATGCACTGATAATAGTATTGGGCATGGTATAGTGTCAGGGAGTGTTTCATTCTGTTGTACATAGGGTTGCTATGAGTCAGACCCAACTTAACAGCACCTAACAACAACGCCTACAACCATACCACTGTGGTGTCTGATCCCATAGATCTCGGAAGCTAAGCAGACTCAGGCCTGATTAGTACTTGGATGGAAGACCACCTGGGGGCACCAGGTGCTGTAGGCTTGGGAGAAGGATCCAGCAACCCACTCCCAAAAAACTATTAGCCATTGAAAACCCTATGAATAGCAGAGAAGCACTGACAATAGTGTTTGGCCTGTTGTACGTAGGGTTGCTCTGAGTCAGACACTGACTCGATGGCACCTAACAACAACAAAACAACAACAACAACAACAAGGTGCTAGGTAGCTCAGTGGTGCAGCATTTGAAAAGAATGTGTGAGGCCCTGGCTTCAGTGCCCTAGTACTGAAAAAGCATGACTCTTATGACCTTCAATCAGCCATTTCAGAGCATGTGAGTGCCTGATTTCCTTAGAAGTGAGAAGTTAAAGTGTTTCCTCCCAAGTGGGAGCAGCCTGCTGCAGAACTTGCCTGTTACCCACCCTAGGGGCTCTTTCTCTCCTTGCCAGCCCATTTTATTAGTTGAAAATAGCAAGGTGCTCTCTGTAGGCAGCTGGGTATGTTCTCAGCAGGAACAGGCTTCACATGGGAGGGAACTGTTCCCCCACAGCCAGGAGTAATTCTTTTTCTGCTCTAGAACCTATGAGAATATCAACAGCAAATACAATTGACCAACCCACTTACAGCAAATAAAACATATCTCCAGGTATTAGGAATGAAGCCCTCCCCAGGCTTCTGACTACATTCATAATTGGCAATTGCTCACTTTGGCCCAAATTGAATGAAGAAATTCTTCCAGATTTCAGTGAGGCCTTTATCTTGAGAGTGTGAAAGACTTGCTTTTCTTCTCTGTACACTCACTGCCCATCACCTTAAACAATGCAGTATAAATGGCTTGGGGCTCAGGACAATAACCCTTTGCCTTCCCAAAATACTACAAAATCCACCAAGTATTTTCCATCCACTCTCACCTTGGTCCTCACCATCTCCCTGAGAGGCAGGAAAGTTTGGAGAAAGAAACAAAAATTTAGAACCTGTGAAGATGTGCCATAGGCACAAACCTTGGAAACACTGAATCAGGACCCCAGGACTGAGTCCTGGGGTGACCCTTTTACCTTCCAGGTGTTATAACCCGAGATCAGAAACACACCACAAGGATCAAAAAGCCAATTAAAAGGGAGTCTTTATTGAGCCGGCAGCTACAGAGGACAGTGTCTCTCCAAAGCCCATGGCCCCGAGGAGCAGTTACTGGGGGCTTGTAAAGGCAAATTTTGGTAAGCTCACAATCTCCAAATTGTATGAGTTGTACACAACTTCCAAGTTCTCGTGATTTGTACATAATCTCCAAGTTTCTGGTATGATTTGTATCATGAGAACAGAACAAAAAAACAAGTAGTCCTATAGCAAACAATCACTCAGGTAATAGTTCTATTATGCAAGCAGTGTGGTACAGAAGCAGAACGGTGGCTAACAGATAATCATTCAATGGCTAAGAGTTAACAATTTAATTGGGCAACCAGTAAAATCAAACAGTTAGAATTCTTCCAGTATATCATTTCTCAAGGGGCGAGGCTTACCCTGTCAACTCAGTGGCCTCTTTACACAGGGTCCTACCATTGCACTCAAGCTGCCCTTCACTTGCCTCTTTGTGATGCTTGGGAGAAAACACAGGGACATAAAGAGGAAGAAATATTCAAGCTGAGCACCTCTCTGTGCCTTTTGTATGCTGCAGCCCATAGGCTGCATGCAACCTGCACCTGTGAGGAGCTACCAGTCCAGCTGGGCTAAGACCTCCTGGAGCAGGTACCTGCCAGTCCTACTCCTACCCCTCTCCCATCATCATGACCCTGAAGTGAGAAGGAAACTAGGCACCAGCTGCTCTTTGCTTTCTCTCTCACTAAAGTCTGCCCAGCTTGCCACA
Organism: Pedetes capensis; assembly: GCA_007922755.1. Taxonomy (NCBI): domain Eukaryota; kingdom Metazoa; phylum Chordata; class Mammalia; order Rodentia; family Pedetidae; genus Pedetes; species Pedetes capensis. Next base: position 21,933 of record VMDO01000344.1, on the reverse strand, counting down.
GAGTTTATTGCCCCAGTGTGTGGGTGTGCGTCCAATTAAAGGGGGTTCAGATTTAGTGCATAAGGTCCTTGGATGGCACAATCCTGATGTGTAATCTGTATGCTTCCTGGATGTCTCAGTGGAAGTAAGTTCCACGGCCTGTCTCAGAGATTGCTTGTTAAAGGTTTTGTTGTTGTTAGGTGCCCCTGAGTCTGTGTCTGACTCATAGCGACCCTATGTACAACAGGCAAAACACTATCATCGTGCTTCTCTGCTATTCATAGGGTTTTCAATGTCGGATTGTTTTTTTGGGAGTGGGTTGCTAGGTCCTTCTCCCAAGCCTACAGCACCTGGTGTTCCTAAGTGGTCTCCCATTCAGATACTAACCAGGCCTGATCCTGTTTAGCTTCTGAGATCTGATGGGATCTGGTGCCACAGTGGTATGACTGTAGGCATTAAAGCTTTTATCCTTTTTCTATCCCAGGCCTGCTTCCTGGGATCATTTTCCAAATGAATTGTCTGCACCTAAGTCCTAGCTGAAGTTCTGCTTTGGGAATCCAAATCAGCACAAGGCAACTGTTTCTTGTTTGGTTTTGTGGTGCTGGGGATCAAACCCAGGCCTCAAGCACGTTAGGGTGCTGGGTGAGGGCTGTACCACCGAACCACATCTCCAGCCCAATACACACGTTTTTTAATCTTCTTTGTGTTTGAGTCTCCACAAATGAATGGCAGCTCCACCTCTGTGTAAGTAGCAGCCAAAGTCAGGTCAAACAACGACTTCAAACATGATCCATGCTGCCCGTTTGTTTCCCTGCCTTGGGGCTGACCTCACAGGAGTAAGAGACAGTAAGCCAGATTGCAAAATTTTGGTTTCACTTTTTTTTGATAAATATCAAACCTCTTCCATACTATGCCTGAAGGCACTACACGAAAATTGTTGTCCAATTTGTGTGTCATTTTTCACAAGTGTGGATGTCATCCAACTCTGGAATCACCATTGTAAAGATCGTCTTTCTTTCCATTGCTCCTTCTTCCCCTTCCTTGGGACAGCAGCCCACGTCCCAGAGCTCAGGGCCCTTTCCAGGCAGACGGCTGAGGAAGGATATACAGGAAACATTGTTGTTCCAAGGATGGCTTGGGGAGTTGTACTCCTTGCCTGGGGCAACACTCTGCAGAAATTGTTGTTGTTAGGTGCTGTTAGGTGCTATTGTTAGGTGTTGTTAGGTCGAGTTGGGTCCGACTTATAGCGACCCTCATAGGGTTGTCAATGGCTGAATGTTTCAGGATTGCTTTGGGAGTGGATTGCCATGTCCTCCCATTTTTTGGTGCTGGGGATGGAGCCTGGTCTGCACAAATAGTCTAACATATTACAGGGATAGCAGGCTCCACAGGGAAGCACAAACAAAACCCCCAAAGCAAACAACACTCAGGAGCCTGGAGAGTGGAGTGTTACTCAAGTCTTTCACTCACTGAGCGCTGATGCTGGCCTGATTACTCCTGCAACCTCTGAGTGATCACTGGACCCAGGTCTGCTACATTTTCTTACCTCACGCTTAGAAAACCCCTGCAAGCTTGGCTGTATTGCAATGTAATAGAGGATTTCCCCCTCCTTTCGAATCAGCAATTGGTATGCCAGAAAAGCCCATATGTGATCAACCTCCCAGGGATAATTTTGGGGGTTAGGTAGGGAACAGGATTTGCTACTCTGAGGATTTTGGAAGAAGGGAAGAAGGGATATAACTGACTCTGCAGAGCCTAAACATCGCCCACCCTTCCAGGAAGAGCATCCAGGGAGGAAGGAGACCAGGTTGGGCTCAGGCTCCTTCTCTGCCATCAGGTCTGGAAACTACCGGGTACTCCCTCACCTATGGTGCCCATGTGACAAGAGCCAACACTGGAGGCTGGAGGCAGGGTTGAGGGAGGGGGATGGTTGAGTCACCAGGACAGCGTCTGGGGATCATGGTGAGGAGAGGCCAGGCCGAGGCCATCCAGAGTCCCTCCAACCAGGAGTGGAGCTGCCAAGGTCTAAGTGGCAGCAGGAGGGTTGGAGGAGATTGGCCATGACACTATGGAAGGAACTGTCACTTCATGTCCCATGTTTCCAAGAGGAAACAACTTCCTTATTGCTAACCAGGGTTGTTGGCACCCAGGGACTTCTTCTGTTAGGTTCTTCAAATCATGCATACATAGTTTCAATTCAATTCTGTATATAATGTAGCTTACAGTTAAGTTCTGATGGAAGGGAAACAGGGAAAGACTCTTGGGTGCTGGCTTTAGGTTCCGTGAAGCTGTGGTGGGCAGTGCCCCTTCCTTCCTTCCCCTGCTCCTCTCCTGTCTCCTTCTCCCCTTAACTTTGCCCGCACCCCCTTCTCTCCTGTTCTCTCCTTCAGCCCTAAGCTGCTATCTGAGGACAAGAGTGCTTGAAAAGGGGGTTTGGCCTCAAGGACAGAAAGAGGCCTTTTCTGCTGAGACCTCCAGACATGTGCCAGCCAGACCAGCAGATGACATGTTACCCCACCTGCTCTGAAACCTGTGTGTGCCCTCCTCCAGGTGAATGCACTGGGGCTTCGCTGAGGACAGAACTGGGGCTTCGGAGGGTCTCTTGGCCATCATATGCAGGACAACTAAAGACTCAGGGTGCTATGGTTTGGATCTTGAATGTCCCCCAGAGGCCCATGTTTGAAGGCTTGGTCCCCAGCCGGGGAGCTAATGTGAGGTAGTGGGACCTTTAAGGGGTGGGGTCTAGTGGAAGGAAGTGAGGTCATTGGGGGCATGGCCTGAAGGGGTATCCGTCCGGACCCCACTCCTCTCTCTCCCTCTCTCTCCTCCTGGCTGTCCTGAGGCAGCTTTCTCTGCCTCGTACTCCCTCCGTACTCCCTCTGTGACATGCTGCCCACGACAGGCACCAGCCACGGCTGGATGCCTCTGAAACCGTAAGCCAAAATAAACTTTTCCTCTTTATAAGTTGTTTATCTTTAAAGCTGTGGCTTTTTTACTTCAAGTTGTGTTTTGCTACAGTGGTGGAGAGCTAACACCCAGGGTAACTGAGCACAGTGAAAGCCATGGTTCCAAGTTCTTCATGTCCTGGGCCATGAGGCTGGCTTGTCCTCTCTGGCTCCCACTGGCCCTCCAAGCGCTCCATCTCACCCCTGTGCTATACTGGGAATTTGTATCTAACCATAGGGTTGGGGATTAGCTCCGTTGGTAGAGTGCTGCTCTGCATGCTTGAAGGCCCTGGGTTCGATCCCCAGCACCACAAAAAGGCAGAAGGACCCATCAGCCCACTCCTGAAATAATCAGCCATGGAAACCCCTATGAATAGCAGAGAAGCACTGACATAGTGCTGGGCATGGCACAGTGTTGGGGGAGTGTTTTGTTTTGCTGTACATAGGGTTGCTATGAGTCAGACCCAACTCAATGCACCTAACAACACCATCTGGTCAAAAAGGGTGAGGCTTCTGGAAGGGCGTAAGGTGGTTGTCAACCCCAGATCTGCCGCTGTTTCTAGGCTACCAGTGACCAACTCAACTGTCCTGTCTTTTCAGAGTTGTTTGCCCTTCTCCCAGCAGCCAGGGCTCTCACTGACCACTCCTACATTCGAGGGCCAGGGGCCTCCTGCTGGCATGAGGGGGAGGAAAAGTGAAAGCTGCCTCTCAGAATGCCTTGGACCCCCTACTTCAGGGGCATGGGAGCCATCTACTGAGGCTGCATGTGTTACAGCCATAAGGGTGGTTGGTGAGAGCCCGGATGGCCAGGCAACACCTGGCCTGTATGAGCCAACCTGAGCAGGATCTCAAGGCAGCAGAATGAACCTGGATGCCAGAATACTCAGAAGACAAACTAAAACAAACACTCCCAAAGCAGGTCTGTGGCAGCTGGGTTCACCACATCCCTTTCCATGCATTCAAACCTTGGGGTGGGGGGCAGCATTACTTAATGGAATAGAACCAGGGCTAGGATTGCTCATGGAGCGTGGGCCACATCATCAGCCAAAATCCAGCCTCAGTCCACCAACCCACACAGGCATGTTGTGGCCATTGAGTCCAGTGGCCTCTCAGGCTGAGGTCCCACATCTGTGCTGTGTTCTTGCCGAAGCTCTCCTCTCTGAGTGCAAGAAGAAAATTTGTTGGCTTATTTTGAGCTCAGAGAGGCCAAGGGAGTTTTGGAGGACCTGCAGTGGATTATGATACCAGTGGGAAATTTCTGAGGAGGGGTGGGGGGTGGGGGAGGTGGATATTTGGTTCTGCATGGTAATTAATGTCACAAGCAGGTATATCTGTGAGATAGGTGGTTCTTTGTGTTTGACAAATAAGTAAAAGGTGGCCCAGAGACATCGAGTCACCATCAAGACTCAGCTTGTAAGAGGCACAGGTGGGATGTGTCTGGCCAGAGGCTGGTCCTTATTCCCCCTGCCCCCTGCTACAGAGCTGTGATGCTGCGGAAATCACGCTGGTGATCTGACTCCAACACAGCACAAGATCCCATGGGCCCAGGTGGGAAAATGTGAAGCCATCTCCTGGGGTGAAGGACCCTTGGAGCCCTCCCTCGTGGTACTCTTTATAATGTTCTGTGCCTAGTCTGAGGAGGTGGCCCTGGAAGGGACAAAATTGTATGAACAGAGCTGTGGTCTGAGGACCCCTGTCCTTCTGGCCAGTCAGAGGTGGACAGTCTCCAAAGTGGGGACCCTTCAGGAAGAGATGGGAGCAGAACTGCAGGTCAGGCTGTGACTTCCCCTTCATGGCTCTGGCTTGGCTCCTGTCTGCTGGGTGTCCTCAGTGCCCAGCACCTGCCTTCTCAGCACCACTACATCTGTATCTACAGCTCCATTCACTCCAGCCTCTGTGGGGAATCCTTGTTCATGGCTTCCCTTGTGACACCTCCTGGTATCCACTCCATAATAGCTTGTCTTCTGAGGATAAGTTACTCACCTGGGGTTTTAAGATGATGAAAGTGAAAACATTTCTTCCTAACACAGGTAGTGCCAATAAAAGCGACCTTCTATGCTCAAGTGCTTTGCTCAACTGGTATCATTCCAGCTCTGGATTCTGCTCCTGAGTAGAAATCCAATGCTTCAGAGCTGAATTTATACACAATTACAGTATTAAAGGCAAGGATTTCTCAAGAAGACTGAGTGGTTTAATTACCAAGATTTTTTAACTTTCTCAATATCAGAAAATGTCCTCATTTATTGGAGAAATAAATTGATGAAGTACAGAAACATTGCAAGACAGTAAGAAGAAATGCCTTACCAAGCTAAATATGATCACAGAGAATACTGGAATCTATTTGCTGCCTCCTCCAAAGTGAAACAAAGTCCAGCTTTAAATGTGAAATGCTTTTCATTCTAGAGTCAAGTGGAGCACTCAAATACTTAATACAAATCTTTCCAAATTTCTGGTCCATATTTTTGCTAAAACATTAGTACATGCAGCAGAATCAGACATTTTCAGTTACCTAGAAACTATTTCTAATTTAATAAAAGTACAGAGTAGCTGATTAAAGGATGCAAGAAACATCAAAAGAAGATGGAAGGAATATACAGAATCATTATACCAAAAAGAACTGGTGGATGACCAACCATTTCAAGAGGTTTCATATGATCAAGAACCAATGGTACTGAAGGAGGAAATGGAAGCTGCCTTGAAGCAACTGGTGAAACATAACGCTTCAGGCACTGATGGAATACCGATACAGATGTTTCAACAATCAGATGGAGCACTGGAAGTGCTCACTTGCTTATGCTAAGAGATTTGGAAAACAGCTACTTGGTCAACTGACTGGAAGAGATCCATATTTGTGCCTATTAGTAAGAAAGGAGATCCAATCGAATGTGGAAACTATCAAATGATGTCATTAATATCACATGCAAGTAAAATTTTGCTAAAGATCATTCAAAAGCAACTGAAGCAGTATATAGACAGGGAACTGCTGGAAAATCAAGCTGGATTCAGAAGAGGGCATGGAACCAAGGACATGTTGCTAATGTCAGATGGACATTAACCGAAAGCAAAGAATACCAGAAAGGTGTCTATGTATGTTTTATCAACTATGCAAAGACATTTGACTGTGTGGATCATAACAAATTTGTATAATACTGCGAAGTACCAGAGCACTTAATTGTACTCATGAGGAATCTGTGCATGGACCAGGAGGAAGTCCTTAGAACAGTGCAAGGAAACACTGCTTGGTTTAAAGTTGAGAAAGGTGTGTGTCAGGGCTGTATCCTTTCGCCATATCTCTTCAATTTCTATGCTGAACAATCTGAGAAGCTAGACTTTATGAAGAATTCAGCATCATGATCGGAGAAATAGTCATTAACAACCTGTGTTATGCCAATGACAATTCGGCTTGCTGAAAGTGAAGATTTGAAACATTTACTTATGAAGATCAAAGATCACAGCCTTCAGTATGGATTGTGACTCAACATCAATAAAACAAAAATCCTTACAACTGGGTCAGTATGTAAATTCATGATAATGGAGAAAAGATTGAGGCTGTCCAAGATTTTGCTTTACTTGGTTCTACAATCAACACCTGTGGAAGCAGCAGTCAAAAAATCAAAAGATGCATTGCACCAGGAAAAGCTGTTGCAAAAGATCTCTTTAAAGTATTGAAAAGTAAAGATGTCACATTGAAGATGAAGGTGTACCTCACTCATGCGACAGTATTTTTAGTCTTATCATGAGCTTGTGAAAGATGGACATTGAATAAGGGGGACAGGAGAAGAATTGATGCTTTTGAATTGTGGTGCTGGAGATGAATATTGAATATTCCATGGACTTGCAAAAAACCAAAAGATCTGTCCTAGAAGAAGTACCTTCAGAGTGCTCCTTGGAAATAAGGATGTCTAGACTGTGTCTTACGTATTTTGGACATATTGTCAGGAAAGTCCAATCCCTGGAGAAGAACACCATGTTTGGGAGAGTGGTGGGTCAACAAAAAAAAAAGAATACCCTCAAACAGATGAATTGACACAATGTCTGCAACAGTGGGATTAAACATAAATAAGATCTTGTGCCTGGCACAGAACTGGGGAGTGTTTCATTCTGTCAGACATAAGGTCACAATGAGTTGGACACAGCTCGACTGCACCTAACACCACCAACAATAACAAAGCATAGCTATTTGATTTGGAATTTGATCTTTGACTCAAATTATCCATCAGTAAGCTGGATATTGGCTGGGGTTTAGCTCACTTGGTAGAGTGCTGCTCTGTGTTCCCTGGGGACCTGGGTTCGATCCATCGCACTGCAAAAACAGGAGAGGGACATGGTAGTCTACTCCCAAAGCAATCTTGAAACAATCCCACAAAAAGGCATGCAAGTGGAAGATAGGTCTTTGGTGCGGGTGTGGGATGGGGGGAGGAGGTGCACAAGAAGGTAAGGGGGAACTTATATGTATAATGTACAATGAAATGCATATATGGAAATGTCACAATGAAATGCATGTCAGAATGAAACACATTAAGTTGTACATTAAAAATTTCCAAAAAAATAAATGAAAACTCTATGAGGGTTCCTATGAATTGGACCTGACTTGACAGTTCCTAACAACAACAACGACAAGCTGGATATGGGTTTCTTGGTTAAGTAATGCAAATAATATCATCCTACTGAGATGTAATAATTGTTTTATTGATTTTAAATAATATACCTTTAAATATCACAGCTCTTTAAAGTCTCTCCTCTCTTTTTCCTGAAATTGATGCTCTATACAATTGAGTTCTAGACATCCACTCAATGATATGGGATAAGTAAACTTTTAAGAATTGAAATACTCATTTCATCCAAGGAGCAGGGAATGGCAGGGGCTGAAGGAAGCAGTGAAGCTGGAGAATGAGACAGACCCAGAATCTCTAGCCTCCCTGAAGTCTTGGGTCTTTAGCTGGATGATGCTGAAAGTCATTATAGAGGCATGGGGTAGTATGATAGCTTTCTGTTTTGTAAAGATCTCTCTTGACAGATGATGAACGTTCTATTTGAAGAGAATAAAACTAGAATAAGAGAAGTTGGAAGATATGTCTCCAGCCCCATGCCACACCCCCAGAGATTCTGATGAACCTGGTGGTAGGAGAACAGAGTCTGGCTATTTCTTTTGCTTTCCAGGTGATGAACAAGTGTGCCTGGGGCTGAGGGCCAGCACCCCCATAAACTCTCTTTACTATTATTGCCAGCACATTCCTGCTGTTGCTGGCTATTTATGGATCTCATCTACCTTGTGAAAACTTGGAGCAAGTGTCCCTAAGTGTTTCCAAAGTGAAAGCTGCATCACAGAAGAGTTTATTTTGAAATGAGCCACACTAACTGGGGCTGGGATTTAGCTCAGTTGGTAGAGCACCACTCTGCAGTCTCTGAGGTCCCAGGTTCAATTCCCAGCCCCACAAATATGGGAGAAGGATGTGGCAATCCACTCCCAAGGCAATCCTGAAACAATCAGCCGTTGAAAACCCTATGAGGGTCACTGTGAGTCAGACACGACTCAACAGCACCTAACAACAACAACTGGGCACTGTGGTACATGTCTGTAATCCAAGAAATTCAGGAGGTTGAGGTAGGCAGATTGCAAGTTCGAGGCCAGGGGAAGCTTCTGCAACTTAGTGAGACCCTGTCCCAAAATAAAAATTCGTGGTACAGCTTAGTTGTAAGGCAATTACCTAGCATGTGTGAGGCCTGGGATCACTCCTACCAATACTACCACCACCAACAACAACAAAAAAAAAAAAAAAAAAAAAAAAAAAAAAAAAAAAAAAAAAAAAAAAAAAAAAAAAAAAAAAAAAAAAAAAAAAAAAAAAAAAGAAAAGAAAAAAAAAGAAAAGAAAGAAAGAAAAAGAAAAGAAGAATCATGATCATGCTGCACTCACAAAGTGCTCAGTTCACATTTGCAGAATGTATGACGTAGCAGAAGTTGTGATCAAACTGTCCAGGGCTGTGGTGCAGCCTTGCTTGGCCCTCACTCCCAGCTCTCCAACACCAATTCTGGAGCCCTCAGCAAAGCCCTCCCTCCTGCCCAGGGCCTGATGATCCATCCCACGCCTTCCTCCATCTGCCGTGTTTACTGTCTGTCACCTGATGAAGCTCCAAGAATCCAGGCAGTGCTGCTGCCCAGCCTTGTAGCCATGAAACTCACCCAAGCTGACTTTGGGGCTCTTGATATTCGGCCCCACAATATGCCCCCTGCTGAAGCCCTGAGCTGTGACCAGGAACATGTCCAGGTGAGTCACTGTGTTGTCAGCTCTCAGTCCCTCAATGTGAGCAAACCATTCCCAGAGGAAACTGGGGACACCTTCTTGTCAGTAGGAAGCACAGGGAAATGCATTCTGATCTTTAGCAGGTAGGGTTGACAGGGGATTTGGGACAGTCAGAATAGGGGGTGTCTGAAGGAAAACCAGGGAGGCATTCATTTCCTTGTGCACCTGACATGCCAGACGCAGGAAGTTGATTCTCAATGCTTTAATTTGTTCTGAGCAGTAATAATTTGTTCCTTATTTTATGTTATTCTAAAATTTTTCTTTATTAACTCCTCTTTCCATTGCCACAGTGTAGGGATGTTTCCCTTCCCCATGGTTTCTTAGTCCCTGGGAGCTGTTTAAAATCCCAGGTGGAAGAGAAGTGTTTTCAAGTACCTTGATTAGAATCTGCATAGCTCTTCCCCAGGGGCATGTCTCAGGGGAACCAACATTTACTGATCACTTACTTCATGTAGCCTCACAGGGCTGTCCATCAACTTAATGTGCTATAGAAGCTTGCATGTTGCTGTGATGCTGAAAGCTATGCCACCAGTATTTCACCCATGGTGGACAGGTCCCAGCTGAGCTTCCAGACTAAGACAGACTAGGGAGAAGGACCCAGCAGCCAACTCCCAAAACAATTAGCCAGTGAAAACCCTACAAATAGCAGAGAAGCACTGTCAAATACAGTGCAGGAAAATGAGCCCCCCAGGCTAGAAGGCATTCATGAAACACTGAGGAAGCGTTGCCTCCTCAAAGGACCTTAATGATGGAAATGGGGTAAAGCCCCTGAGGCTTCCTTTTGCTGATGTGGCATGACTCAAAATGAGAAGAAACATAGTGGCTGCAACAATGGGCTCAAACATAAAAAGATCATGTGTATAGCACGGTGCTGGGTAGTGTTTTGTTCTGTTGTACTTAGGGTTGCTAAGAGTTAGATCCTACTTCACGGCACCTAACAACATTTCATGCAAAGCGTCATGTATATGTCACTGTAACTTGCACAGCAATATTGTGAATTAGATACAGTCATCCCCATTTAACTGAAAAGAAAGCCAAGACTCACAAGATTCGCATAATAAATGCTCGTGCTGGGTTTGCAGGAAGGTTTCTCTGCCATCAGAGCCTATACTATTTACCAATACTTAACGGAAAATGTTGATGTAGCCTGTGCACCTGGAGCAGTGGCTTGTGAATTTCCCAGTGTGGCCCTACAACATCTGTCAGCCAGAGTGTTTGCTATGGATACACATTCCCTGGCTCCGCCCTGGCTTCACATTCAGTAAGTCTGGAGGGAGCCTTAGGAGTCTATTTCTAACAAGCACCTCCTTGTTTTCCTGAACTCTAGATGCTAACACCATTAGCTTGGAGAACATTTGTGAGCAAAATCATTACAGAAGTTTTCCAAAATTGATTATATGTCACAATGAGATTCATTTCAGAAGTTAAGTCAGAGTGGATACATCCTCTGAGCTAGTCACAGAATCACACTTGCTCAGAATTCAATTGAATATAATTTAAAGAACCCAATCAGCAGCAACTAGTTCTGTTTCGTGTCCATTGTTATGAAATCCAATGGGTTAGGGAAATAAAAAGAAGGGAACTCTGCTTCCCATGGATGCTACAAGAATGGAGGTCCTTGGGATGGCTTTACAGCCTGGAGTTGCCTCTGTTTACCATTCCAGTGGAGCAGCTAGTCACCCCAGCAGTGGGGGATATTGTTATGTCAAAAACTTTCATCCATCCACACTTGCGGTTGTGAGGACGTGCTCCATCAAATGTTCCTCAGATGCTCAGTGCTTGCTTTGAAGCCAAGAATCCCTTTTTGGCTTTGAGATCAAGAAGCTAGATCTAATGTCAGGAGAGTTGAGAGAATTCTGTTTAAAGGATAAGCTGAGGAATGCCATTTCCAAAGTCATCGGCGGTTTGTTAGTGAAAAATCACTCATCCTAGCTAAGCAGTCTTGTAAAACCAACTTCCTATGTGCTAGCCTGGGCTCTGCCTAGAACAAAAAGTCATGGAATTATTACTGGGAGGGCAGAATCTAAGACTTGTAGTTTGTGGCCTTCTAAAGCAAACTGCAAGAAAAAAAAAATGGAAAAGGAAACTGGGTTTATTACAGCTTTGGCTAGAACCAGGGGAGAGAAATTCTAAGCCTTTCTCTACCTTTCCTGTAGCAGTGTTCTAGTTTTATAGAAAAGATGAAAGGAAAGCCAGGAAATGTGTAGACTTAGCATCAGGTAGGTTATAGAATTGTTAAGTCCTTTCCTGGTTGGTTGGAGCTCTCTCAGCACCAAGGCCTTAGGTGGGCTCCATTCTCAGCCTGGGAACTCCTAGAGAGATGACAACTCTCTAGAGCCCATTCTCCCAGAGTCCCACCACTGTTACAGAAGTGATTCACATCACAGGGGTTGGAAACACACTAGAATCTCACTGAAGAATGGAATCTTTTGTGTCCAACATGTGAGAGACCCTGTCCTACCTGGGGATTGCCAGGGCAGGGCAGAAATGGAACTGCCTTGATCAGAGTGCATGGGGAGGGTTCCAGGTTGGCCTGGGGCTGGGGACCATTGGAACAAGTGTGAGCGGTCTCTATGGCCTCTCCCAGGGAACTGGCTGAGGCAAAATTGTGAAGCTGAATGGAAAAGCCAGTGAGCACTCAGCCGGGTGGGGGATGAGCCCCATTTCCTCTGATCCTGCTTGGAGTATTCGCTTTGCAGGATTTTCTCTCTCCTCTCTGACTCCAGCCTCACTATCTTGTGCCATTTCACCACTCAAGTTTGTCAGGCTCCTTTAATAACATTTAGCAGCCTCTCTAGTTACAGGGCCTGCAGCCATAGCACTGTGGCATCCAATCCTTTCAGATCTCGGAAGCTGAGCAGGGTCAGGCCTGGTTAGTCCTTGGATGGGAGACCACCTGGAACACCAAGTGCTACAGGCTTGGGAGAAGACCTGGCAACCCACTCCCAAAAAACAATCAGCCACTGAAAACCCTATGAATATCAGAGAAGCACTGAAAACAGTGTTTGGCCTGTTGTATGTAGGGTCGCCACGAGTCCGACACCAACTTGACGGTGACTCACAACAACAACTAGTTACAGGAAGAAGAGGGTTCGGGCTTCACCATAGCCTCTCACACTGAAGTCCAGCTGCAGATGAACTCTATCCGTGGGTAGCTTGGTTTTAGCAATCAGGCGAGACCTGGTGATGCAATTGTGCTCTGTGTGGTACGAATGGCCCCCTTCAGCTTATGTTCTTAGGAGTCCAGGTGATAGGCCTGGTGTTAAAATTCTTTCCATGACAGGCAGAAGCCTCCACACTGTATTTCCAGTTAATCTCCTGTCTTTGAATAACATTCACCTTCATCAAAAATAAAATATGATTTCTCACCTTCTTAAATTAATCAGTGAACCCCCTATGCACATAGACTTAGATGGGAAACCCTGAAAAGTGGGCTCCTTCTTTAGGTCTTCCTAATGCAAACTGGCCACCCACAAAGAGACTGATTAAGGACTATGCATGTAGTCCACAAACCATGAATGTACAGATTAAAAACAGATGGACACACATACACACACACCTACACCCAACTCCGCTCACACAAAGTCTGTGCTGATGTGCTCTGGAGTGAATTACCTATGCTACATATAACATTTCCAATACATCCCTTGGATGAACACATGAGCAAATTCCAGAGTTCTAGGGGCTGGAGTTTGGCTCAGTTCGTAGAGCGCTGCTCTGTACTCTCTGAGGACCCGGGTTCAATTTCTAGCACTGCAAAAACAGGAGAAAGATGTGGCAATCCACTCCCAAAACAATCCCGAAAAACAATCAGCCACTGAAAACCCTATGAGGTCTGCTACGAGTTAGACATGACTCAACAGCATCTAACAACAACAAGGGTCTCCAACCAGAGAAAATGTCCCCTTCCTCTCTCTGTTTATGCCACTCAAATCCATCCTCCACTATTATGGCTTCTCTGAAACCACTTTAAGTTCATAGGGCAATTTCAGTGTTGCCAAATCCATGAGACATGTTTCCAGAGTCTGCACAATCTCTTTGGTGTATCCAGCTCCTCCTTCCCCCTGCTCTCCATGAAGATAGCCCTAGTTTCTGCACCCTGGCAGGTGTTCCTTCCAAGTCCACTCAGAGCCTCCTTCCTCACAGCAACATCCAAATTTAATGCTGCTTGCAAGTCTTCACTTCTCCAGCCACACTCTGGGAGAGTCCATATATTCCAGTATATTAAACACTGGCTTCCATCCTACCTCCTGCTTCAGTTATTTGAGTGATGCCTGCCCTTGTAGGGCTCCTGGACCTCAGGTAGACCTCCTGATCCCCACCCCTCACCATGTGCTGCCTTCTAGCCATTTTCCCCTACTCAGTATGGGCACAGTCACCCATCCCATATTAAAGCCTGGGCATCATCTCTGGTTTCCCGTTTCTTTCTTGAGGTCCCCTTAACCTTGCCATTTCTAAGCCCTCTCACTTCTATCTCTCAAATATATTTCTGCCTCTAATGTCACCAGGATGGTCCAAGCTACCACCATTGCTTGCCCGGATTTCTAAAGTAACTCTTGCTGGTTTTCTTACTTTCAGAGTAAATGGATTACCTTTTTAATCCATTCCCCACAGAGTACCAGGGTAACAATTTGAAATAAGCACAGTGATTCTTCACATCCCTGACCAACTCTGCAGCATACTTGGGTTCATCTGAATTTATTAGGCCTTGATTCCCTGTGATGTGGCCCTGCTGACCGCTGCCTTCGTCTTGCCCTGCAGCCCTGCTCGCTACCTGTTCTTCAGCCTGGTATTACTTACCTTACTTCCTCAGGGGCACATTGCAGCTGACACAGGGCCCTTGCACTTTGAATACAAGTCTCCTAGGTCTTAAAATGGGGCTGGGATTTAGCTTAGTTGGTAGAGTGCTGCGCTGCAGTCTCTGAGGTCCTGAGTTCGATTCCTAGCACCGCAAAAATAGGAGAAGGGCCTGGCAATCCACTCCCAAGGCAATCCCGAAACAGTCAGCCATTGAAAACCCTACGAGGGTTGCTATGAGTCGGATACCGACTCCACAGCACCTAACAACAACAACAACAACAGGTCTTAAAATGCCTGTCTCCACATGTCATCACAAATTTCCCCTCTGGGAGATGCTTTCCAGGCTGCTCCAGTGACAGCCAGCTCACCTTACTGCTTCCACTGTTCCCTGGGGAGTCACCTCACCATTTCTTACCCATGTCTCCATTTGTTACAGTGTTTTCTAGTGCACATGAGTGCTGTAGACCCAGGTATGAGGTCATCCCTTCCACCACTGCATCCCTAACACTGAGGTACAAAGGAGTGCCCTGTCCATGCCAGCAGAAGGAATAAAAGATGGATGATACAGTGGGATGGGAGAAGCACCCGACAACCCACTCCCCAAAAAATAATCAGCCGTTGAAAACCCTATGAATAGCACAGAGGCACTGAAATAGTGTTTCGTCTGTTGTACACGGGGTTGCTATGAGTCAGACACCGACTTGATGGTACCTTACAACAACAACAACAACAACAACAACAACACATCAACAACAACAATACTGTAGGAGAAGGACCTAACTTCCTCCCACCCCCACCCCAATCAGCCATTGAAAACCCTATGAAAAACAGAGAAGCACTGGCAATAGTACTGGGCATGGCACTGTTCATCTGCTGTAAATAGCATTGCTATGTTGGACTCGACTCTACCGAACCTAACAACAAACAGGACTACTATGGAAGAGTCCTGATGTGAAGGTTTTGCCATCACCCACCCTCACTGGGCCCCAGTTATCTCATCAGAAAATGCAGATGTGGGTGGCTGCTCTGAACACTTCCTTCCAATACTGGTATTTGTTGAATTAAGACAAGAAGCCTGGGAAAGACATTTAAGAAACCAGGCAGCATTCTTCCTCGTTTCATAGTGATGTGACAAACAGAAGAACTCTTGTTCAAGACTGGCTCACAGATATGTTTTTCCATAAGCATCGATGTCATCAACTCATCTCTCAACTTTATTCCTTCCCCAACCCTAGCACAGAACAAAGACAACTGAGAGAGATCCCCTGTCCAATCTGGTCTGTGAACTTCATATTTGCTAGTGTTTCACCTGAGTTACTCATATGTTTGCTTTGGGATTTGGCAGTCCCGTGTAATCTACATTTTATATGTCTAAAGACCTGGCTTCATCTGTGAGTGGTGAACAAAAAGGAAGCCAGCTCTAAGCTAGTTTAGCTGAAGCTTCAGCAGGAGCCTTAAGATACCAGAAAGGCCCCACACAAGATGTGGCTGCCCAGCGGCAACAATTCTGACTCTATAGTTCATTGGATCTAGGCCAGGATTTTGTTCTGCTGTGTCCTATGTGAATCTGTTTAAGGAAATGGTCCCATAGAGGATTAACTTGTGGCAAGTAAATGGAGTACGATTGAGAATTTCCTTTTCTATGGGATAATTGTAATAGTTACATTAAATGTAAATGTCATACATTAAATAATTAAATGTCTTACCTTAAATAATGCATGAAAAATAGTTAACACAATGTCTGGAATGAAGTACCCACTTAATAATCAGTCTGTCTCCTGTGTGGGGAAGAATGTAACCAGTAGATCCACAAATACACGCCTCAGTTTTCCTCAGTATGAGGGACCCGAGTCCCTATGGCATCAGGCCTCTTGATGACCCTCCCTGGCCGGTGTTTCTTGATGGAGGTGGCGTGGGAGAGGACAACACTCAGCTGGGCTGGACACAGGTATCCTAGTGGACGCACCTGGGGACGTGGAACTCTTTGAGGGAGATGGAGGGCAATGAGCAACCTCCTAAATGTTGTAGATATGAGAAAGAAGGACTCTTCTGAGAGTCAAGGACAATACAGCTAGCAAAATATAGAGGACATGGGAAGGATGTAGGCACCATTATCTGGAGAGATGGCAAGATAGGCCAGCCCCAAGTCAGGGCAGAGTCAGATGTGGGATATTAATATCACCTTGAATAAAATGTATTTATCATAAGGTGGGAGAAGGGCTGGTCAATAGGAAATATGTGAACAGTGAGTCAAGAGTTGCACAAGCGGATGTGGAAAGAATTCACCTATGGACCACTTGGCATGGATGGAGGGACTCTGGCTGTGACTACTGGTGAAGGATCTAGCCCTTTTTTCTGATTTTGTGCTCTTGTGAACAGCCTTTACATGATGATTCTGTTCCCTTTTGTGTGTAGGAATAAAATTTTCTAGAGATACCAGGGTGAACTATTGGGTCAGCCTGAGGAGTATATTTGTCATTGTAGTTTTCTCAGTTCATCCTTGTTTTTACATCTGGATCATGTGAGTTTAGCAAGTGTGGTTCTATATCTGATGGATAGGCTATCTTCTAAAAGCTGATATCAGACTTCTGAGCCCATAAAGCTGTTGAACACAGGCACAGTGAGTGAACTGTCATTTGGCAGGTTTTTTGGCAGCCTGTCCGCAGGGAAAAACAGATTAGCCCTATTTTCATTCAAATTAAAGGTTGAGATAGAGAATCCTCACAGAGGCTCAGATCATGCTCTGAAGCCATCACCAAAAACTCACAATAAATGATTCTTCCTTTGCTTTGTCCTACAGGGTATGGACTCTTCATTCCTATGTATTAACTAGACTGTCAAAAACAGTGTGCCTTGTCCCCATCTCACCTCAGTGCCGCAGCATCTATAAGCAAACAACACAATAATCTTGCTGAAGAAAAATAAATCAAAAGCTCTCAGCCTATAAATTACATGGGAACCTGGCAGGACAGAACATGCCCGCCAAGAACTGAACACATAAATCACTCCCTTGGAGGTGGCATGTGGCTGGTACTGCCTGGAAGCATCCTCTGCTGTCAGATATAAATTTATCTCAGTGTCACACAACCATGACATCACTCAGTATCCCATGCCAGGGCTCAGGCCGCTATGGTGGCTCTTCACAGTCTTACCCAGCCCTGGGGATGCAGGAGGTCAGAGCCCACCCTGATTTGTTTGTAGGAGTGTGGCCTGGGTTCTGCCAGTGGTGCTGGTGGAGTGGGCGGCCCGTGTGCCTGTGAGGGGGTCAGCAATACAGACAGGCCCAGTTATTGTTAATAAAACTGCCTTCAGTAGTGTCTGAAAATATTTTCAAATGAAAGTGCCCATGGCTGGGCATCGTGATACAAGAGAACTGTGCGTTCAAGGCCTTCCTCTGTCTTCAAAAACTAAAACCAAACAAACCAAACCGAACAAAAACCAAGCCAGGCTCAGTGGTGCATGTCTGTAATCCCTACAATTCAGCAGAATCATGAGTTCAATGCCAGAAGCAGCCTGTGTAACTTGTAACTCAATGAGATCCTGTATCAAATAAAAAGTAAAAAATAGGCAGCTCAGTGGTGGTGCATTTGCAAAGCTTGTAGGTGGCTGTAGGTTCAACCCTCCAGTACTGCAACAAAACAAAACAAAAACCCTATCGAATAACTAAGTTGACAACAATTAGCTGAATATTTTGAAAGAGCTTGTAGAGAGGGTTTTGAATATTCCCAAGACAAAGAAGTACCAAATGTCTGAGGAGGATGTGCCAATTTCCTTGATTTGATCACTATGGATTGTTTACCTATATTGAAATATCACCCCATACTCCATAAATATGCACAATTACTGTGGCTCATTTAAAAATAAAAATAAAAAATTTAAAAAGAAAGTGCCCAAATATACTTAGCATATGATTCTTTATTCAACCATGTGCTTTTCTCAGCAAGATACACATTCAGAAAGCCCAGCTCAAGGAGAAGTTTTAAGCAGCTTAGGGAAAACAGATAATCAGCCCTAGAAACTGTGGGAAGCGGGGAGCAGCCAAAGCAAGACCGCTGGGCCAGTGTGGGGGCCCCGAATCCTCTCCTTCTGGGACTCTGGGGCGGCTTGGCTGCAGTGGTTTCTGCCTCCTCTATTGGTTTGTAGTCCTTTGAGGTGCTTTACCTCAAGTCCTTCTTCCTCCTGAAAGCCCCTTCCCTCTACCTGTTCAAACCTGGGTGGCCTCTGGCTTCTGACACAGGGCAGGAAGGCCATGAGGCAGAGAGCTGAGCTTAGGGAGATTTCATGAGATGAGTAAAGGAGAGGAGGGACAGGAATTTTGTGGAGGAAGCCAAGTGCCTTGGAAGAAATAGGATGGAGCTAGGAGTTTCTCTGAGGGGAGGAGCACTTCCTGGGTGGAGAGGAGGTGAGGGAGGCCTCTCTCCCCACTCAGGGCAGTAGGGAAGCAGGTGGGTCTTTGTGGCATGCTGGGAGCAGATGGATCCCAGGCAGGTGCACCCAGGGCCCAGGTCACTCCCAGGAGGTTTCCTTCCCCTGCTGTGGCATCGATGTGAATGGATCCCAGAGGCAGGGCAGGGCCACAGGGACCTGGGCAGATAGATGACAACGCCAAGAACATCCTTCTTGGCCCCCATGCACTCCTGCCAGCTGTTTGGCAACTCAAGGTCCTGGAAACATGACATAGTCCTGCTAAGGCACACCAAGATTAAATAAGGCACACTGCCAGCCAGACCAGTGGGGTGGGACTCAAAGGCCAGAATTATGTTAGCACGCAGCTCGCCAGTGCTCCATACTAACAGCTTCCCAGGCCAAGGCTCTTTGGTCAGGAGGGTGGGGCCTCTCTCTGGTTTGTTGCTCTGAGAGATGGGGAGGGATTAATGAGAGGGGGTTAAGGGGGCAGCTGGGGTGGATCCCAGAGGCTATAGCTGGAGTGGGCTTTGTCCTACAGGAAGTTATAGGGTAGATAGCGAGGACCCTATAGGTATAGGCAACAGTGGTGTCTCAGAGTTGACCCAGAGGGACTAAACCTAGAGGTTGTAGTAATGGGAACATTTAGAAGCCAGATGTGGGGCTGTGGGAGCAAATCAGACACAGTTAAGACACCTGGGGCCAGAAATGCTAGGAAGCTGTGTTATTGTCCTTAAGGCCACAAGGACAGGGCCAGAATAGAACCCCAGCAGCCCAGCGAGAGTGAGTGATAGAGAATGTCGCCTGTTGGGAGGGGCAGTCACAGATGACACAGTCACCACAGGAAGAGGCAACAGACCAGGGAGGTGCTGGGCCCAGAGCAGCAGGGCCAATGGGCTGTGGCCTGGAATCTCCTGCACTGTGAGCCCTGTATAAGGTGACCATCCCAGGTGTGGGGCACCGTCATGGAAAATTAACCCAGGCACACTGACATGGGTCTCAAGTATATAACCAGTGTATGGAAATGGTGGGATGAGGATTTAGCACAAGACAGGGGGAAAAACAGGAGTTCAACCCGAAATTGCTGGCTTTGGGGACTCACTCCTGCTGCCCCGTGTGGCTGGGAGCTAGAGGACTTCCTAACTGAGGTCCTGCCTATCACGGAGCATGCCGTAGAATTGAGGCAGGAAGGCCCACAGCTCACCCATGGGGACACGAAAGCACTTCAGTATCAGGTGTGGAGAGTAACACTTTGAAATGAAGACTTGTGTTCACCATGCTGGAAATGCAACAGAGGAAGGCAGGGAGGCCTCATGTGGCACCCACCCCACTACTGCCTTAGGAGCCGGCCAGTCCTCCAGGCCACCAGAAGAGCAGCGGGTGGGCCAGGCCCTTGAAGGTGGGTCTGATGCCCCTTGGCCGAGTTTGGAGTGACTTTGGAAGTTGAGTCCTCTGGGAGAAACCCATGCTGGTTTGGGAGGAAAAGTAGGGATCGGAACTGAAGTCAGGCTGCCCTGTGCACCTCTTTCTTTACTGAGAGCTGCGATCTGAAAGCAACGAGCCAGATAACTGTGTGGGTCAGAGATAAGGAATCCCTGTGTGCATGCCAGGGAGCTCCCGGGCAGCCAGAGCCTGGAGTCTAGGGGAGGGTTCAGCCCAGGGGAGGGGGGTGAGGGCCCCTCTCCCTCTTCCTGAGTCAGCCCCTGGGCAGGTGGGGAGCAGCCCTCCCCCTGTGCAGTTTCAGAAAATGCGCCCCGCCCCATGTGAAACTCACATCTTTATCAGCTGTCAACCCCTCCCACCCAGCCACTGCTTCCTTGCCACAGAAGAGGAGGCTCCAATCCCAGCTTCGTCCATTTTGATACTAAGCAGGCTGGAGAGAACCAGATCCTGCCCTGGCCTGCCCCAGCTGGGCAGCATGCCCCTGTGCCTTGCCTTTCGAAAGGAAGTACAACACGAACCCCAAGACGCACGCACAGGCTGGCGTCACAGCGTCAGGAGACACCCTGGCGCCGGCGACTGAGTGCAAGGACTCTGCTTCTTGACTCCAGAGCTCATCACTGATGACCCAGGTCACTCACGTCACAGGTCTCTGAGACTCAGAGCCTGCATTTGTGAAAAGGGAATGACAGCCCATTACAGCAGCAGAGGGGACCAGCCAACAGACGCACGCCTGAGTCACGCTGGACGCAGCTCCGGCTCTGGAGCCAGCAGGCACCTGGGTCCTGTCTCAGGCTCTGCTCAGCAGGCATGTCTCCTAAGGGTTCACCTGAGGCAGAAACGTCCCTGGCTCAGAGCACCCAAACTGTGGTTGGATTTGGGGTGTCCAGGAGACTGAGATCACTGGGCCACTGCAGGCCTATGTGCAGAGCTTTAGCAAGATCCAGCCTGGGAACTAACCAAGGGAAGGGGACAGCATGGCTCACCATCTCTGTCCCAGGAGCAGATAGGACCCTGCCAGTGAGAGCAGCACCTCCAGGCCACTGGGGTGGGGCTCAGGGCCGCAGCATCCCCTCCACTGTCAGCCCCGGGGGGATCCAGCCCGAACCCTGGCCCACTTCTGAGGACAGCTGGAAGGGAGTTGCCTAGTATGAAAATGATAAAACCACCCAGGGAGCCCAGGGTCTGAAGTGGGATTGAGACGGTCAGGTCCCAGGCTCTTTTGGGACAGAGCCTGAGTCACAGAGAGGCAAAGGACTTGAGGCCCAGCGGCATCTGTGGGGAGGAGGAAAAGGGTCCTCACCTTTGGGGTGGTTGGAGAGAAGGACCCGGCGGCCCAGGAGTCATGTGCTGCAGACCTCATGGCCACTCTCTGCTTTGCCCAGGCCTCCTCTGTGAACAGTTAGGGGCAATGTCCCCCATCATAAAGGTCTCTTCTACCATGGCAGGAAGGTCACCATCCCAGGGAAATCAGGACTGCAGATCCCGTGTTGACACCACACATATGCTGGTTCCTGGCCGCAGAGCACTGACCCACTCACACTGAGTGGATGTCAACATGAGCCCTTGGCTGTGTCTCCCAGTGTGACAGTCCAGCGTCCAGGTGGCACTGGCCTGGATGAGTCTGTGCTGGCCAACCCTGCCTGGTTCACCCAGTGCTGCTCTGCTGGAGGTTGTGCTGCCCTGGACAGCGATGGCCCCCTTTCATGGGCCAGTGCTTTGGAGAGAATAGCTGGAAGAGGCCTGAGCACTGGCTCCACGTCTGCACAGCCTCAGAGCATCTTCCTTCATGTAGCCAGGGGGGTGATCAGGCAGAGTGCTCCAAGGGCCTCCAGCCGAACCCACGGAGCGTCTGGTGACCCAGCCCCACTCCCCATTCCAGCATACATTTCTGCCACAGTATGTTGCTCAAGAAAAGCCACTAGGGCTGGGTCTGGTGGTGCATGCCTATAATCCCAGTGACTCAGGAGGCAGAGACAGGATGACCACAAGTTCAAGACCAGAGACAGTTTGCATAATTTAGGGAGACCCTGTCTCAAAAAGTAAAAACAAAAAGGGGGGGG